>JALAZF010000784.1:600000-935000 GCA_022829125.1 Lathyrus tuberosus | reverse complement strand
ACACAATGGTAATTTGAAAATATGTTTATGATGCATGATTCATTGAGTTTGAGAGTTTAAGGTTTACCTCTTGTAGCTGGTGATCGAGCTTAATGATGGAGGTGTTACAGATGTGTTCCAATGATCTGGACAGTTTCCTTAGGTGCCAAGGAGTGTATTTGAATGCTTAGAGTGGATTAAAATGAGCTGGAACTTGATGTGGCACCTCAACTACAACTCTGTCAACAACTTGAGCAATTGGCTGGTGATTTTGTGAATTTGATGTTCCAGATGATGTTTTAGTGTTTAGATCACCTACATATCATGTTTATGAGGTGTTGATATGATTGGTTTGGTTTGAATCACTCTCAATTTCAAAACCCGATAGTGACTTGAGGTTAAAGCACAGCCTATGAGTCTTTTGTGGTAGGGATAAGGTTTGGCTAAACTTGGATAAGATTGTCTTGATGAATGCCACCTCTATGCACCAGTTAAATGCTTTGAACCAAAATTGACCATTTGAAGCATTTTGAATTTTAGGGGTGTCATGCCTAAACATAGATCCATGGACTTGTGAGGCTTGTGGATAAGTGTTTGTCCCTTGGTTGTTCCCCTTTGAGGTGTGCATATGGATAACTATGTTTGTTATTGCACAAAAACAAGAAATTCGATCAATGACCTATAATCTGATTTGTGAAAAATCAGTTTTTGAGGCCAATTTCCCATGGATGTATCTCTTAGCTCAAGTTGAATTAGAATGACTTCTTGTACTTTTTGAAAAGCTTAAATGATGTACTTAAACATCGAGGTTTAGTGTTTCCATTGATTCATCTTGGATCAGTGTGAAAAATCCCTTGGAAGTTTGACGTTTCATGCTGAAATTACAAGGCAGAATTTTCACTTAGTGTTTTTGACATATTTTGTTTTTTTCACCACTTTGATCCACTTCTAACTAAAAATCCATGAAGAATTAGGGTTTGAAGTAGTTGAAGCTTATATAGAGTGTAGGAAGACCTACAAATCAAGCTTCGGATCACTCAAAATGGCTGCCTAGATCAAAAGTTATGATCCTTGAAAGTTGGCACCAAAACCATCTAAATTTGGTAACTTAGAAAAATTTTCAATTTTTCAAGATTACCCCTTTTACAAGTTATCTTGGTTTCTTGATCACTTCTTATTTAAATGACATTATAAATCATATTTTATGAAAATATGAGTCATAAGGATCATGTTTACCAAAAAAGTCAAGTTTTGACTTTTGGCTCTGAAGCGATTCGGCGCGTAAAAACCCTAATTCCTAATTTTTGGGGAATGCATCCTCTGAGGGTAATTTAGCTTTGAAAATGGATTCCTAGGGTTATTTTAAGTATATTGAGTCACATGTTGATGTCTTGGCTCATTCTCTTGTAAAAATCTTACTCTGGGGGTCCCACTCGTCCAAAACCCTAATTTGGCGATATCGGGTGTTTCGAGGATCAAACCACTTGGAATGTGGCAACTTTTGTGCTTGATTCTTGATATGAGGGTCCTATTAATCCCTTGTGGATGTTTTAAGAGGTTAGACAAGTTGAAGATCATGTCATTTCTTGATTGATCTTTTGTCTAAATATTCTGGGAGGGCTCAAAACCCTAATTCTTGATTGTGGTGGATGCTCAACTATCTTTGGGAGATTGATGAGGCATGAAGGTACATCCATATTGTTTTAATGATCTTTACAATGATGGGAAATCTTGGTGGTCAAAATTTGGGGTATGACATAGAGAAGAAGGTGTACATGATACAAGCATCAGAGGTTCGGGAAATCACCATAACAAAGACCTAAAGGTCTTAAGATTCCTAAGATATTCAATGGTAACAAATATTAAGGATTTTACAATTACAACCTACAACAGAAAATCTGCATATTACATTAGAGTTGATAATTGCTTAATCTTGCTACTCCTTCATCTGAAGAATCCTTGTTAAGATTCAAACTTGAATCTTCATCCATATTTATAGCATTTACAGAAACTAGCCGTTGAGGAAGTAACTTGATCAAGTGTCTTTGCCTTTTCCCCATAGTACAAGAGATGTTGAAGATGGATGCACAGCAGATTCTAAATCCAGTGTGTAACACGTTTAACCTTTCTTGAGCCTTGCATTCTTGTAGACTCTAGCTGACAAGCTAATAAGACAATACAACTTGCTTTCTGCAGTACGGACAACCACAACATTATCACCAACTTTGAATGGTACCATATGTTGATATACAATTACCAAGTGTAGTAACTCGTCTGAATACTGAGGCCTTCAGCTCAGAGTCTGTGCCAAGCAACACTAGTAATTGTTTTTCAGACTCGGACACCAGAAGCTATAAATGAAGCAACTCCCAAGTGTGTCTTAGTAAAACAAATTCTTATTTTGTACTAGAACAAGAAGCTGGATAAATATAACACACATCAAATAAACTATTTTTCTTTCAATACTTTTGTTATCATCAAAACTAAAAGAGAATATGTCATGAAAAAATCTTGTTCTAACATTGATTTTTATTGGCCATCCTCGAAAGAAATATGGAAGGAATGATAATCAAAGAGGTGTGGCCCAGGTTAGTTTTAATGGGGGCTCCATGGTGGCGCTAGTGTATTGGTCAAAAAGTATAGGCGTATGTGGTATCCCTACAATGGTAAGGGATACTCAGAGGGTTTAGTAGGTTTATAATAGTTACGACTTACCTGCGGCTGCGAGAAGCCCTATATAGTGGTTTTACGATGTTTATGGTGGTATGAGAGGCCAACATACGTGAGGTGAGAGGATTTATGTACTATGCGATATGTGGTTAATTTAGGATTTGTCTTTTCTCCCATTAGGGGGAGAAGTATTTATAGAGACCTTTGAGCCTAGGGTTTTCTTAGTCGATCATTGCCCACTCAATCAATGGTGGACCGTTGAATCCCTATTTTCTAGGTAGATGTTGATCAGCTGTTGACTATAACTCCTCACTGACAAAGAAACTTATTTTCATACGTTTCCCATAATTGGACGAGTGATAGGTACTTGGGGTGAGGAGATACTTCTTTTAAGGTGACATATGGTCGCTACCCCTCAAAGAGGATGCAAAGCTCCCGCCTTTGTTAGGTCCTTTACAAATATAACACTACATTTATCTTACAAATAATTAGGAGGAGTGTTTGGGTGAAAATGAGAGAGGTCTGATATTCAGGGGAGCCTCAGTCAAAATTCATGAGTAATATTAAGAAAAAGGCATTGGACAGGGAGAGTTAATACAAGAACATCATGTACTATTGACTACTGATTAATGAACTTCCTTTCATTGGGATGATGTCCTCTAGGCATAGGTGACATCTCATTGAACTAGGTAAACAAATAAATGTGTTATTTATTTATTTTCAATGTTTGTTCATCAAATTGTCTCACATGTTATCTCAATATTGTATGTGACATCTTGTTAATGATGCAACATGATTTCAATTGTTATCAAAACAGACATGCTATTCTAGTTGGATAAGCTTTAGGGTTTTCTATACATTTGATTAAAGATGAAAAATGTCAAAGAAGGAGGATCTATGAATCGACCGCCAATTCTCGATGGTATGAACAATGACTATAGGAAGGCTTGCATGGCCTCCTTTCTTAAGTCAATGGACAACAAGACTAGGAAAGCTAGCATAAAAAGGATAGACTCCTCATAAGATTATATATGAATAAAAAAACTAAAACAATGAAGCATGAAAAGGATTGGACAACAACTAAAAACAAAGAGACGCTTAGAAACTCTCGTGCTATTAATGTCATCTAAAATGGAGTTGATAAGAATATCTTCAAGATCATCAATACTTATACCAGTGCTAAGGAAGCTTAGGAAACTCTTGAAGTTTCTCACTAAGGTAAATCTAAAGTTTGTATGTCAAGACTTCAAGTTTTTACAAAAAAATTTGAAAACTTGTAGATGAAAGAGGACGAAACTGTCTCAAATTCAATGTTTGACTTTGTGACATTGTTAATAACTCCTTTGCTCTTAGTGAAAAGATGTTTGAAGTAAAGCTTGTAAGAAAAATCTTAAGATATCTTCCTAAAAGGTTTGATATGAAGTTTACATCCATTGAAAAAGCTAAAGATGTTTCCACAATGAAAGTTGATGATTTAATGGGATCCTTGCTTAATTTTGAAATGACCATAGATGAAAAATCCAAGAAAAATAGTGAAAGTGTGGCATTTAAAGTGAATACTGAAAAATGTGATGACCAGGAAGAATGTGATGTTGATGATAATCTAACTGAGTCCTTTGACCTACTAGCTAGTGTGGAACCTTGTTTTGCAAGTTATGGAACATGTTTTTGATGATGACCACAAGTCTTTGACAATAGCCAGAGCGATTAAAGATGAAACCAAATCATTAGGATTTTATGAACTTGACTGTCTGATGTTGGTAGCCAAATGGAATATAACACAAGGCTCATCTCAAGAACAAACATGTGTCTACAAGAATGAAGCATCTGACAAGTCTTGAAGAATATGAAAACTTGCCTCAATACGTCTGACTGAATATATATTGTAAAAGCATAAGGGCGTTCTTGTAAAGTAATATGGTTAAACAAAAAAACACACACACACACAAAAACAAGTTTTAAAACTTATTTTTCTCAAGAAAACATTTCTAAAAATTCTTTAAAGTCGTGCCAAACAAATTAGGAATTGTTAGAAATGATATGGTCGAGTTTTTTCTCTTGCCTATCGATTGGACAAGTTAAAAAATGAGCCATAATCAATTTGGACCGTGCCTTAATTAATGGTAACAGATAAATATATTTTCTTACCTTTTGATCTTATTAATCCATTAATTTAGGCATACCAATTGATTGGAGCATGATGTTAATCGATTGACACATCATTATTGGCCATAAATTGCTTCCTTTTTGGTGCCAACCTCTAGTCTATAAATAGACATCCCTTTCCATAGTTTTCAACATTCAGAAACATGTTTTCATTCTAAATTCACTCTCTATCTCTCTCTCTCTCAAAAAGATATATTGTTTACTTTCACCCACTAAAATTTTATATGTAGCTCTTTTGAGAAAGTCGTTCTGCGAGTTCAGAAGTTGTAATTTTGAAAAATTATATTTGTAACTTCACTAAGGAAGTTTGTTTTTACCTTGGTTGAACATTTCATCCATTTAGGGATTATTTGTTTGGGTTCAAAGCTAAACTCGTGAAAAACTTCGGTTTGGGGATTGTGTGATCAAGGTTCAAGATCAACTTGGTGGTAAAATCTCATAGGTTACTGGTTAGCACGGTATAAAACTAATTTTTTATTAAAGCTTAAAAGCTTGTTTCTGTTAGAGATCGGCATGGTGGTCAAATCTCATAGGATTTTGGTTAGCCCGGTATAAAACCAATTTTCGGTTCACGAGCTCAGTCTAAGGTTAAAAGCTTTCAAGGTTCAAAATCATCAAGTGCAAAACCTTTGTTCGGTGCTTGAAGACTAACTTCTCCAAGTTTCTTGTGGAAAGGAGACTAACTACTTTGATCCATTGTTAGGAAAGAAGACTCACCGCTTCTCTCCTTGTTTATTGTTTGGTGAGAAATTTGTTATACACTTCATTTTACTTATATAAGGGAGTTCGAGAGTTCAACCTACTAAAAGCTCTTAAGTTTATTAGATACTCTCAATGTCAAATATTGGTGACAGGATTAAGTCATTTTTTACTGAACCTGTATAACTCTTGGTGTCTTCTCTTTTCCCTAATCTTTTATTTTCTGCACTTTACTTTCTGAATTTTATTTTTCCGCTACATAACTCTAATATTTTTCTAAAATGTTTTCAAACTCTGATTTTAATCCCAAAAGTCTTTTATAGTCAAGTTTTTCTAAAACATACATTTCACCCTCCGCCCTCTTGTGTATGAAGTCACATGTCAAACAACTAAGAGCTTTAGCAAGGTCATGAGAAGACTTGGCAAGAGATCCAAGAATAATATCTCTACAAATATCAAACACAATTAGTAACAAAATTCCAAATGTGTCCACTTCAAGCATAAAGGAAAAAGATGGAGAGAAAACTAAACAAGGGCACCACTTTCTTCATGTATGACTAAATTTGTTCGCATGCTGAATTCTGGAATTGGGGGCCTTGGGGAAATTCTAGGTGTGGGCAAGTCGTCAAAATATATGAAAGCATTGGAGTATGTTGATGAATCATCAAACTAAAATATGATTATTGCACTAATTAAGAAAACATAATTTATAATATTTGGCTATAAGTCTCAACATACTGCTAAACATATAGACCAACATTCTATGTTTCATGCCAGATTCTCTTGGGTGTGTTACTATAGTGGCCGGTGTGGTCATATACGACCTTAGAGTTCTAAAAAATGTAAGACCACCTTATTAAAATCAAGATCATCCTCAATTGAAGATAATGTTTGATGTGCATCATCAACAAGTTTTGAGAGCCAACTCTATATCATATTTCTTATACCTCTTTAATGGTTTCATCGCATGAAGATTAGTACTTTGACAATGGTTTTTCTAGACACATTACTGGAGAAAAAATTTATTTGAAGAATATTAAATCTTATTCCAAACGTTATGCCATATTCAGTGATGGATTCAAAGGAAAAATAGTTGGCAAAAGGAAGTTAGACTATCCTGGTCTCCCTTTCCTAAATGATGTGCTTCTACTTGAGGGTATAATTGTTAATCTCACTATAATTAGTAAATTTTGTGATCATATCTTTATGTCAACTTCAATTGATCTGAATGCACAATCACAAACCAAAACCATGTTCAACTAATGAAGGGATCCAGATCAAGAGATAATTGCTACATCTGGATTCCTCGTGATAAGAAACAACATCATTCATGTATGATTTCCAAGACTGATAAAACTGAGTTGTGGCAAATAAAACTTTGTCACTCAACTTGGTGCTGGGATTTGAACCCATGACCCAACACCACTGTGGCTTAAAAATAAGTAAAAAATTAAAAATAGACACCACTTTTCACCACGGCTGGAATTCCAACCGTGGTTAAAAATGACACCTTCCTATTTTTCATCACGGTTGTTACTATGGACCATAATATGGAAGATCTTTTAGTAAAAAAAACATACGTCTAAATATCATCTATTACTTCGGTTGATTGAATATCCGAGATAATACCATGTTACGAGATAAATGAAGTTAAATGATATCAATTTGCACACAACACATAATTCACAATCTAGAGAGAGAAAGTCTCTTCCATCTCTAACTTCTCTTCCTTTTCGTTCGTCTTTTTCACCCTATCGAATCTTTCCAGAAATTATGTTTCGAGTCCATTAAGGTTGGTTTCACATGGATTTAACTCGGCGATACAAGGAGTGTTTGGTTTAAACTCCTAATTTTTGAATTAGGGACCCTCACATTTTGTGTTTTCTGGGTTTGTCTTTGTGAATGTCAAGGCCGGTGTTCTGCTGTTGGTGTGGTTGTTTCATCATGGAATGGAATAGGGTGTCGAAAAAAGGCTTTAGGTATATTGCTTCAAAGTGGGACTCTTTCATAAAGGATGGAGCTTCATGGGTTGGAGATAGGGATTCGTTGTCGCCGTTTTACTTCTCGGAAATACCAGACAATACAAAGGCGGTGGACATATCTGCTTTGTTTGGGTGCATTGGTGAGTTGGTTGAGGTGGTGATCTCACCTAGAAGAAACAAGTTCGGGAAGAGATTCGGGTTTGGAAGATTTAGGGAGGTGGAGGACGAGAGGATGCTTGCTATCAAGCTTGACAATGTTCGGATCGAAGGTATTAAAATCCATGCAAATATACCTAGGTTCAATAGAGGAAAGCGTTTAGCGAGTAATGTTGTTAGGGGTGGGCTTAGGGAGGTTTCTAGCTCTCGCCCTCTTCTTTGTTCTGTTACCGCCGTTGATAGCCATGTGCGCCCTTTGGAGGGTGGCGTGGTGAAGACTTTTGCTGAAGTTGTTAGCAGGAATGAAGGGAATATTCAGAGAGAGTTTCTCGAGGGTAAAAAGGTGTCGCTGGAATATGAATCAGATAGTTGGGAGTTAGATAAGCTTCGTAAGGCGTATGTTGGTGTTTTGCTATCACTAGGGTCTCCTTATGTCATTCAATCGGAACTTGAAACTGAAGGGCACTTCTCTATCATTGCTATGCCTCTTGGTCCAAATCTCTGTTTGCTTGAAGATGACGTGTAGGGAGCTATACATGATTTGGTTGTGGATAGTGAAGCTTGGTGGCACCACTGGTTCAAAGCTATTAGATCTTGGAAAGAATCAGATGTGGATTCCGAAAGGGAGGCTTGGATCTGTATCCATGGTATTCCATGCCATGCATGGAATCTTAACTTTTTTAAGAAAATTGCGAACTCTATCGGTGTTTTCATTGGAGTGGATGAGCATACTCAGGCGGGGTCATGTAAAGAAGTTGCTAGAATTAGGGTGATGGTTTCGTTTGCGAAGTTTTTCGTTGCTTCTATGCAGGTTGTGATAGACAAGGTGAGGCATGAGATTTGTATCAATGAAGAATTCTCAGGACCTTTGAATAAGTAGGCGCACAAATCCTTTCTTGATGATCCGAGTTTTTATTCGCACGGATCAGAGGATGAAGAGGGGAGTTTCTTCAATACGAAAACTGAAGATGACACCATTGGAGCATTCGAAGGGTCAAGTGATGAAGTTTTATCTCCAGCTAGGGAGGAGGGCGGTGAGGTGGCGATCGGAGTGATGGAGAATCCTTCAGTTTGTTTTTTGGATAACCAAGTCCCTTATGAGGTGCATGCTTTTTCTGATGCAGATAGTGAGAAGAGGATGGTAGTAGATAATGAATCAGAGGGTGGGGTATTTGAGACGACACTGTTGGCTTTAAAAGGTAATGCTTGTCAATATGAGCTGTCAGACGGGAATAGGGCAGGTGGGCCTATTCTTTGTCAAAATATTGTCTCTTTTGTTCCTTGTACTGTGTCGCATAATGAGGGAAGGGAGAAAGCTAATGTGGCAGATGAAGGTTTGCTAGTGGGACCTATCTCTGACCCGAAAAGCTGTATAAAAAAGAAAAATGTTTTGAAGAGCATTCAATTAAAACATTTTTATGGTGTTGGAGGGTCCCACAAAGGACTTTATAAGTCTAAGAAAAATCAGTTTAATAGAAAGGGGAGGTTGAGTAAGGAAGTGGTAGTGAGATCAACTTTTGAAGAGGTTGCTGGTGGGAACTCTTTTTCATCTATTGCAGCTGATTGTCCGCTAATTTCTGGTTCGGTAATGAGGAAATCTTTTCACGTTGAACAATCGGATGTGTCCGGAATGGATAGGTGTAATCAAAGAGTTAGGGAGAATCTTGATTCCAATTTGGGTGTGAAGCTTTCGAATGCAATCACTTATTTGGGAGTTGAGAAGGCGGAGTCCAAGGGAGATTATCAAAGGAGAATTGTCGAAATCGAAAGAAGAGATAAAGCAAAATTGTTAGGAAGGAAGGAGGAAAATAATTTGTTTTGATGATTGTGGGATCTTTGAACATTAGAGGGGGCGGTAGTAGAGTTAAGAGAAGTAGAATAACTCAAATTATTTCAAAAGGCAAGGCAGATATTTTTTTTCTGCAAGAGACAAAGATTCAAGACATGTCCGATAAGGTGGCTCGGAGTTTTTGGTAGAACGAAGATGTAGAGTATTCTTTTTCTAATTCGGAAGGGTTGTCGGGAGGTATGTTACTTCTTTGGAAAGTCAACACAGTTGGGGTTCTTTGTAGTTTTAGAGGTGTTGGTTATTTGGGAGTTAAGGTTAGGTGGAAAAATAATTTGTATTATATTGTGAATATCTATTCGCCTTGTTCTCTTGAGTTAAAAAGAAATTTGTGGAGGAGATTGTTGGAGTTAAAGGTGGCATCAATGGATGGAGAGTGGGTAGTTGGAGGAGATTTTAATTCGGTTACGAAGGCTCAAGAACGTAGGGGAATAACTGCTTTTAATTCGAGGATGGAGTGGAAAGAATTTGAAGAGTTCATTAAAGACGATAGTTTAGTGGATCTACCTTGCAAGGAGAAGAAGTTTAGTTGGTATGGGTGGGAAGGAAAGGCTAAAGGTAGGATTGATCGCTTTTTGGTTTCGAATGGCATTATAGATAGATAGGGTTCGGTGGGGTAATTGATTCGCATGAGGGATATTTCGGATCATTGTCCGATTTGGTTGGTGGTGGATAATGTAACACCCCCAATCTATACCCCCAAATAAATAAAGCGGTAAAAGAAAATTTGAAATTTCATCAGAGTATATTTAGAAATTCACAGCATAGACCGAGGGGTCACATCAATTTGAAACAAACACAATAAACTTGCCCATAAAGATATGCAACACTCGCAGGTAGCAAATAAACAGAGGAACTTAGTTCCTACTACCCACCATTCAGCTACAGAATAAAAGCAGAAAATCTGTACTGAATCTCATATATATATATATATATATATATATATATATATATCACATAAAGAGTTTGCCATACATCAATTTATACATGCACAAGCAAAAAAATATATATATACATATACACATCCAACTACAACACGATCCCCCTGACTACCCGGTGCCACATATCAGAGCCGACTGACAAAAGAATGAAGACCTAAGCTTCACAAAAAGACCTCCAGCAATCTAATCTGCAAGGCCTCATAGAGCATTATAAAACAGCAGAAGGGTGAGAAACGCAATCATAATATAATTGCATACAATTATATAATAACACACTATTACACACGTAAAATATTCTCACCACAATGCACAACAGAATACAAATACAACACAACACAATATGTGTCTCAAATCACCAATTCCAATCACAACTCCACACTAAATCAATACACTCATGAATTATGCAAATGCACAGAGACCGACACAACGACTCTATGCAATGCATATGAAGTACCATCCATCCATCATCTCAACACTAGTTCACTCAGGAACTATTGGAACCATCGCTCGTTACTTAGTGTAACTCCCCGTCGGGCATACGATGTTCCCCGTCGTTTTAGGTCCTCTTATTTTTTTAAGGCACACGACGTTTATGGATCGCTTTAGGTCCTCTTTGTATAAGGCACACGACCCGATCGGTTTAGGTCCTCTTTGTATAAGGCACACGATGGTCTATAATCATCGCTTTAGGTCCTCTTTGTATAAGGCACACGATGTTATAGCGGATTCCCTCTGGAATCGATTCGTCGCTCATACCCACTAGGGCACACGACATCTCAAGAATGCATATCATGATGCTTGGCATACAATGAGTCATGACACTCCAATGCACACATATATGCAATCATCTCACTCAACATTAATCATGCTTCACAATTCAAGCCCAAAACAATGCATTTATGCCACACAACACCACGCAAATCATACCATATCCATATCAACAGCACATTGCATGATACACACCAATTGCACACAATTATAATGACAAAAGTCGGCAAAATGACACTATTCCAAATTCTCGACATAATTAAATCAGCTAACAATCTCAAAATTACTATCATAAGAAAGCACAGTTCAATAGCTACTCAACGATACCAAGAATGTTAAAAACGGATAATCGGAACACAAGTTACGGACTAAACAAGAAAAGACATCGCGAAAAAACCCCATTTTGCAATTCTCCTAGCCATACGCGTATTGCCCTAAGCCATACGCGTATTGCCCTGATTCCTCGCCTATTCCATACGCGTATTGCCCAAGGTCGTACGCGTATGGGCATAGACCATTTTTCCCTAAAATTCCCATTAAAATTCCAATACGCGTAGTGCCTTACACCATACGCGTATTGCCCTAAACGTTACGCGTACCATTACGTAAATGGACAGATGGCTGAGAAAATGAAGCTCCATACGCGTATTGCCCTGGTTTCTTTAATGCCGTACGCGTATTTCCTTGATCAATACGCGTATTGCCTTGAGTGATACGCGTATGGGCAATGGAAAATCCAGAAAATTCTGCAAAATTTTGTTCTGCGTTTTCCAACCCAAAATCATCCAATTTTCACCTATACACCAGAAAAATCACCAATACAATGCCTAACAACATGTATCAGCAATAATGGACTGAAAACGTGATTTCCGACACAATTTAATCGGTTTCTAATCAATTTCTACATAATATGGTTTTTACTATATATTTCCATTTCAATCCAATAACAACCAAAAACATACATACATAATCATACACAAGCATATAATAATCGAGTTTCGCACCCTTACCCGATTTAATCATGTTTAGAAAAGTCGGGAGATTGATTTCTTAATTTCCAAGTTTTCTCTCTTTTTCTTCTCTTCTTCTCTTTTCTTTCCCTTTTCCTTCTTCTCTTTTTCTTTCTCTCTTTCTATTTTCTATTTTCTAACTTAAGGAAAAATAAGATGAAATGACCAAAATACCCCCACACTCAAATATCTCGCAAACATTCCCAAAACGCGATAAAATATCACTACATTGAAAAATAACATATTTCCAAATAAAAGTCGAAAATAAAATAAAATAATAATAAAATAATTAAAACGACTCGATTAAATAAAAACTGACAAAACTGGGGCGTTACAACTCTCCCTCACTTAGAAATTTTCGTCCTCGAAAATATACCTGAGACAAACAACTCTGCATACGACTCCCGCATCCGACTCTCTAACTCCCAAGTCAAATTGCCCTCAGCAGCGCCTCCCCATGCTACCTTCACAAGTGCAATATCCTTGCCTCTCAACCGCTTCACCTCGCGATCCAAAATCCTAACGGGTAATGCCTCAACTGTAAGGTTCTCCCTTACCTCAACCTCGTCCATCAAAATCACATGCGACGGATCCGGAACATACTTCCGAAGCTGTGAAACATGGAACACATCGTGCAAATTCGACAGACTCGGCGGCAACGCCACCCTATAAACCACAGCACCCACTCTCGCGGATATCTGGTAAGGGCCAATAAACCGAGAAGTAAGTTTCTTCGACTTCAACGCACGACCCACACCCGTTACCGGCGTAACCCTCAAAAATACATGACCGCCCTCTTGAAACTCAAGATCTTTCCTTCTACGATCATGATAAATCTTTTGCCTACTCTGAGAAGCCTTCATTTTCTCACGAATAAGCTTCACTTTTTCCGTAGTCTGTTGCACCAACTCGGGTCCAACCACCGAACTCTCACCAAATTCGTGCCAACACAACGGTGTTCGACATCTTCGTCCATACAACGCTTCAAACGGTGCCATTCCAATACTAGAATGGAAACTGTTATTATACGTGAATTCAATCAATGCAAGATAACTATCCCACGCACCACCTTGTTCAAGAACACAAGCTCGCAACAAGTTTTCCAATGACTGAATCGTTCTCTCCGTCTAACCATCCGTCTGTGGATGATAAGCCGAACTCAATCTCAACTTAGAACCCAACGCCTTCTGTAAACTTTCCCAAAATCTCGAAGTAAACCTTGGATCTCGATCCGAAATAATACTTAACGGAACCCCATGCAACTTCACAATCACACTGATGTAAATCTCCGCTAACCTCTCCAAAGTAAAACTGATGTCAATCGGAATGAAATGAGCCAATTTAGTCAGCCTATCAACAACCACCCAAATAGCATTATGCCCTTGCTATGTATTCAGTAACCCTGTCACAAAATCCATCGAAATGCTATCCCACTTCCATTCAGGAATATCCAATGGTTGCAACAAACCACTAGGCCTCAGATGTTCTACCTTCGATTCTGACAAGTCAAACATGCATAAACAAACTGAGCCACATCTCTCTTTAATCCAGACCACCAAAAGATCTTCTTCAAATCTTGGTACATATTATTTGCTCCCAGATGTATACTCAAATTACTCCGGTGCCCTTCTTCCAAAATCATCCTTTTCAAATCCGAATCATTCGGAATACAGATTCTACCTCGGAACCTCAAAACACCATTAATATCCACTTGAAAATCCTCATTGTCACTTTTATTACCAACCGTCATTAAATCCACAAGTTTCACATCCAGTTTCTGTTTCTCACTAACCGTCAACAGAAAATCATTAGTAACCTTAAACATTCCAAGCCTCACGCTATCCGACGTCACTTCACATACCAAACTCAAATCTCTAAACGATTCCAAAAGCTCCCACTCCTTAACCATTAAAGCGGACATATGCAACGATTTCCAGCTCAATGCGTCGGCTACCACATTAGCTTTACCAGGATGGTAATTCAAGCCAAAGTCGTAGTCCTTCAAAAATTCCAACCATCTACGTTGCCTCATATTTACCTCTTTCTGATCAAACAAATATTTCAAACTTTTGTGATCACTAAAGACTTCAAACCTGGCACCGTAGAGATAATGCCTCCAAATCTTCAACACAAAAACCACAGCCGCTAATTCAAGATCATGAGTAGGATAATTTTTCTCATGCACTCTCAACTACCTTGAAGCATAAGCCACGACCTTACCTTCCTGCATCAGAACACCACCTAGACCAATCAAAGACGCATCACAATACACCACAAATGGTTCATTAGGATTCGGTAAAATCAAAATCAGAGCTGTCGTCAATCTTCTCTTCAGCTCATTAAATCTTTCCTCGCACCGAATATCCCAAATGAACGCTTTCCCTTTACAAGTCAACTGGGTCAAAGGAAGTGCTAGCTTAGAAAAACTTTCAATAAACCTTTGATAATATCCGGCCAAACCCAAAAAGCTTCGAATTTCAGTAACGGATCTCGGAGCCTCCCATTGTAGAACTGCTTCTACTTTAGATGGATCCACAACAATGCCATTACCTGAAATTATGTGTCCAAGAAAACTCACCTCCGACAACCAAAATTCACACTTGGACAACTTGGCAAAAAGCTTTCTTTCTTTCAAAACCTGCAAAACAATACGAAAATTCTCCGCGTGCTCCTCCTGAGACATAGAATAAATCAAAATGTCATCAATAAACACAACCACAAATCGATCCAAATGCTCGTGGAAAATACGATTCATGTACTCCATAAACACACCTGGCGCATTAGAGACCCGAACGACATCACAGAATATTCATAATGACAGTAACGTGTCCTAAAAGCCGTCTTTTGAATATCTTCCTCTTTCACCCTAATCTGATGATACCCCGACCTCAAGTCAATCTTACTAAACACACACGCACCAACTAACTGATCCATCAGATTATCAATCCATGGAAGTGGATACTTATTCTTAATCGTCACCTTATTCAACTGGCGATAATCAATACACAATCGCATACTTCCATCTTTCTTTTTCACCAATAAAACTGGAGCACCCCAAGGAGAAACGCTTAGCCTCAGAAACCTCTTTTCCAACAATTCATTCAACTGCTTCTTTAACTCAACCAACTCAGATGCCGACATACGATAAGGTGCCATAGAAACCGGTCTAGTACCAGGAACTAGATCTATAGAAAACTCCACCCCTCTCTCTGGCGGAAAGTCTGAAATATCCTC
The DNA here is from genome assembly GCA_022829125.1 of Lathyrus tuberosus. NCBI lineage: Eukaryota > Viridiplantae > Streptophyta > Magnoliopsida > Fabales > Fabaceae > Lathyrus > Lathyrus tuberosus. The sequence goes on along the minus strand of JALAZF010000784.1, from coordinate 919,549 downwards.
AGGAAACACTTTCGGAAATTCCCACACAACAGGAAACACATCAAGTGAAACTTGACTATCCACAGCCAACGATGCAAACAACCCAAACAACTAAGCTTCATCCGCCAAAAGTTTCTTCAACTCTTTGGTAGATAAGAAACTCGAGTCTTCATCTTCCTCAAGTGAAGGAAACCTTACCAGATTATGATAACAATCAGTATGAACTCGATTGAATCGCAACCAATTCATTCTCAGAACCACATCTAAACCCTCCAACGGTAAACACACCAAATCCATCTCAAAGTCTTTACCATAAATGGTCAAAGGACAACTTAAACAAACCAAAGAAGTAGTTACTGACCCCATTATTGGAGTATCAATAACCATCTCTCCACCCATTAAAGACAACTCAAGATTTAAACGCTTTGCGCACTCAGACGAAATAAACGAATGAGTCGCTCCAGTATCAATAATAGCAACTAAAGGAGTACTATTAATAAAACAAGTACCTCTGATCAGATGATCTGCACTTGAAGTCTGAGTTCCCGCCAATGCAAAAACTTTCCCACCAGATGGAGCTTGCTTTGGTTTCGGACACTTGGTACTAACATGCCCAGGTTCACCACAATTGAAACACTTCACCACGTTCCTCTTATAATCAGCTGCAATATGTCCCAAACCTCCACAATTGGTACACTTCCTCACATCTTTCCTACATCCAAACTGACGATGTCCTAGGTCGCCACACCTAAAACATCTCGGAGGATTAGACATTCCTCCCCCACTTGGCCTTTTCTCAAAATTTCCCCTTTGTTTACCCTTATCAGTTGGTATTACATACGGACCACCACGGAACTGTTGCTTCCCTTTCCTCTCGCTCACACTCTTATAGTGAGTAGAACGAGCCTTACTATCCTCCTCATAAATCCTACAATAATCCACCAAATCAGAAAACCTCCGAATCCTTTGATAACCAATTGCCTGCTTTATCTCAGGACGCAATTCGTTCTCAAACTTTACACACTTAGAAAATTCCGCAGTCGCTTCAGTATAATGTGGATAAAACTGCACAAGTTCCACAATCTTAGCAGTATAATCAACAACAGACATATTACCTTGTTTTAACTCCAAGAACTCAATTTCCTTCTTCCCTCTTACATCTTCAGGAAAATACTTCCTCAGAAACTCAATGCTAAACACAGCCCAAGTGATCTCCTCCTCTGCAGCTTCCAACACATGACGTGTACTAACCCACCAATCATCAGCTTCTTCCAGTAACATGTGAGTACCCAGTCTCACCTTCTGATCCTCAGCACAATCCATCACTCAGAAGATTCTTTCAATCTCTTTCAGCCATATCTGAGCACCATCAGGATCATATATTCCTTTGAAGACAGGCGGTTTGTTCTTCCTGAACTCATCATTACCTGCAGCATTAGGTGCACCCTGCCCAGCCCGAGCCATAGCTTGCATAGCAGCAGCCAAAGCAGCGTCATTCCTACCATCCATATTCTGTTCATTTCCAATAACAGCAACTATGGTTAAACAAACCGGTCATCCAAACACCAAGACCGACAAGGACTGACACAACTGACACGGACTGGCTCTGATACCACTTAATGTAACACCCCCAAATAAATAAAGCAGCAAAAGAAAATTCGAAATTTCATCAGAGTATATTTAGAAATTCACAGCATAGACCGAGGGGTCACATCAATTTGAAACAAACACAATAAACCTGCCCATAAAGATATGCAACACTCGCAGGTAGCAAATAAACAGAGGAACTTAGTTCCTACTACCCACCATTCAGCTACAGAATAAAAGCGGAAAATCTGTACTGAATCTCATATATATATATATATATATATATATATATATATCACATAAAGAGTTTCCCATACATCAATTCATACATGCACAAGAAAAAAAAAATATATACATATACACATCCAACTACAACACGATCCCCCTGACTACCCGGGTGCCATATATCAGAGCCGACCGACAAAAGAATGAAGACCTAAGCTTCACAAAAAGACCTCCAGCAATCTAATCTGCAATGCCTCATAGAGCACATTATAAAACAGCAGAAGGGTGAGAAACGCAATCATAATATAATTGCATACAATTATATAATAACACAACATTACACACGTAAAATATTCTCACCACAATGCACAACAGAATACAAATACAACACAACACAATATGTGTCTCAAATCACCAATTCCAATCACAACTCCACACTAAATCAATACACTCATGAATTATGCAAATGCACAGAGACCGACACAACGACTCTATGCAATGCATATGCAGTACCATCCATCCATCATCTCAACACTAGTTCACTCAGGAACTATTGGAACCATCGCTCGTTACTTAGTGTAACTCCCCGTTGGGCATACGATGTTCCCCGTCGCTTTAGGTCTTCTTATTTTTTTAAGGCACACGACGTTTATGGATCGCTTTAGGTCCTCTTTGTATAAGGCACACGACCCGATCGCTTTAGGTCCTCTTTGTATAAGGTACACGATCGTCTATAATCATCGCTTTAGGTCCTCTTTGTATAAGGCACACGATGTTATAGCGGATTCCCTCTGGAATAGATTCGTCGCTCACACCCACTAGGGCACACGACATCTCAAGAATGCATATCATGATGCTTGGCATACAATGAGTCATGACACTCCAATGCACACATATATGCAATCATCTCACTCAACATTAATCATGCTTCGCAATTCAAGCCCAAAACAATGCATTTATGCCACACAACACCACACAAATCATACCATATCCATATCAACAACACATTGCATGATACACGCCAATTACACACAATTATAACGACAAAAGTCGGAAAAACAACACTATTCCAAATTCCCGACATAATTAAATCGGCTAATAATCTCAAAATTACTATCATAAGAAAGCACAGTTCAATAGCTACTCAACGATACCAAGAATGTTAAAAACGGATAATCGGAACACAAGTTACGGACTAAACAAGAAAAGACATCGCGAAAAGACCCCATTTTGCAATTCTCCTGGCCATACGCGTATTGTCCTGAGCCATACGCGTATTGCCCTGATTCCTCGCCCATTCCATACGCGTATTGCCCAAGGTTGTATGCGTATGGGCAGAGACCATTTTTCCCTAAAATTCCCATTAAAATTCCAATACGCGTAGTGCCTTACACCAAACGCGTATTGCCCTAAACGTTACGCGTACCATTACGCAAATGGACAGATGGCTGAGAAAATGAAGCTCCATACGCGTATTTCCCAGTTTTCTTCAATGCCGTATGCGTATTGCCTTGATCAATACGCGTATTGCCTTGAGTGATACGCGTATGGGGAGTGGAAAATCCAGAAAATTCTGCAGAATTTTGTTCTGCGTTTTCCAATCCAAACTCATCCTATTTTCACCTATACACCAGAAAAATCACCAATACAATGCCTAACAACATGTATCTAACATGTATCAACAATAATGGACCTGAAAACATGATTTCCAACAGAATTTAATCTGTTTCTAATCAATTTCTACATAATATGGTTATTACTATATATTTCCATTTCAATCCAATAACAACCAAAAACATACATACATAATCATACACAAGCATATAATAATCGAGTTTCGCACCCTTACCCGATTTAATCGTGTTTTGAAAAGTCGGGAGATTGATTTCTTGATTTCTAAGTTTTCTCTCTTTTTCTTCTCTTCTTCTCTTTTCTTTCCCTTTTCCTTCTTCTCTTTTTCTTTCTCTCTATTTTTCTCTCTTTCTATTTTCTATTTTCTAACTTAAGGAAAAATAAGATGAAATGACCAAAATACCCCCACACTCAAATATCTCGTAAACGTTCCCAAAACGCGATAAAATATCACAACATTGAAAAATAGCATATTTCCAAATAAAAGTCAAAAATAAAATAAAATAATAATAAAATAATCAAAACGACTCGATTAAATAAAAACTGACAAAACTGGGGCGTTACAGATAAAGCGGATTGGGGACCGAAACCTTTTAAGGTGAATAACGAGTGGTTTTCCGATAGGCGTTTTACTCCTTTTGTTGAAAAAGAATGGAAGAACCTTGTAGTGAAGGGGAGGAAAGATTTTGTTCTCAAGGAGAAATTGCGCCTTTTAAAAGATAGTCTTAAATGGTGGAACACAAACGTTTTCAGGAGAATCAATTTGGAGATGGAGGATGGGGTGAGGGAGTTGAATGTAGTAGATGACGTGGAAGCGGACTTCGGGGATGTGAAGGGGGAGGAGGAATTGGTGTTGAAGAAGAAGTTGGCAAGTGGGAAGTTTTGGATTAATTTTAGGATTAAAGAAAACATGATCATTCAAAAGTCGAGACTTAAGTGGTTAAATGATAGTGACACCAATAGTAAATTTTTTCATAGAATTATGACGGAGATGAGGAGGCACAATTTTTTAGGTTCTATTGTCATGGACAACGGAATAGTGGACAAGGTGTAGGAGTTTATGGAGGAGGTTAGGAGTCATTTTGCGGCTATGTTTATTGAGCCGGATTTAGAGAGACCCATCCTTGGAGGTCTTGAGTTTAAAAGTATTAATGGCATGGAAGATCTCTTCTTAAAGCTCCTTTTTCGGAAGAAGAGATTAGGGATGCGATTTGGAGTTGTGAGGGATCTAAAAGTCCGGGACCCGATGGATTTTCTTTCTGTTTTATCAAAAAGTGTTGGAATTTCATGAAGGAGGAGTTTATTGGTTGCTTCCTTAGTTTTCATTCCGGTGCTTTATTTTTGAAAGCTTTCATTTCCTCTTTGTTGACACTAGTGCCTAAATCCTCTAATCCATTATGTTTGGATGATTATAGGCCTATTTGTCTTGTGGGTTGTGTGTATAAGGCTATTTCCAAGCTCTTGGCGGCTAGACTTAAAGTGGTGATGAATTCGACTATTTCGGATTCTCAAAGTGCTTTTGTGTCGGGAAGACAATTGTTAGATGGAGTTGTAGTGGCTAATGAAATGGTGGATTTTGCTAAAAAGGAGGGAAGATGTTGCTTGTAACACCCGAATTCCCATCGCGAATAAATAATACATAAATAAAATCAGAGTAACTAAAAATTTATTTTTCCGACAGAAACAAGGATGCCACATTTAAATAAATAAAACATCATCCCTGCTCATAAATTTGATACATAGCATAAAATAGATTACCCACAAAGGGGAAAACTTTTCCATATAAAGGTAATACCAAATATATTCAACAATTATATACATAAATAACATAACCGTTTCCCCGACTCCCGTGCTACGTATCAGAGCAGACACCAAGACCGACAATCAGAATGGAGGGCTAGTCTCCACAAAAGACCTCCAGCAACTCTAATCTGCAATGCCTCATAGAGCATCATAAAACAGCAGAAGGGTGAGAAATAACAACTAAATCAAGATTGCATAATAATATGCCAACACACATTCAAACACATGCATAAATCATCTCACCCATACCATCACATACTAACACATATAGCATGCCACTAATACAAAACATATCACACATAATAAATCAAATCATGATTTTCCACACATAACGCATCCATTCACACTTCTCACCACAATTCATCACAATTCATCACAACTCACTCATATACATCACAATGTATGTATCTATAAAACCAAGCATATTCATCATGCACACTGTCACCATTCTTATCATTCTACATAAACATACATATTCATGTTTATTCATCAATGCACCATTATAAAGATGATAAATGCAAATCATAGAGACCGACTCACGACTCTATGCAAATGCAATACGGTACCGACTGTAACTCCCCGTCGGGCCTACGATGTTCACCCACCGCTCACACCCCACACGAGGGGCTCACGATGTTTATGGATCGCTCACACCCCACACGAGGGGCTCACGACCCGATCGCTCACACCCCACACGAGGGCACACGATCGTCTATAACCATCGCTTTAGGTCCTCAGGCTATTCATACCTCATATTTTCGAGGCTCGCGATGTTATAGCTGATTCCCTCCGAAACCGCCGTCACTCAGGACGCAACAACAATGCATATCATGATGCTTGACACACAAGAACTCATGACAACCAATGCATCTTCACACATATATGCAACCACAAACATGCATATATAACCAAATACAACACATTGCATTTATTTGCCTTTCGGCCACAATTCATCACCACAACATGTCATCACATGCATTCACATCATATAACGTCATACAAGTCATACGATATCCATATCAAAGGCACATTGCATGAAACACATCAATTACGCACACTTACAACGACAAAAGTCGACAAAACGACACTATTCCAAATTCTCGACATAATTAAATCGGTCAACAATCTCAAAATCATTTTAATAAGAAAGAACATTCCATAAGCTTTCTAATGCATCAAACCACGCCTCAAACCGAACCACAGATCAAAAGTTATGCAGAAGACAAAATTACACAAACAGCACTCTTCGCTGGGCGAACCCTCTCGCGAGCATTCGCTAGCACCTTCGCTAGGCGAATGTTCCAGTGAACCAACTACTAGCTAAAAACAGACACAAAGTTTGCTAGGCGAACCCCTTGGGGAACCAAGGCAGCAACCACCTACATCAAAAACACCCAAACTTCGCTAGGCGAACCCTCTAGCGAACCTTCGCTCACACCTTCGCTAGGCGAATACCCGCAGCGAACCTTCGCTACCCTTCGCTGAATGGTTCGCTAGGCGAACCTGCGAAAACTCAAAATCTTTCAGCGCTGTTGAAAACCCAAAATCCATATTTTTTAACCCAAAACATTTTCAAAACAACATATATCAACCAGAACCTATTCTAATCATGGCAACAAACATTCTACCACGTTTACGTCGATTTCCAACCGCGAAAACATCGATTTCTCTCAATTGCTCCTAATTTGAATCGATAAGAAAACTCGCGAAACAACCAAAACAATTACAACAAACAACACATATACATACACAAGCAAGATATAATTGAAACTTCTCACCCTTACCCGATTATTCGCGCTCGAAACGGAGTTCCCGCGATTTTCCTCTTTTCTCCTCTTTTCTCTCCTCTTCCTTTCCTTCCCTTCTCTTTCTTTCCTTTTTCTTTCTTTTCTCTCTTTTTCTTTCCACTTTCTATTTATATAAAATATCTAAACCCCTAAAAGACTATTTTATCCCTCAAACTCAAATATCCCGCAAACACTCTCAAAACGCGATAAAACTTAAACATCGATGAAATATATTTCGGGAAATAAAAGTTGAAAAGAAATTATAATTTAATACAATTATTTTATCTATCAGAGAAATTAACCAATTAACTCAATTAGCAGGTAAAATACAATAAATTCACACATTTCACCAAATTCACATAAATGAAATAAATAAATGGAATTAAACAAATCGGGGCATTACAATTCTCCCCCACTTAGACATTTTCGTCCTCGAAAATATACCGAGACGAACAACTCCGGACACGACTCTCGCATCCGACCCACAAATCAACATGCCAACAAAAGGCACACCACGAATAACACAACTGACAAACCACCTTGCTAACTACAACAATGACAACTACAACGACAAGATACAAAGCCCATACAATGCACTTGACGACAAACTCACAACTAAAGGAAAACCAAGATACCAACACACAGGTTCACTCTAGAACCAAAACACAACAAGATCGTTACCCTACCCTAGGTAACACTCCCCTAATTCCCCACACAGGAATTAGCTACTCACACTTGAACCATCACCATGGAAACGAGGCAACAACACAAACAAGAACATAAAGTTCCACGACACCACAAGGTCTCACCAACATCCTTGTCACACAACCATACTACAACAATGCTACGATTCACCAATCGAACATACAACCAAACATCCATCTACATAGTAGCCCATGGATGACATTTAAACCTTTCACCTAACACTTCCATTCTGAAACGTCCAATAGTCTTACCATTCCTACATGTTCCCAATGGTCAACCTATGAGTTCTTACAAGACCCACACGCCATCAGATGTCAATTCACACACCAACCCAAATCTCTAAATTCTCCCGAAAGTTCCCACTCTTCAACCATCATAGCAGACATAAGTAAAACTTTCGACTTAACTCATCACGCACGACATAAACTTTACCAATAGGATAATTCGAGCCAAAGTCATAACTAATCAGGAATTCCAACCATCCAATCGTGCCTCAATCCGAGTTACAAATCAAAAGTTATGAAGGAAACAAAATTGCACCAACTGTCATGTTCGCTAGGCGAACCTCCTAGCGAGCATTCGCTACTACTTTCGCTAGGAGAATGTCGTTGGCGAACATTCGCTGACCTTCGCTGCCGGGTTCGCTAGGCGAACCATGGAAAACTCAGGATTCCAGCAGCGCTGTTACTCATCCAAAACCATCATTTTCTCCATCCATACACCTTGAAACTAAAACCCTTAAAATAATACCTCCACATTCTCCAACAAATACAATCGCGTCCAATTCCCAATCCTAATCTTTTTATGAATCCTCAATTGTCGTAAAGCATGAGCCACGACTTTACCCTCTTGCATTAACACACTGACTAAACTCATCAAAGACGCATCCCAATATCCTCACAAACGGTTCATCAGGATCACACAGAATCAAAACTGAAGCCGTAGACAAATCCTACTTCAGCTCTCTCAAACTTCCCCCACAATGAACATCCAAAGCAAATGACTTACCCTTTGCGAGTCAACTGAGATAACAAAAGTACGAACTTAGCAAAGTTTTCCATAGCCTGTAGTAACAACCAACGGAACCCAAAAGTTTCTAATCTCCTTAACCGACTTAGGAGCCTCTCAATGTAGAACTGCATCTACTTCCGATGGATCCACAACCAATACCACCATCAGAAATAACATATCCAAGAAGACTAACCTTTTTCCAACCCAAATTCTCACTTGAATAACTTAGCATAAAACTTCGTCTCTTTTCAACACTTGTGATTCAAATCTCAAACACCCTACCTGTTCTTCCTCTGAGTTTATAACAGGTCCCAATATCCTTAATCAGAACCACTACGAACTTATCCAAATTCACGACACAATCAAATCGGCCACTGGCAGCAAAACCATTTCCACCCGATTAAATGTCAGCCAATGACAATTATACCAAACCTATCCAAACACCATTCAATCATCTCAACCAAACCATTCCAGTCATTTGTTCATGAAAGTGGACACTTATTCTCAATCGTTACCTTAATCAACTGTTAGTAATCCATACACAATTTCTTCTCTTAACAGTCCAAATTCCATAAATCCCCACGTGTAGCAACAACCATCCCAAAAGAACTCTCAACTAGTACATCCACCCTTAAGGTTCTCTCAAAATTTCATTAATGCTCTATAATTCCATTCAATCATCCCTCCTTTTGGTTACTAACCATACTGGAGCTCTCCAAGACGACACACTTGGCCTCACAATTCTCCTTTCCAGTAAATCTTCCAACTGCTCCATCAGTCCGGGTACTTCTAATACTAACATCCAATATTCCATCCGGGAATACATCTGAAAATTACGCACAACCGGTAGCTCATCACTGTGTCCTTTCGGCCAATTTCTAGAAAACTATCGTCACAAACATAACAACATCTTAGTTTCACGTCCTAAAAGTTCTTCTATTTACTTAGCAGATTCAAACCTCAAATCCTTACCTTCGTCCAATTTAAGTTCACACTCTACTCTCTGAGAACAACCTTTAACAATACCCAATCGTTCTCTCCCAATGACTTCCCAACTTGACCAACATACCAAAAACCTCTAATCCGTCTCATCTTCCAGTATAAGAGTCTTCATCAACTCATTAAAGCAATCCGTAATCATTTTCTCAATTCCAAATAATTCATGGCACACACTATCCAAGCCGGAAAGACCCGTCTATTCCATCCAACATAATTCCCATCTACTATCAACAAGAGATTAAGGGTGATCAGTTCCTCAATATGTCGATAGACAGCCGACAATCATGATGGGGCATAAACCGTCTTTACCAAACTATAATAGCATTTCTTGTATCCTGTGCACAAAACTACCTAAGGTACAAATCCTTAGTTGACCTAAATCTTACCTCTGCATTCCCGCCGGAATCGGGAAAACACTGTCCAAACAACACTTACACTCTTGCAACCAACGACACACTGAGCCCACGCTCCACAACCGAAGCAACTTGGAGAAGTTCCAGCTTCTCCCCCACTTATCTTATTCTCAATCCTGAAGACAAAGGATTAGAAAAACCAGAAAGCACTGACAGTGTTTCACACACATATCACGTACTAAGGAACAAACAACATCGACAGTATTCAACTGTCAAACCAACTGGCTCAACAACTTGGCCGGACGGACCGACCTGCTCTGATACCACTAATGTAACACCCGAATTCCCATCGAGAATAAATAATACATAAATAAAATCAGAGTAACTAAAAATTTATTTTTCCGACAGAAACAAGGATGCCACATTTAAATAAACAAAACATCATCCCTGCTCATAAATTTGATACATAGCATAAAATAGATTACCCACAAAGGGGAAAACTTTTCCATATAAAGGTAATACCAAATATATTCAACAATTATATACATAAATAACATAATCGTTTCCCCGACTCCCGTGCTACGTATCAGAGCAGACACCAAGACCGACAATCAGAACGGAGGGCTAGTCTCCACAAAAGACCTCCAGCAACTCTAATCTGCAATGCCTCATAGAGCATCATAAAACAGCAGAAGGGTGAGAAATAACAACTAAATCAAGATTGCATAATAATATGCCAACACACATTCAAACACATGCATAAATCATCTCACCCATACCATCACATACTAACACATATAGCATGCCACTAATACAAAACATATCACACATAATAAATCAAATCATGATTTTCCACACATAACGTATCCATTCACACTTCTCACCACAATTCATCACAACTCACTCATATACATCACAATCTATGTATCTATAAAACCAAGCATATCCATCATGCACACTGTCACCATTTTTATCATTCTACATAAACATACATATTCATGTTTATTCATCAATGAACCATTATAAAGATGATAAATGCAAGTCATAGAGACCGACTCACGACTCTATGCAAATGCAATGCGGTACCGACTCAATCATCACTAGTTCACTCAGGAACTCTGCTGGAACCATCGCTCGTTACATCACTGTAACTCCCCGTCGGGCCTACGATGTTCACCCACCGCTCACACCCCAGACGAGGGGCTCACGATGTTTATGGATCGCTCACACCCCACACGAGGGGCTCATGACCCGATCGCTCACACCCCACACGAGGGCACACGATCGTCTATAACCATCGCTTTAGGTCCTCAGGCTATTCATACCTCATATTTTCGAGGCTCACGATGTTATAGCTGATTCCCTCCAGAACCGCCGTCACTCAGGATGTAACAACAAAGCATATCATGATGCTTGACACACAAGAACTCATGACAACCAATGCATCTTCACACATATATGCAACCACAAACATGCATATATAACCAAATACAACACATTGCATTTCATTGCCTTTCGGCCACAATTCATCACCACAACATGTCATCACATGCATTCACATCATATAATGTCATACAAGTCATACGATATCCATATCAAAGGCACATTGCATGAAACACATCAATTACGCACACTTACAACGACAAAAGTCGACAAAACGACACTATTCCAAATTCTCGACATAATTAAATCGGTCAACAATCTCAAAATCATTTTAATAAGAAATAACATTCCATAAGCTTTCTAATGCATCAAACCACGCCTCAAACCGAACCACAGATCAAAAGTTATGCAGAAGACAAAATTACACAAACAACACTCTTCGCTGGGCGAACCCTCTCGCGAGCATTCGCTAGAACCTTCGCTAGGCGAATGTTCCAAGGAACCAACTACTAGCTAAAAACAGACACAAAGTTCGCTAGGCGAACCCCTTGGTGAACCAAGGCATCAACCACCAATATCAAAAACACCCAAACTTCGCTAGGCGAACCCTTTAGCGAACCTTCGCTCACACCTTCGCTAGGCGAATACCCGCAGCGAACCTTCGCTACCCTTCGCTGAATGGTTCGCTAGGCGAACCTGCGAAAACTCAGAATCTTTCAGCGCTGTTGAAAACCCAAAATTCATATTTTTCAACCCAAAACATTTTCAAAACAACATATATCAACCAAAACCTATTCTAATCATGGCAACAAACATTCTACCACGTTTACGTCGATTTCCAACCGTGAAAACATTGATTTCTCTCAATTGCTCCTAATTTGAATCGATAAGAAAACTCGCGAAACAACCAAAACAATTACAACAAACAACACATATACATACACAAGCAAGATATAATTGAAACTTCTCACCCTTACCCGATTATTAGCGCTCGAAACGGAGTTCCCGCGATTTTCCTCTTTTCTCCTCTTTTCTCTCCTCTTCCTTTCCTTCCCTTCTCTTTCTTTCCTTTTTCTTTCTTTTCTCTCTTTTTCTTTCCACTTTCTATTTATATAAAATATCTAAACCCCTAAAAGACTATTTTACCCCTCAAACTCAAATATCCCGCAAACGCTCTCAAAACGCGATAAAACTTAAACATCGATGAAATATATTTCGGGAAATAAAAGTTGAAAAGAAATTATAATTTAATACAATTATTTTATCTATCAGAGAAATTAACCAATTAACTCAATTAGCAGGTAAAATACAATAAATTCACACATTTCACCAAATTCACATAAATGAAATAAATAAATGGAATTAAACAAATTGGGGCGTTACATTGCTTGCTCTTCAAAGTTGACTACTAGAAGGCATACGATAAGGTTAGTTGGAATTTTCTTAGATTTATGTTAAGAAAAATGGGCTTTGGGGAAGTTTGGATGAAGTGGATGGAAGCTTTAGTTTTTAATAGTAAAATGTCGGTGTTGGTTAATGGTAGACCCACAAAGGAGTTTGTTGTCGAGAGAGGTTTGAGACAAGAAGATCCTCCTTCTCCTTTTCTTTATGTGATTGTGGCGGAAGGATTGAGGGGTATGGTTTCAAAGTCGGTGGAGAATGAGGAGTTTGAGGGTTTTAACATAAAGAGGTGTTTTGTTGATATCCTTAAATTCGTGGATGATACTTTACTTGTAGGGAAAGGGAGTTGGAATCATGTGTGGGCAATCAAAGCGGTGATAAGGGGTTTTGAAATCGTCTCCGGCTTGGGAATTAACTTCCACAAGAGAAAACTCATTGGAATTAATATTAGTGAACGGTTCATGGATTTGGCTTCTTCTTCCTCTCTTGTAGAAGGGAGGAGTGTTCTTTCATTTTCCTTAGAATACCTATTGGTTTCAAGTCTAATGGTTCTTCTTTGTGGTCGGATTTGGTGTTAAAATTGAAAATGAGGGTATCTTGTTGGAATAACCGGTTTCTTAGTTTTGGAGGGAGGATAACTTTGTTAAAATCGGTTCTTTCTAGTTTATCGATTTTTATGCTTTCTTTCTATAAAGCTCCGGTGAAGATTCTTAAAGAGATATCTAGTATCCAAAGTAATTTTCTTTGGGGAGGGAAGGAGGGTGAGAGGAAAATTCATTGGGTTGGTTGGAATAAGGTGTGCCTTCCGATTGATAAGGGGGTTTAGGTTTGCGTAGGGTGGAAGATTTTAATTTGGCTCTTCTTAATAAGTGGAGATGGAGGATTCTCTCAGAAAGTAAAGCTTTATGGTACAAAGTTCTAAAGGAGAGGTACAGTGATATCAATTTAAGGATTGTGGATTTCGGGAATTGCGTTAAAAAGAAGATATGTTATTCCTTTTGGTGGAGGGATGTCATCGGCTTGGACAAAGGTATGTCATAAAATTTATTTATATCTAATTGTAGATTTACAATTGGAAACGGGTACACTTCTTCTTTTTGGCATTCTTGTTGGTGTATTGATATTAGTTTTAAGGATAAATTTCCTCTTCTTTATGATTTATCTTGCCTTAAAGAAGTATCGCTGGCTTGTATGGGTGGTTTTAGTAGTGAAGGATGGTATTGGGGGGATTTTGGCATTAGAGTTAATGTTGAGGGTGGAGCCGCCACTGATTTATTAGAGATGCGGTCGGTTTTGCAACACTTCCGGCCGGTTTCGTTGGCGCCGGATTCGGTCCGGTGGTCCGTGGGCAATTTTGAGACTTATTCGGTGAGTTCTTTTTACTCGCTTGTTAGTTTTATTCGAATACCTTTCAGTCCTAGGGAGAATTATGATGAAGCCTTTTCTTTGGCATGGAGGGGGATTGTTCCGTTTAAAATCAAAGCTTTTGGGTGCTAGTGTTTTTTAGGTAGGCTCCCAACAAAGGATTCTCTTTCTTTTAGAGGTTGTGTTTTTTCGAATAGTGATTTGAATTGTGTTTTTTGCTTGTCCGGAATCGAATCTTTAAATCATATTTTGTTGAGTTGTTCGGTGGCTAGAATGGTTTGGAAGGAAGTGGCCGATTGGGTTGGTTTTGAGGAGGTTGGAACTTGTGTGCTTAAGGAGAGTTTCTTAAAGTGATTCTCCTTTAGTAAAAGGAATAAGGTGGGGAGTGGTAAGGAAGGTGTTATATGGTTGGCGACATCTTGGTCTTTGTGGTTGTTGAGAAATGACATTATTTTTAGGAATGTTGTTTGGAACATTATAGATGTGGTGTGGAATGTCAAGTTGTTAATTTGGAGATGGTCTTTTATTAGGAAAATTACCAATTCCAATTATAGCTTTTATGATTTTAGTATGCTTCATTTGTACTATTTGTCTTAAGGCCTAATTGATTTGTAATATTTCTTTTGTCGATCTTCATCTCGCTTTTTGTAAGTGGGTTCGAGAACACTTTGTTCTCGGTTTATTGAATTTCTTGCTTACTACAAAAAAAATCATTTTACAGAGATATATTTTGTAGTAGCGCATCCAAATATTTACATTCTTGTTACCTTTGATTTTTTTTTTTTTTTTGGTTAGTGAATCTATTTTTTATTGCATATTAAAGTCTGAGCATGTTTTTAACTAACGGCCAATGGTGGTACACGCCTATTGACACAAAACGAATAGCACTAACTTGGTCTTAAGAAGACCTTTATCTTTTACACCTGTTATTGTTGAGAAAAGTCATAACATATATAATATATGGCTATGATCTCATAACCTGTCTACTGTTTGAAGCATATCAGCATATGCATATCTCAATAATGTCTTTCAATATATTCAGTCTATAAAGTGCCATAGAAGTGTCTTTATATCTCCCAAGTTATTGGGCATCTAATAACACCTCTTTCGAATGTGGTTAGAAACTGTAGAAAGTCCTAAACCTAGCTATAAGTTTGTACACCCCTATAAATAGCTTGCCATACTAGCTCGTTTTAAATAACCTCAAGCCTCACACATATATAAATTTTTCTATATATTTTTTGTACATTTTATTTTGAATTAGTTTTTACTAAGATGGAGAAAGTGATGAGGTTGGCTACAGAAAAAGGTGTGGTGGTTTTCACAAAGAGCTCTTGTTGTCTGTGCTATGCAGTCAACATTCTGTTTCAAGAAGTTGGAGTGTACCCTGTGATTCATGAAATTGACAAAGATCCTGAAGGGAAGGAAATGGAGAAAGCTATAACAAAGTTGGGTTGTAATGCACCTGTTCCTGCAGTGTTCATTGGAGGAAAGCTTGTGGGTTCTACCAATGAAGTGATGTCCCTCCACCTTAGTGGTTCACTCGTTCCATTGCTTAGGCCATACCAAATTTAACTTCATTTGATTATAAGTTTGATTATTATGAAGATCACATGCAAATCAAACGTTTCTGCATGCAGCTATCTTTAATGGAAGAATAAACATATGGCTTAATCAATATATTAAGTGCTATAGTTGTAGTAAGTAAGATCAGTATGCTTTAATAGTATATTCAATGATGTGCGTTTAAGGTTCTAGAATTTGATTATCTATGATGTAATATTCTAAATATTCTTAATGAAGTCTTATTTATATGCTTCCATTGGTTACGTCTAAAGCTTAGACTAAATTAATATGCAAATCACTTAATTGTCAATTTCGATTTGTACCTGTTAGATGTTCAATTACATGGCATTAATAAATTTTAGTTCCAAAAATAAGTATTTTAAAATGGTCATTGAATCTCGTTGACTCCCTAAGCTCAAAGAGAATTCATAGAAGAAAAAAAAAACGAAAATAGTGTCGGTTCCTTTATCGTCTGAAAGCTCAGGAAAAACGGTGGATGAACAAGATCTACAAAAGAAGAGTACTGTTGTGAAAAACGATGTCTTTTAAGAAAGTATAAATGGTTTTCTTGATGAACAAGAACCAAAACAAGGGTTAGGGGTTAACGGAAAAGAAACCAAGAAGAAGAAGAAGGAAGAACAACAAGGATTGGGCAAATATAAATTCTGTTTACTATTCACTTTCTCATTAAATTCACAAATGATTACAAGTGAATATCACAATTTGCCACACTCAACAAACTGAGTGTACTAGCCTATTTATAGACTAACTAGGTAACTTGCAGCCCAAGAAACCTAAACAATTGGATCCTTAACACAAGGCCCAATTCGGCAGAATAACATTTTCGACAGTACATACATACTAGAACAGACTTTGACTATAGTATGTAACAATAAGGCATCAGCATGTGAACAAGCTTCGACAGCATGCTTGCCTCCTGTCGAAATACACATGAAAGCTTCTCCTTCGACACAGCATGAGTTCGACCCAAATCTCACAAATCTCCACCTTGGATCTAACTCAGCAACAAGAGAATCAACTAGCTTTCATCATGCAGCTTTATCAACTCCATACAGGGGAATAACTTGCAACTTGACAACGTTTTGGTGATCATATCAGCAGCATTATCTTCAGTCGAAACCTTCAGCACTTGGACTTCACCACGCTCGATTATCTCTCTGACGAAGTGCATCCTCACATCAATGTGCTTAGTTCGCTCTTGATAGGCTGAATTCTTCGACAGGTGTATTGCACTTTGACTATCACTTTTACCAGTGATACTTCAACCTTGAAGTTTCAACTCCTTTGCAAAACCTTCAAGCCACAATGCTTCTTTCACAGCTTCAGTGAGGGCAATATATTCAACTTCAGTGGTTGATAAGGCAACAACCTTCTGAAGTGTCGCTTTCCAACTGATTGCTGTGCCAAACATTGTGAAAACATATCCAGAAATAGACTTTCTGGAATCCATACAACCTGCATAATCAAAGTCAATAAATCCTTCGATTTCGACTATGCTATCACCATCACAGGCTCCACCATAAATCAAGACTCTTTTCAGAGACCCATTTATGTACCTGAGAATCCACTTTACAGCTTGCCAGTGTGCCTTTCCAGGGTTGGCCATATACCTGCTCACAAGGCTCACCCCATATGCTATGTCTGGCCTCGTACATACCATAGCATACATCAAAGAACCCCACTACACTAGCATATGGAATGCTACTCATATAGATTCTTTCAGCTTCAGTACTCGGACTTTGAGTAGTACTAAGCTTAAACTGAGGATTTGTAGGTGTCACAATAGGCTTTGAATTCGACATACCAAACTTGTCGAGAAGCTTCATTAGGCATGTCTCTTGAGATAAGCACAACTTCGACTGCTTTCTATCTCTCCGGATGTCAATCCCAAGAATCCTGGTTGCAGCTCCCAGATCCTTCATTTCGAACTCCTTACTGAGTTCAGGCTTCACCTTCGTTACATCCTCAACACTGTTGCTAGCTATGAGGATATCATCCACATACAGCAGCAACATAACAAGTGAGTTTTCAGGTCAAAATCTGAAGTAAACACAGTGATCGAACTGACTTCTAGTGAAACCAATGTGTACCATGAACTTGTCGAATCTCCTATTCCACTGTCGAGGAGATTGTTTCAGGCCATACAAAGACCTATTCAGCTTGCACACATAATCTTCTTTACCCTTTTCTGCATACCCTTCAGGTTGACGCATCATGATCGTTTCATCTAGATCACCATACAGAAATGTTGTCTTCACATCCATTTGCTCAAGTTCCAAGTCAAACTTTGCAACCATGGCCAACATCATTCGAATGGATCTATGCTTTACAACAGGTGAGAACACATCATTGAAGTCGACTCATTCTTTCTGAGTGAACCCCCTAGCAACCAGCCTCGCCTTAAAGCGCTTCGACATCACTTCTTCGATTCCTTCCTTGACCTTGAAAATCCACTTACAGCTGACTAACCTTGCTCCTACAGGTTTCTCAATCAGCTCCCAAGTGTTATTGTCATGAAGAGATTTCATCTCGTCATTTATGGAATTTCGCCATTCAGTCTTATTTCGACTCCTTATAGCTTCCTTGTAATCTCTAGGTTCTTTGTTAAGTACCTCACTTGCAGAGATTAAAGCAAAAGCTATAAGATCTGCATAACTAAGTCTCTGAGGTGGCTTGATGACTCTTCTCGACCTATCTCTTGCCAGTAGGTAGTCATCGATAGTTTCCTCAACCTCTTCAGCATCTTGCTCTTTGACTTCGACTTCATCTGGGCTATGCACTTCAGCATCACTATGCTCCACCTCAACAAGCATCTCTACCTGTTCCAGCTCTTTTTCAGATATTTCTGCACTTTAACCAGCATCACCAGTTTTCTTGAAATCCATTTCGACCTAATTGAAAACTACATCACGACTTGTGATACATTTTCTGTGACCTGGTTCTAGGCACCACAGCCTATAACCCTTGACTCCCTCAGGATATCCAAGGAACATGCATCTCAGAGCTCTAGGTTCGACCTTGTCTTGCCTAATGTGAGCATAGGCTAAACAACCAAATACTCTCAGTTTGTCGAGATCTGGTGGATGATTCGACCAAACTTCTTCAGGTCTCTTCATTCCCAGCGCAGTCGAGGGACATCTATTTATCAGATAAGCTGTTGTCGAAACAGCCTCTGCCCAAAACACCTTCTTCAATCCAGCACTAACAAACATGCATCTAACCCTTTCAAGGATTGTTCGATTGAATCTCTTATCTAAGCCATTTTGTTGAGGAGTACCTACTACAGTCTTATGCCTTGCAATCCCAGACTCAACACAGTAACTGTTGAACGCTTCGTTGTAGAATTCAAGGCCATTGTCGGTTCTCAACCTCTTAACCTTTCTGCTAGTTTGAGTTTCGACTAGAACCTTCCAACTTTTGAAATTCTCAAAAGTTTCATCCTTCGTCTTCTGAATGACTACCCATAACTTTCTGGAATAGTCATCAATAATGGATAGGAAGTACCTTGCACCTGAGTGTGAAGGATTCCTTGCAGACCTCCAAAGATCAGCATGAATGTAATCAAGGGATCCATGTATTCTTTGCTTGCCTTTGTTGAACTTCGCCCTACAGGATTTACCAAATACACAACATTCACAAAACTCCGGCTTTTCGACTTTGTCACCACCTAGCAGGTTCTGCTTCCCCAATTCGACCAGGCCTCTTTCGCTGACATGGCCCAGTCTCATGTGCCATAACTCTGTCTTCGACACAGGTTTCATGGATAGAACATTTGTCGAACCACTTACAACCTCAGCCTCAAGGGTATACAAGCCTTGTTTCTTCACGCCTCTCAAGACTTCTTTCGACCCCTTCAAGACTTTCAGGATACCTTGCTCTCCTTTGAAGACATATCCTTTCTTGTCGAATTCACCAAGAGAAATTAAATTCCTCTTAAGGTCAGGTACAAACCTAACCCCAGACAATAACCGTATTGACTCATCATGGAGCTTGAATCTAACAGATCCAATACCTGTAATCTTGCAAGCTTTATTGTTCCCCAGCAGCACTGATCCACCATCTTGATCACACAATTCTTCAAACACATTCTTGTTTGGGGTCATATGCCAAGTACATCCAGAATCCATAATCCACTCTTCGCAAGAGTTACTGCTCGACACCACAAGGACATCAGATGATTCATAACCATCTTGCACAATAGTTGCATTCCCATTGTCCTTACCTCCATGATTATTCAGGCACTCAGGCCACACTTTTCTTGTGTGACCTTCCTTCTTACAGTGATAACATTTGATACTAGACATATCACCACCATAAGACTTCTGCTGAGCCTTTCTTTCTTCTTGTCAAACCTACCATCTTTCTTTGACGATCTTCCTTTCACGGACAACCCTTCACCAATTGATGAAGGTTTCTTCTCCTTTCTTTCGTTCAAATCCTTCGAATACAAGGCTGCATAAACTTCTTCAAAGGTCAGGGACTCTCTTCCATTCAAGAGAGTTTCTTTGAAGTGAGCATACGATCTGGGCAAAGCACACAACAGCAACAACGCTTGATCTTCGTCATCGATCTTCAGATCAATATTTTCAAGATCAAGAATCAGCTTGTTGAACATATCCAACTGCTCAGCCAAAGCTTTGTCTTCACTCATCTTGAATGAATACAAAGCTTGCTTCAGGTACAAACGATTTACCAACGATTTGGTAATGTACAAGCTTTCAAGCTTCACCCATAAACCCGACGTCGTCGTCTCTTTTGATACCTGACGTAGAACCTTATCACCAAGGCTCAACAATATCGCGTTGTGTGCTTTCTCGATCATTGTCGTCTTTTCTTTTTCTGTCAACGCAACATCCATGGATGCCATTCCCTTCAACACTTCCAAACAACCCTGCTGAACCAGTAGGGCTTTCATCTTCAAGCGCCACATACCAAAATCATTCACTCCGGTGACCTTTTCAATCTCATACTTTGTTGAAGACATCTTCTCCACGCTCACCGTACCAATTTGTTGTGAAAAACGATGTCTTTTAAGAAAGTATAAATGGTTTTCTTGATGAACAAGAACCAAAATAAGGGTTAGGGGTTAACGGAAAAGAAACCAAGAAGAAGAAGAAGGAAGAACAACAAGGATTGGGCAAATATAAATTATGTTTACTATTCACTTTCTCATTAAAGTCACAAATGATTACAAGTGAATATCACAATTTGCCACACTCAACAAACTGAGTGTACTAGCCTATTTATAGACTAACTAGGTAACTTGCAGCCTAAGAAACCTAAACAATTGGATCCTTAACACAAGGCCTAATTCGACAGAATAACATTTTCGACACTACATACATACTAGAACAGACTTCGACTATAGTATGTAACAATAAGGCATCAGCATGTGAACAAGCTTCGACTGCATGCTTGCCTCCTGTCGAAATACACATGAAAGCTTCTCCTTCGACACAGCATGAGTTCGACCCAAATCTCACAAGTACAAAGAAGATAAAAGGAGAAACATCGTATAGGGATATAGTGACAGGAAAAAAAGTTTTTCTATGCTTACACTAAAATGATACACTACATCATATGAACGGTGCCTTGCTACAACAAAAAATAATAAAATATTCATACTACTAGCTTTTGGTTGGGTCATATTAAGCACCACTTTTTGTTTCTCTCTCTTAACAGAAGTCACATATTTCTTCTTCTTGATCTTTTTGCGCTATTTCTTATCTCTTCTCCAACTTTTCTTTTCATTTCATCTTCATCCATACTGAATCAAATACATAGTTTATCAAGGAAAAAATAAATTTATTTAACATCATTATGTAATGAAGATGAAGATTTAACTCAGTAAGTTTTTAAATATCATTATGGACTCATCCAATAATATCAATGTTCTTCTTTTGGATCATATGTGTATTCACGATTGTTCATAGTTTCTAGATTTAACAAAGTATTAACCTACTTTCTTTACTGTTACTGATTTCGTGTTTATTCACGATTGTTCATTAACCATGTTCTAAACATTATTTCCCTACTTTCCTGACACCGTTAACCATGTTTATTTACTATTAAACGATTTCATATATTATTCATGTTGGTTAGTTAACCATTTTGGGAACTGTATTGACCAACTTGTGTCACACCATAAACCAACTTTATAATAAACAATGTTATAAACTTGCCCACATGTCTAGGCATTTACTAACCAAGTTTTAGACAACATTAATCATAATTTTGAACGCTATTAACCAACATTTACATTTTTTGTGCGGTTTTTGTGTCACGATGGACAATTCAAGCATTTTGATAGAATGTGCTAGTAGTCAAGAGGAAGATGTAGAAGTTGATCACAATGATGGTGATGGTGATGACTCACTTTGGATTCCTGCAATTGGGATGTGTTTTTCTTGTCTAGAGAAAGTTAAAACATATTATCAAGAGTATGCTTTGAATAAGGGATTTGGATGAAGGATTAGATCATCGAAAAAAGGAGATGATAGGGAGCTCAACTACCTCATACTTTCATGTTAAAGAGAGGGGTCTAATATTTCAAAAATTTCATGCACGTTAAAGAAACTACCATCTAGAGCAAAAAAATTTCATGCCAAGATTTGTATTAAATTGAAACAAGATGGTTTGTGGTACATTATACAATTTGAGGCTAAGCATTCTCATGAGACTAGCCCTACAAAAGCAAGATTGTTCAAGGCTAACAAGAAAATGAACTTACATGTGAGGAGAACAATCCAAATCAATGATGACGCGGGAGTAAGGATCAACAAGATTTTTCAATCGCTTGTTAAAGATGCAGGAGGACATGAAAATATTCCCTTTTGTGAAAAGATGTGAGGAATTACATTAACAAAGAGCGTCGTGTGATTCGAAAAGAAGGTGATGGTAAGGCTTTGATAAGTTTTTTTTCTCAAATGCGAGAACAAAATACAAATTTCTTCTATGACATAGATTTGGATGATGATTTTCATGTGAGGAATGTATTTCTGGCTGATGCAAGAAGTAGAGCTACATATGAATATTTTGGAGATTTTGTAACTTTTAACACAACATACTTGACTAACAAGTATGACATGCCTTTTGTTGCCTCTGTGGGTTTGAATCACCATGTCTAATCAACATTACATGGTTGTGGATTTCTATCAGGTGAAGACACATATTCATTTGTGTGGTTGTTCAAATCATGGTTCATTGTATGCTAGAAAAAGCACCATTGGGTATTGTGACCAATCAATGTAAGGCTATGAAAAATGCTATTGAGTTAGTATTCCCTATAACTCGTCATAGGTGGTGTTTATGGCATATAATGAAAAAAGTTCCAGAAAAGCTTTACGGATATGGTGAATACAAAAGGATCAAGTATGCAATGAAAGAAGCATTCTATGATACATTCACAATAGATAGTTTTGAACAAAAACAGTGATCTTTCATAGAAAAACTTGATCTCTAAGAAAATGATTGGTTGGGTGGTTTGTACATCGTGTGTCATAGGTGGGCACCCACTTTGTTAAGGAATTATTTTTGGGTTAGTATGTAAACTACGCAAAGTGGTGAGAGAATACATATTTTCTTTTATGGATATATCAATTCTACAACAAGTATAAATCAGTTTGTGAAACAATATGATAATGATCTTAGAAGTCGGGCAGAAAAGGACTTTGAAGCTGGTTTTAATTCGATGGATATGAAAATTCCATGTAGGTCAAACACGTCCATTGAGAAGAAATTCCAAAGTGAGTTTACTAATGCCAAATTCAAGGAAATTCAAGTGGAATTCAGATCTAAAATGAATTGTTCTGCCTCATTAAATAGTGTGGAAGGTAGCTTTGCTACGAATCATGTGTTGGAGGAGATATTAGTTGGAGACATACGCAAAGAGCGAGTCTTAAAATTTGTGCTTAATAAGAAAAACCATGATTTCAAATGTGAATGCTCATTATTTGAGTTTAGAGGTATTGTGTGTCGGCATGTGTTATCCGTGTGTAGTTAGGCGAGGATTATAAGTCTTCCGGAGAAGTATGTTTTAACGAGATGGAAGAAAAACATTAAAAGGAAGCATCCATATATCAAGACTAGTTATGGTGTAACAAAGTTGAAGCCACAAATGGACAGGTTTGACAAATTATGCAAGCATTTCTATGGGGTTGCTAAAGTAGCTGCTGAGTCAGAAGAGACTACCAAAGACCTCCATGAAACATTACATTTGTTTAGCTCTAAAATGTCCACAAAGGATAATACACTTATTGAAGAAAATATCAATGATGATCTAGTCCAATCAATAGTAATAGAATTCGCATTCCAAAACATGTCAAGCATAAAGGTCGTCCTCCATCTGTAAGAAAAACATTTGTCGCTGAAACGATTGCTAAGAGGTCAAGTAAGCGAACAAAAAAAAGTGACCACATTGAGCTTACTACAGTATGTCTATTTGCATTCATAAATGATTTCTTATACAAATGGTTATGTATATGGAATCTAACAGTTTGGTTTCTCTAAATGTGTAGGAGTGCAATATTGGAATGGTGTGAAATCAATTTGGAAGTAATATTTGTGTAGATACATCTCTTGGGGTTGCTAGTGGAGGACACTACTTAGATTCGAGTATTGTGGTTTATGTCCACTATAAGATTGTATTAAATAATTTTTCAATTCATATGTACTATTTGGGGAATATGTTGTGTTTTAAATTTAAGGTCCTCATATGTATGAGTCGCGGAAAACATATGTAGTTATTGAGGAAAAATTATGTGTAATCATTGAACTACTAATTTGTTACGTATTTGATTTTATGTATGTCATATTTTAGATTTTTGTATGTTATTGTACAGGTTGGAAATTGTATGTCATTCATGGATCTTTTGACAACATGTGAAACACCCTTGACTGGTTCATCCCAAGTTTGTACAAATTTATGATGATTTTGGGAATTTTTGGTTATTGAAGTCATGGCATGTGTATTTTGGGGAGACTGTCACATATCTATACTATTTTGATAAATTTTACATGATGGTATGGTGTTCAAACATTTTTTTAATCTTGTTCAAAACATTACATACACTAACAATAGTTACATTCGTGGTGCAGGATATTCAGGTGGAATATTCGGGTGAAATGTTACAGAATTGTAAATTTACTTTCGTCATGTAAATGTTGCAATATTGCAAATTTACTTTTGTCATGTAAACATTGTACTAAACTTTGTTGGTGTATATAATATATAAAATGATTTTGTTAATGCAGTGCAAAAAGTTGGTTAATACGTTGTTGGAACATGGTTAATGGATGTTTAACTTTGGTTAATGCAGTCCCATACTTCAAAACAAATGAAATTTTTAAACCAGACTTGGTTAATACATTGCTGGAACTTTGTTAATGGAAGTTTAAATTTGGTTAATGTAGTCCATACTACAAAACAAGGGAAAATATTAAAGCAAACTTGGTTAATGCATTGCTAGAACTTGGTTAATGGAAGTTTAACTTGGTTAATACAGTCTCACACTTTAAAACAAGGGAAATTGTAAAACCATAATGAACTATAACATACTCAATACATTAACAACATAATGAACTATAACATTCTTAACATATTAACCACAAAATGAACTATATTATAATCAAGACATTGTGCACATAAAAAAACACAACCACAAATTGTCAACATTGTGCCAAATTCTGCACTATAATGCATCATAATTATGCCAAATTATACAATACATATTTATCAAATTCTACACTACAGCACTAATGTTTTACAAATTCATTCTAGTTCTTTTTCCACGCTTCCTTGGTTTCTTCCTCATTCTTGTAGCCATGTTGGATTTAGACTTTGATTGGTTTTCTATAACATTGGCATCATCATTAAATGGAATGTTATTTCCAACATCTCCAGTCGAAGTCCTTACTTCACCTTTAGTGATAAGGTTCACAAGTTGTCGATCATATTGAACATCCTTGTCCTGAAACAGAGTGTTAACTCCCGCCTCTTTCATCATTCTCATTTCATACACATTCATAAACTGATGTCCTTGTGCAAACAAATCAGCATTGATTATCTCCTATTTCAGTTCTTCCTCTGTGGAAACCACTCTATCAATTATCTAACAAAAAAATCAATTCAAACACACGACAACAGAAAACATATTTTTCTCAATTCAAACACACAAAATCTTACCATATTTTTGTCAAATGCTTTTTCAATATTTTTCTTCTGCATACTTATAACTGGCCAATTCAATACACGTGGAAACGGAATCCTAGAAACAGCAGGTGCTTTCTCCAATGATAAGTGGTTAAATGCCCAAATCTATAACAAATATTTGAAGATGTAAATTTCAAAGATTTAAATTTTAAAAACACAAGACGGAACTATAATGTTATATAATCTATTTACCTGCAATATGGTAGCACACATATTTAAATGTCTTTGTGCCTTTTTTCCCCTCCTACAACACAACTGAAAACTCACATAAACTAGAAACCACAGAGTTATAAATAGCAAGTCCCCAACTAAATGTATCAAGTGAATCCAAATCATTCAATTGCTTAATAAATTCCATAAATACTTTATTCCCTATTTTAGGAAAGTAAAACTCTGTAAATGCAAGTAAAATGCAAATTCTAACAAAACTAACTAATTTTTTTTCATGGGAACAAAGTTGTTTACGAATATTGTTAATTGTTACCTCAACCCCTTTAAATAGATCTAGTGCTTGACATTGTTGGTATTCTTCTACTACTAGAAACTTACCAATAATAGACAATCCAAGAGCAAAAGAAACATCAACCGGAGTAAAGGAAACTATCCTATCCCTAACCATAAATCCCCTACTACGTACATCCCATCTACTTACTAACTCCCATAATAAACCACCTGAGATTGAGAAGTTGTTAGAAATATCCATCGCCCATTTGAATGGGGTGCATTCGATGTGGGCACATTGAGCTAGTGTTAACTTTTCGTTGATGTTGCTCAAATTCACCGGGATACAGCGATTCCTCATTCGTACCTTAAAGTCACGAAAAAACTTGATTAATTTTATACACAGTACAACAAGAATAACAGATTCACCAATAAAGCACTCTTACTTACTTCTATTTCGTTTAAATGTTTTGATGATGCCATAGTTTCAGCAATAGAGCACTCAACCTAATATCAAAACAAAACCAACGAAAAACACAATCACTACAACAAACTTAGATTGAGACATTTATGACATTAACCTAAAAGGAATAAACCCTAAAATCTATTCCTATTTCAATTTTCCCTCTTTGAACAACAGATTCACCAATAAATAAAGAGGAAAATAACATCTAACCTTGAGAGAGAAGTTGTTTTCTTCATTCAGTGTGAAGGTAGATAGAGTTTTAGCCGAGCTATGGACGGTGAGACAATGAGAGAGTGAGATAGCGAGACGGTGAGAGAGTGAGACGGCGCCAAGTGCCGTGGACGGTGGATGGTGAGAGAGCTTCAAGCAGTGGATATGGAGAGAAAACTTTCACGTTGATTTCTGTTTACTTAGAGAGAGGCTATTCTTTTGGATTTAATCTAAAACCCAATTCCAAATGACCACTTTGCCCTAATTTATTAAATGAATTATAGAAAAACCATTATTTTTGCATAGTACCTATGGTGTAAGTGTATGCTTGAGTGTAAACATATCATTTCTGCAGGAAAGAATACTGTATCACTAAATGAGATGGATACTTTTGAGGAAGGAATGGTTGAGAAGATCATGAATAATGTTAAAGGTATGATAGTGGAGAAAAATAAGGGAGGAGATTATGGGTGTCCAATCTTCATGTTATTTGAAGCAGAAGAGAAGAGAATCCATTGGCCATGGAAGAGAGGAGTGATTTTTAATCTTCTAGGAAAAAAGATTGCACTAGAACAAAAAACATCTTTTACCTCGGTTGAAAAAGAGATCTTACCTCGGTTGAAAAAGAGATTTTACCTCGGTTTCACAAGCGAAGTAACAAAAGGCGTCATGAAAAGTGCACACTTTACCTTTCGGTTTTAAAAAAAAAACTATCAACAGGTATTGTGTAAAAGTCATGGGTTTGATCCCCATGGTGACCTTTTTGAAATTCTAAAATGGCGAAAACACATGTCCCCTCGGTTTTGACATTTCACCGATGGGTATACCACTTTTTCACTTAAGTTTTCTCATAAAACTAACGAGTAAAACAAATTTGAGTTTATCAAATCTAATGTGTATTGCTTATTTCATTAAACCCTATACTGAAGATATAACTTCTCAAAATTTGTTAGGAAAATAATTTTATGAACATTTGTGTTATATTTAAAGAACATCTTACATTGATTAATGATTTTTTAGCATTCTATAACTCATCACTCATCTCACGTTCTTTCATGATTAAGATCTCTTCAATGTTTCAAGTTCTCTATTCAACACTTACTTTTCTACAAATTCAAACATAAAATTTGATGCTTTGAAAATGAAAAAATATGGAAGAAAGTTGAACAAAAACTAGAAGTATTGGAGAGATTTTAACCATAAAAGATTATGACATAAATGATGAGTTGCTGAATGCTAGAAAAACATTAATCAATGTAAGATATGTTTCTAATACAACATAATTTTTCATATGATTATTTATAAAATAAATTTCATAGGTTATATGTTAAAAGAAAGGTTAGTGAAACAAGTAATTGACATTAGATATAATAAACTTAACTCGACGAAACAAGATGAGAGTTGCACAAAGAATATCAAAAAACATAATCTCAAAATCAATATCAATCTCAAACTCAAACACAATAACAACAATTAAACTAAAACATGTAGATTTAATAAACTCAACTCAAAAACAACAACTTACATTAAACAATAACACAAGAAAATTATCAACGACATCAGAAACAACGTCAAGAACAACAACATTAATAAACAACCTCTAGGGTTTAGGGTCTCAACAACAAGAACAATTGAAGATGAGGTAGTTTATGGGGAGAATGCAAGCGTTGATTCAAAACCAGAAAGTGCTGAAGGAAGAGGTCAACCAATTGAAGACTCAGATGAATCTGGTTATGGAGGTCGTGAGAGGTGTGCTAAGCAAAGACAATACTCTCATGCCTGAAGCTGCGGCTGGAATTGTCTCTCCTCCATTGTTTAAGGGATCCCTCCCAAAGAGTGAGCAGATTGCCACTGTGACCGTCCTGGCTGTATCTCAACAGCAGAATCATGCTCTACACCAGCAGCAATTTAGGCCTAAGCAGAATAGGCATTTTGAGACTCCACCAGTGCCATATTCTCAGTTATTACAAAATCTCCTTCAGTTGCAGCTGGTACATAAAAGGACTTTGGCTCCTCTTACTGGTACTCCCCCCACCGGGTTATGATGCAAGAGCTCACTGTGACTTCCACTCTGGTGCCCCATGGTATAATGTGGAAAATTGTAAGGCCTTCCAGCACGCTGTCCAGGATCTGATCGATTCTAGGGTAATTGAATTCACGCCGAGCGACGTAAGCATACAAGGTGGTCCTACTCTAGCTGTTGAAAAAGAAGTGGATATCCTGGTTACCTCTCCTGAAGCTACATCAAGTCAGGGGCATTTCTTACAGTCCTTGGTCTTAGAGTCCTCACGTCCGTAACTACTGCCTACTCCTCGATTAAGTCTGAGGGGAAAAGCGCCTGAGCGAGAGGAAGGCACAAATCAACATCGGCAGCAGAAGTATCAGCGTCAGAATCAGCATAGGCCTTGCAACAACCTGGAAAGAAGAAATGCTCCTCTTCATTCGGTTCCTATGTCGTACGGTCAACTTCTTCCACATCTGGTTCGAAAATCATTGGTAGAGCCCAAGTCTCTGAAGCCTGTTCCGGAACCATACCCTCATGGGTACAATCCTTATGTGCAATGTGGATATCATGGAGGATCCATGGGACACTCAACTGAAGATTGAAAAGCATTCCAAGCCAAGGTACATCAATTGGTTGATAAGGGGTGCATATCCTTTCTAGAGGGAAATTTGGTGGTGCATGTCAACTTCTCATCTGTCTGAGCTTGAAGACTTCAAAGGACATCATCAGAAGAAACCAGTCCAGACGGAGTCAAGTCTCCTCAACAATGGGGATCATGAGTTTCCTTTACTGCATTTTCATATGTAGCTTTCATTTGTTTGTTTAAACACTGTCTTCATGTAAAAAAATTGTTTGTGTTTTGAATGCTAATTTTAATGCAATAAACGTGTTGTTCCTGAAGTATTTTACTCTTATGTACTCATGTCATGTTTATATATGCACTGCAATACCAACTTTCTTGCTTAAACTCTTTGAGGGAGGATGACGAAGTAAGAACGCAAATTTATAATGGTATACTTTCAGAGAAAACCCTGTTGAGGATGTACAGGCATTGTTTCGAATCCCTAAACACTGGAGATATAAGGGAGATAGACCCTCATTAACCCCGTTGAGCTTTGGTGTAGGAATTTCTTTCTGAAAACGGAAAAACCCTCACACTTAACCCAGGGGCAGGGTAGGCGTCAGTTAGTTTGACCGAGCGTTCAATTTTCAAAAGGAGTGTGCATCTGAGGATCCATTACTTTTATTCCACACCGTCAAGAGGTCAAAAGATGCGAAACCACAACGGTTATCCATCAATAACCAAGGAGTGAGGCAGTAACAACCCTTTCAAGCTAGTCAGACCAAACGGTGTCACACGATTTATTCAAAAAACAGAAGAAATAAAAAAGAGAATAAAAGAAAGAAAGTCCGCTAAGTCGAAGCTTGAAAACTGGTGATTTAGGAAAAAGTTAGGGCATCCCGCTGGACTTCAAAAATCGAAAAACTCAAAAGAGTCCGTCCAGGCAAAAATCAGGGAAATGAAAAAAAAAACAAAAGAATAAAAAGCGAAAAGGAGGACAAAGGGAGAAACCCTTGAGCAGAACAAAGTCGTGGGGCTACGAACAAAAGACAAAAAGGGGTGACTGTTGTTCCAAAACCTCATCTGGCCTCAAACCATCAATTGCATGGGTTCCTTAAAGCCCATAAAACCTTTTTTAGAGATGAGCGCTTGTGTCAAATTAGCTGAACGTAGGACTGGAGAACATCACGAAGAGCGGGTGGGCACCAATAAACTTTGAGACTTAAATCCTTTTTTCTCAAAACCGTGAACCAGACCACGTTACAACCCTTAAAAGTCCTAATTGAAGCAGGGTTTATTCCGAAAGTGCACTTCAGCGAGATAACGTTCCTGACTCCTATGAGTGGTTCCACAAGATTTTTTTTGGTATTGCATGTGCGTATTATTTTCCATTCAAAAATCAATGTCACATCCCTGCTAGTGATTCGTTCACAAAGCTTGGCGACACATTTTCAATAAAACTTCAAGGTTAACACGAGTGTTGCATTAGAATTGTCATTCTCATAATAAACATTTTCTGCTTGCATGTGTTTGACATCAAAGAAGCTTACACAATGAATGTCAGTCGAGAAGCTCGATCCTGCCAAGTTGAGATGCTTGAAAATTCCGATGGACAGTCATATCAAAGGTCATGGTGTTGAAAAACCATGTTGAGCAGGAGTTTTCCTAGCAAATTGTGTTAAGACGTAGCCAAGCTGGGGCATTCAAGTCGAGTAAGTATTTTCAGAGTTCAATCAATCACGGGCAGCCATGTCGAGAAAATTTCTTCAAAGTTCAGCCAAACTGGGACAATTATGTTGGGATTCGATAAATCTCTCCATAAGCGTTTAATATGAGGTAATCAGGTCAATTTGACAAATCTCTGTAGGATCAGTCAGGGGCAAAGTTTCTTCAAGACTTGGGGCGGGCCTCCTCTAGAGCGTGAGAAGTTGTCCACTCCTGAAGACGGTTAATTGAGAGCACCTCTTCAAGGTTCAAAATACTGGGGCAAGGTATTTCAGGTCATTACGAATCCTCTCGAGGCAGTTTACGTCATGGACTAAGAAGTCTGGGGCAGTTATGTTGAGATCTGATACATTTCTAAGAGTTTGAAGACCCGGGGCACGTTGAAAGCCAGGTCTTCTATAAAATCCTCTTGAGACGATTTCTTCGGTTAGATCCTGTAGTCTGGGGCAAGTAGAGATCAAAGGGCCCTTGGTCACTTGTGAGAATCAACACGTAGTTCAACAGAAACATGAATCGCCAAAGTAGCTCCCAGTATGGAATTTTTCTTCCTTAGCAAGGCGCCAAAAGGTATCTTTTTCCAGCGAGGCATTTGAATTGCCAATCTTCCTCAACAAGGATATGTGAAGTTCTATCGTCCCTGGCAGAGCATTGTGAAAGTTCTAAATATCCCCCACAACCAGAGTTCAGGAGTTTGCTCTCCCCCGGCCGGGTTGGTGAAGTTTATTGCTTGTCAACACAAACTTATATTCCCCCGTACAAGTCAAGTGTGTTGGGCTGGTATTTCTCAAGCTTGCGGTGAAGTGGTTTCCGTCTCCCCAACGGTGTAAGGGTAGAATATCGTCCCCTAACAGAGCAGATATCATCAATAGTCATCCCCAAGCATATTTGTGGATGATGGTTAGCCTTCCTCAGTAGGTCAGAGGCCAATTGCCATTGGTACTTCTCTTCAGTAGAGCCTTGGGGCTTTTTCAGCAAAGGCTTAGTACATAACGGAGGTTTGGTTGGATTCTTGGCAGAATCTATGAACATAGAAATGCGTCAGTTTACCAGATGTTTACAGGGTAACAAGTTTGTTCATCCCCAGTGGAGTCGCCTCCCCTAACACTGAAAAGTTCATCATCCTCAACAGAGCATACTCTCCCCAGCAAAAGTGCAGAGGATTGTGTCCCCAGCCGAAGTCATGGTGGGTTTATTACTCCCAGCAAGTAGTTTAAAGTGGATTGCTCTGAGGTGAGTGTGGTTGTATCTCCAGCATGAGGTGTGTTGGATGTCTTTGAAAAGACTTCATGTTCCCCACAAATCCGGGTAGTCACTTTCCTCAGGAGGTTAGGAAGCGTAGTTCCGTCAGCAAATGCATGCTCTAATCCCCAGCAGGGTAGAATATGTCCTCCAACAGCAGGTCAAGCTCAATGATATGCCTTGGCATGTTTTGTTGATTTTTCCCCCTAGTAGAGCTAGTCTCCTCGACGTTGAAAAGTTCATCCAACAGTAGCAGGTTGTTATTTTTCCCCAACCAGAGTGTCGAGAATTATTTTCCTCAGCAGGGTACAGAGGATTAATTCCCCAACTATAGTTGTGATTGATTTATCACTTTCCCAACAAACAATCGAAAGTTGACGTTGTTGCATCCCCAGCAAGAGACTGAGTGAATATCTTCTTGGGACAAAGATGTTATTTCCCCACAGAGCCTGAGCACTCATTCTCCTCAGCTAGTCGAGAAATGTTTTCCTCACCAACAACGGTATGGGTTAATCCCCTCAGATGAGTAAGCTTGATGTTACCTTCTAGCAGAGTTGATGTCATCATCTACCGTTCCTCAAGCAGGTTTGCTGGTCATGGTCGGTACTCCCCAGCAGGGTAAAAGCAAGGGCATCTCCCAACAGCAGGTTGAATTCAGTAATGTCCCCAAATAAGTCTGGAATTATTGGCTTGTCTCCCCAAGCAGAGTTTGGTGGTAACCTTCACAGGGGTTTGTTCAACAGCAGTTGAAATCCCCAGCAGGTCTTAAGTCCAATTGTTATTGGCACTCTTTCAGATCCAGGTGGAAGTCATTGGTAATTCCCAACGGAGAGAGTTTCTCTTCGGATTCCATCTTCAATTGTTCATTTTTATCCATTCCCGACAGAGTGGAATTTCTCTCAGATTTTTCATATCCAACAGAGTTTGTGATCAGAATCTTCCTAAGCAGAGTGAAGTTTTCCTCAGCAGGGTCTCTTGGATCCAGAGGACAATTTAGTTCGTCATCCCCGGTGGGGTTGCCTTTGTCTTCAGCATTTATTTTGCTGAGACGCCTCTTTTGCATTACATAAGCATTTTTGCACGGTATCCTCCCAAAAGCGTAGCATTCCATTGATATGGAGCATTACAGCAAAATTCAAACATGTGCATTCGAAGCATAGGCCAGGTCTGATATCCTTTACCAGTTTCTTTCCCCAGCAGAAAGTAACAAAATTCAGAAGATGTTGGTTAACATTACACCGCAACCAATGGATTTGTCCTTCTTGTTGGTCCTTCCTATACTCCCCCACATAGTTGTCTGTTTAGATTTCTCTTTTCCCCGGCA
The DNA here is from genome assembly GCA_022829125.1 of Lathyrus tuberosus. NCBI lineage: Eukaryota > Viridiplantae > Streptophyta > Magnoliopsida > Fabales > Fabaceae > Lathyrus > Lathyrus tuberosus. Next base: position 885,550 of record JALAZF010000784.1, on the reverse strand, counting down.
GAGTCATCTTTGTGGAACTGTCGATTCTATATACTGTTGTTTGAAAGTCTACCTTCGGCTTAGTCTTTCTTGGAAGGCCCACCTTCGGTTTGGTCTTTCTCTTTTCTCGAGTTCGCCTTCGCCCGTCCTCGCACCCGCTGTTATCTTGTTTTCCCCAATAGAGTTATCCTGTGTGGCATATCCTTGGTTTGAAAGTCTACCTTCGGCATAGTCTTTCTTTGAAAGTCCACCTTCGGCCTGGTCTTTCTTTTCCGAGTCCACCTTTGGCATGGTCTCTTATCCTTTGTTTCGAGCCCACCTTCGGCATGGTCTCGTATCCTTTGTTTGAGAGTCTACCTTCGACTTAGTCTTTCTTTCTCGAGCCCACATTCGGCATGGTCTCGTCTCCTTTGTTTGAGAGTCTACCTTCGGCTTAGTCTTTCTTTGAAAGCCCACCTTCGGCTTGGACTTTCCTTTTCGAGCCCACCTTCGGCATGGTCTCGTATCCTTTGTTTCGAGTCCTTCTTCGACATGGTCTCGTCTCATTTGTTTAAGAGTTTACCTTTGGCTTAGTCTTTCTTTGAAAGCCCACCTTCGGCTTGGACTTTCTTTATCGAGCCCACCTTCGGCATGGTCTCGTATCCTTTGTTTCGAGTCCTCCTTCGACATGGTCTCGTCTCCTTTGTTTGAGAGTCTACCTTCGGCTTATTCTTTCTTTGAAAGCCCACTTTCGGCTTGGACTTTCCTTTTCGAGCCCACCTTCGGCATAGTCTCGTATCCTTTGTTTCGAGTCCTCCTTCGCCATGGTCTCGTATCCTTTGTTTAAAAGTCTACCTTCGACATAGTCTTTCTTTGAAAGCCCACCTTCGGCTTAGTCTTTCTTTGAAAGCCCACCTTCGACTTGGACTTTCCTTTTCGAGTCCTCCTTCGGCATGGTCTAGTATCCTTTGTTTGAAAGTACACCTTCGGCATAGTCTTTCTTTGAAAGCCCACCTTCGGCTTGGTCTTTCATTCTCGAGCCCACCTTCGGCATGGTCCCGTATCCTTTGTTTGAAAGCCCACCTTCGGATTGGTCTTTCCTTCTCGAGCCCACCTTCGACATGGTCTCGTATTCTTTGTTTGAGAGTCTACCTTCGGCTTAATCTTTCTTTGAAAGCCCACCTTCGGCTTGGTCTTTCTTTTTCGAGCCCACCTTCGGCATAGTCTCGTATCCTTTTCTTGAGAGTCCACCTTCGGCTTGGTCTTTCTTTTTCGAGTCCACCCTCGGCAAGGTCTCGTACCCTTTGTATCTCCCCAGCATGGTCCGCCTTCGGCCGGTCCACCTTTTCGAGTTCGCCTTCGGCCGTCCTCGTTTATTCTTGTATCCCCAGTTTAGTCAGCCTTCGGCCGGTCTGCCTTTCCGAGTTCGCCTTCGGCCGTTCTCGTATTCGCATTATTTCATCATCCCCGCAGGGTGCAAAATTTTCAGATTATTTTGGTATTCAATCTCCGTGTATCCCAATTGTATGAAAGTCGTTGCTTCCATACCCTCGGATCCAAGAAGTTTGAATAGGGGCAGCTGTAACACCTCAAAATTTTCCCTTTTGCTTCTAACCTAACTGGGTTATGCTTCCTTTCATCTGCATTATCATTCCTGCATCTTGCATTTTTCTTTTGAGCAGGGGATCAAGGTATTCTTTCAGCAGCTCACGGCGTCATCAGATCCAGTACGATTGTTAACAGTGTTCAGAGTCAAGCAGATAACTTTCCAAGTCTTTTTAAGCATTTATTTTGCTCATTAAGCGACTGGATGATCAGAAACTCCGACAATCAATTTTTGATTAGTTATTCAGCACCAGACAGTGGTTATCAGTAATTTAATCAGAGTACGGAAAAACATTTCGCAGCATATTTCAAGTGTATTCCAGTGCTAATATCAGTCGGCAAGTTTCAGAGGTCTATCATGGTCCAGGACAGGTGGAACCGGGCGAATATCCAAGTTTCCCTCCTTTTGGCGCCAATTTTTGAATTTTTGAATGAAGTAATCGATTACTTAAAGTGAGTAACCGATTACTCTTGGCGAAATGGCAAAAATGTGGTATTTTCAACACTGCAGAATTTTGGAGTATTTTGTGGTCATGTGCTTGGCTTGTGCATGTGTGGGAAGGATCTAGAATTGATATATTTTCATCATTTTCCACCCAAATTCAAATTCTCTCCATCATTTTTTAAACTCTAATTCCTTATTTCATTTCCTAATTCACATTTCATCCCAATTTCCACTCACTTAACCTCACTCCCAACCCAAACTTAACTCCTAACCTAGGGGTTATTTAAACCAATTCATTCCAAACCTCTTGAACCTAGATCATTTTCACTCTCATTTTTTCAGAATTTTGCTCTCAATCCTCGCTCACTTTTTCCACTTTTCATCTTCATCTTCAACCCCTCACCAAAGCTCCATATCCATAGATTCACAAATTCTTCATTGGAATTTGTGAATTCTTGAGCTAAACCTCCATCACATCATCATTCTTGGTTCAATTCTGATATAGCTACTGGTTTGGATCTTGGAATCACTTTTGGGAGCAGCTTTTGATTATTTGGAGTGTTCTTGCTTGGATCTTGAAGTTTCTTGCTAGGATCTTGAAGATTATTGTATAGATCTCTGGTTTTCTTGCTTAGATTCACCAATTTTCGTGCTCAACAATCACCAAGGTAAATCTCATCCTTGTAGGTTGGTTTTCCTTAAATCTATGTTTGATTTAGCTTAATTTCAACTTATGCAATGTAGATCCTTGGTTTGTGATGTGATTTGATCCATTTGCTTGATTTGATTTGTGATCTTGTTGCTTGATTGATGAAATTGGTGTTTGATTACTGATATTTGGTATGAATTTCGTGATTAATTGATTGCATGATCATTTGGATGTTTGCATAAGTGATTGGATGCTGAAAAGTGCTTTTCAAAGTTGATTTGCTGCCTCTGTTTCAGTGGTAATCGATTACCCTAACAGAGTAACCGATTACTCTGCCTAATTTTCACATTTTTGGCCAAATTTCAACTGAGTAACCGATTACTCAAAGTGAGTAATCGATTACCACTGCTGCAGAGTGATATTTTCTTGCATTTTCTTGGTCGTTTGAGATTCGGTGCATTCCTAAACTTCATGGATTGGTGCATTGATGATTTGCGGACTATTCTTGAGCTGTTGCACCTCACACTATGGCATGAACATGATTATTCGACACGCGATTCTTGGTTATCACTATTGAATGTTCATGCTTGTGTTGTTGATTTCTTGATGCTATGAACACCATACACACACTTCTTTGAGCATGTTGATTGTGGTTAAATGCTTATGTTGCTGGAATTGTATTATGAATGCCTAATTGTTTCTATTCCTTGAGATGCATGTTTGTTTCGATTTGTGCACATGCTTAATGTTATGAATACCTTCATGATGTACTTTCTTCCATGGTGTTTTCAAGATTGCTTACCATGATATATGATGTGTTCGTAATCATAATACATGATGTTTGATGCGTGTTTGCTTTGCCATGCTTGCTTTCGTCTCTTTCACTCTTTTCTTCCCTTGGATCTCAAGACTTGTTTAAGTTTTGGATTCTTTTCCCCCTAGAGCTACCTAGTCCAACTTAATTTTCGATTAAGCTTGGAGTAGGATTAGCATTAGGTCTTAGGTAGTTGTTTCTCGCCTAAACTTCACTAACCATAGGACCACCCTTTTGCATGACAACACTAGGATAATGATTCCCTTAGAGTCACCCTTCTTCCTTGTGTCTTCTCTTTTCATCTCATAACACTTCTAAAACACTTAATAAATATAACGAATATTGCGCTCGAGCCTTAAGTGTAGGAAGTGAAGAACGAGGGGTCTCCTCTCCTCTTCTAGAGTGTTTAGCATACGTCCCATTTGGGGGCGACCATGCGATTCACTCGTTCCCACATGGTAGACTTTGGTGCAATGTGAGTTACGAGCTAACTTCAATCCACTTCTGTCTAAAAAACACAAAAACAAATTCAAAACCTTTTTCATCCTTCGGGATCGTTAATTTCAAATCATTTTCAGAAAAGGGCACGTTACTTCCGTCTCGTCGCAAACAGGCATCGACCCTAACTGTCAGACGCGAATCTAACGTCGCTCATAAAAAAACACTAACCGACCTCATTAGGTCGAACTACGACTGCTCTGAATTCCTCTCTCTAGTCCGATTGAGGATACGTAGGCACAAGACGACGATGTCTTGGCGAGCAACCTCCCCCCTTAGTTCGTGTCCGAACTACGTTGACTCTGACTTTTCCATTGTACGAGGGAATATGTAGGCGTAGGACGCGCGATGTCTTATCGAGTCACTTCTTTTTTTTCCTTTTCTTCGTCGTTTCTTCGTTCTTTTCCGTTCCCGTTTCTTCTCCATTCCAGTAGCAGTGGAGCTCCAGATGACGACACCCTTTGATCGAGACAACAAGCGTGGATCCCATCGGGTACGATGGACGTGTTGGATGCTAACACATTCCCTTCGCGTAACCAACTCCATTACCCGTTTCTCTTGGTCGTGAGACCATGTTCTTTCCTCTTCCCTTCAGGTTTATGCAGTGTTTCCTTTCCCTCTCTTGGGATAAATACACATTGCTGACGACTCTGTTTTCCGCGCCACTTTCGCGTTTGTACCACAGATGAAAATCTCCGGGAGCGACAATATCTTAGATATCTGTTAAGAAATTGTGGTTGAGCCTAACTCAACCCTACAAAACCGGTTTAAACAGATTGGTAAGGTGAAGACTGTCCCCACTTATAAAGACATGTTCATGCCATATATCATCCGATGTGGGACTCTTAACACACCCCCTCACGCTCAGGACTAGACAACTGGAGCTTGGAAATAAATGGTGGGTGGCCCGACAACGGAAACCATAGAAGGTGACCCACCGGATCTTAAACGAGGCTCTAATACCATGTTAAGAAATGCGGTTGGGCCTAACTCAACCCTACAAAACCGGTTGGTAGAGTGAAGATTGCCCCTATTTATAAACACATGTTCATGCCATATATTATCCGATGTGGGACTCTTAACACACCCCCTCACGCCCAGGACTGGACATCTGGAGCGTGAAAATAAATTGTGGGTGGCCCGATAGCGGAAACCATAGAAGGTGACCCACCGGATTTTAACCCAGACTCTTGATACCATATTAAGAAATATGGTTGGGTCTAACTCAACCCTACAAAATCGGTTTAAACCGGTTGGTAAGGTGAGGACTGTCCCCACTTATAAAGACATGTTCAAATATATGTCATCCTAATTGGCATTACCGTGTTGTGTAACTTTTTCACTGCCCCAAACGTTCACCCTAAGTTGAAGATTTTTGCATTTTATGGGAAAAATATTACACCATCATTAGTCATTCCTCTACTGTACTTAAAATTCTTCATTGATTCAACAAAGATGCCAGAAACTTTCCGCGAACTTCACTTCTTACGTCATTACCGAGTAATTTTGTGTTGATTTTGCAAATTGCATGCATATATTCTGTTTATAATCAAATTAAAATCACTGCTCCAGAATCTAGTGCAGGTTACGGTTGTTATTGATTTTGTTTTCAATTTTGATTTAGATTGACATGCACTCACTGCACAAATCAGAATATACACTGTAAGGTCTTTCAAATCCTTCAGTTATTCGGTTTGCTTTGATTCTCTTCAAACTACATCTTTTTCTATCTCTTTAAAATTGATATTCTGAAAATAACTTGTCCACTATATCAGTCATGTTACGTGAGACATTTCAGCTTCCAAAACCAAAATATCACAATTGCTATCAAGGTTTTAAAAAAAGTTTTCCACAGCAAAAACGGCCACGACAACAGTATCGATAGATGCCAATATCAATATCGATATCACCAATTTTATGTTGAAATAATAAATTGTGATTAATTCATACTGCAACAATCACAATTAGTATCGTAACATCTCAACCGGCGACCGTTTTTTTAAAACCCTGAATGCTATTATAATTTATTTATTTAATTATGGTTTCATAATATATATAAAGTCTCTCTATGACGCTTGATATGGTCCATTGCAAATCTGAAAGAGATATATGCTCTTACCTTTACCCTCAATAAACTCCCACTTGTGTCCCCTAACACTCTAACTTTGTACCTATATACTACCATAATTGACCACTTTAGTTCTTGACTTCAAGTTGAATTCTTGAATAAATATACCTGTGCTTTTAATCATGCTGACAGCTATTTCCCATATTGTTGGAAAAGCGTTTAGAAGATGCAAGTAAGAATAATCCGAGTTGAGTGGATTCATTTTTCATTGGCTTGCAAAATAGTTATTGCGCAGGTTTCAAATCCGCTGGATCTCATTGTGCAGGTTTCATCTTATTAATTTTAACCATTATACTACTTTCAAAAAACCAAACTAAAATTTTGAAATTAAATGTTTGATAGTAATAATTAATAGGCATGTTATGAATTAATATCGTCAAGAACAAAGTAAAATATATGAAAAAAATTGAGTTTATTGAACAAACACAAGAAACTCTATTAGATTTTACAAAAGGGAAAGAAGAAGGAAGAAGAATAAAAATTGGTTAAATCTGTTTTTCTATTCATTTTCTCAATAAAAGTTCAAAAATTACAAGTGAATACCAACAATTAACCTCTCTCAACAATCTGAGAGAACTAGTCTATTTTTAGACTAGTAAGCTAACTTAGGATACAAGTTAACTTAACAATTGTGCTTAGAAAAAAGACCCAATTCGACATACTAACTTAAATTACAAGTTAATATATTTCGACATTATGCTCAAACAGACATCAAATACAGCATACATAACTTTCATCGAACCATGAAACTACATTTGTCGACACTAGAGTTCGATCAAAATACAACAAATCTCCGCCTTGGAACAAACTCTATAACAACAAGGTAACAAACTAGTTTTCATCATCCATGACTTTCAGCCATTCAGTTTTATTTTGACTTCTCATAGCTTCCTTGTAGTCTCTAAGTTCTTCGTCCTGAACCTCACTTGCAGAGATTAAGGCATAAGTTATAAGATCTCCATAACCAAGTCTCTAAGGTGTCTTGATGACTCTTCTCGACTTGTCTCTTGCCAGCAGGTAGTCATTATCAGTCTCCTCATCTTCATCAGCAACTTGAGATTCTTCTTTGACTTCATCTGGGTTATGCAATTCAGCATCATATGCTCTACCTCAACATGAATCTCTTCCTGTTCCAGCTATTCTTTAGAGAGCTTCGAACTTCGACCAATGTCATCAGTTTTCTTGAAAGCCATCTTAGCTTCATTGAAAACTACATATCGACTTGTGATACACCTCTTATGACCTGGCTCTAGGCACCACAACTTATAAGCTTTGACTCCTTTTGGGTATCTAAGGAACATACATCTCCGAGCTATAAGTTCGACTTTGTCTTGCCTAATATGAGCATAGGCTAAACAACTAAATACTCTAAGTCTCTCGAGACTAGGTGGATGTCCCAACCAGACTTCTTCAAGTTTTTTCATTCCCAAGACTGTCGAGGGAAACCTATTTATCAAGTATGTTGCAGTCACAACAGCTTTTGCCCAAAAGACCTTTTTCAATCCCGCACTTACCAATATGCACCTCACCCTTTTCCAGAAAGGTTCAATTAAATCTGTCAGCCAAACCAATTTGTTGGGGATTCCCTGCAGTAGTTCTGTGCCATGCAATACCATACGCATCACAATAGATCTCAAAAGCCTCAATGCAAAATTCAAGACCATTGTCGGTCTTCAACCTCTTGACCTTCCTGCCGATTTAGTTTTCGATCAGAGTCTTCCAACTTTTGAAATTTTCAAAAGTTTCATCCTTATTCTTCTGGATGAATATCCAAAACTTTCTAGAGCAATCATCAACTATGGATAGAAAATACTTTTCACCTGAGTGTGAAGGATGAAGGTGAGAAATATACACAAGAAGAAGGGGTTGAATTGTGAATGCCAAATCAATTTTACTTCTAAACCAGAGTTCAGAATATAAACAGAAGTTCAGAATCTGATTCACAAGTGTAGCACATAAAATAACATAAGTAAATAAATAGGCAAAGAACATTTTCATACCCCAAATATTGACCACTAAGATTTCCCATCATTGTGAAAATCATCATCACAATATGGAGGAACCATCATACCTCATCAGTCTCCCCAAAGATGGGTGAGCATCCACTACAATCAAATTTAGGGTTTCCAGCCCTCTCAGAGCTTTTAGACAAAGGATCAATAAAAAAATGACATGATATTCAACTTGTCTAGCCTCTCAAACATCTACAGTGGATCAAGAGGACTCCCACTTTAAGGATTAAGCACAAGGATGCTCCCTTCCAGGTGGATCAAACCTCAAGATCGCCAGTGTCACCAAATTAGAGTTTTGGTCGACCAGGGCGTCCAGATGGAAATTCTCCTCTGGGCATGATCCAATGCTTCAAGGCATAACCTATGATGCTCCAAGGGACATCATAAACCCAATCACCAAGTCAATTTAGCCTCAGGGGATGCATACATCAAAAATCGGGAATTAGGGTTTCTTGACCTAATTCACCCCTAAGTTGACTTTTGGGACAAATCATGAGCCAAGACCTCAAGACATGATTTGAGGGTCTCCAACATACCACATTGATCCATTTGTAACAATGGATTGATCCAGGAAGCTTGAGCAGTAAGTCTCAATTTCATCAGTACCACAGTTAGGGTTTCGCGAGAAAAGTCAACTGTATCTTTGACTTTTGACCAGGACATGCTCCCAAACCCTAGGAAATGATTCAATATACCCTATAACACCCATGGAACATGTCCATCAAGTTTGATTTAGGTCAAGGACATGATTTCCTAAAGGATCGCACAGTTTGGAATTCATCTGACAAAAAGTCAACTGTGCACAAAAGTCAACTTTGACTTTTGAGATTTTTCACAAAAATGGTTTTTTAACCCTAAAATGATGTTAATGTATGATTTGAATCACCATTCATCAAGAAAAATCAAGAAAAGTGGGATAACTTGTAAAAGGGGTAACCATAAAAACTTGGAAAATTTTCTAAGTTATGAACAAAGTGGCAAGGGTACCAACTTTGGAGGATCATATATAACTCCTAAACCACAAAGCCATTTTCCCTATCCAAAGCTTGATTTGTAGATCTCATTACCCTCTACAAAATATTAAAACTGACCTCCCTCCAAATTCCTCATGGATTTTGAGTTATGGAATGATCAAAATCACAAAAAGTGAAAATGTCACTTTTTTCCAACACTTAGTGAAATTTTCACTAAGTCAGAATCTGCCTTCACTTTTTTCCAAATGTAGGGGGATTTTTCACTTGGATCCAGAAAGTATCAAAACCAAATATGATCAGACAGTTGTTGTATCATACGAGGGCTTTCCAAAATGGTCAAGAACATCACCAAATTCCACTTGGGCCAAGAGATATGACAAAGGCAATATGCCTTGCTGAAAACTGCCAAGGCTAGGCAGAATTTTGTACTTTTGCTCGATTTGGCAAAATCAGATAATTCCAAGCCTTGTCATCACTTTGGACATATCTGAGGATCAAATCTAAAGGGGACAAACACTGAGCCAAGCCTCCAAAGTCCTTGGAACAAGAAGTAGCATGCCAAACCTAGAAATGCCTAAAAGAGGGACAAAACTCCAATTTTGGATTAGAGCATTCAATGCATACACCAAGGTGGCATGGACTGAGCCATTTACAACTGAATTCAGTCAAGACTTATCCAAGACCAAGGGAACCACAGCCCTGTGCCCTAACCTCTAGTCAATGGCTAGACGAGACTTGGATTCCAAAATGCAACCATTGGCCAAACCTCTGCTGCAGTTGCCATTCACTATTGCTTGCAAAACAAACTTGCTCTACTATAAATAGAGCTCAATTGTGATCAGTTTGAGTACACCAAAGCCATCAAACAGATGCTTTCCTCAAAATCTCTTCTTTCACTCCAATTTTGCCTTCTAAGGCAAGTCACTATCGGGTTTTGAGTTTGAGAGCTTTTCCAATCAAACCAATCACTCACACACCTCACATACATCACATAGAAGTGATCCAAACACTCACATTACATCTGGAACACCAAAATTAGAAAATCACCAGCCAGTTGCTCAAGTTCTTGACAGATTTGCAGTTGGGGTACCATCTCAAGTTCCAGATCATTTCAATTAATTCCAAGCATCCAGACACATTCCATGGCACCTAGGTAAGCTATCCAGATCATTAGAACCTAGCTGTAACACCTCTAACACAAAACATGATCACCAGCTGCAAGAGGTAAGCATGAGCTCTTGTAACTCTATGATCCATGCAATTTTTGCTGCACAATAATTTGGCCATATATTCATAATCATGCATGGAATGTTTTCCCTCAATCAATTGCATTGTTTGAATAGTGTGTGGAATTTATGAACCTACATGCATAAATTAGGGTTCTTGAGGTTTCTCTTTGATTTCTTATTCCATGTTAAAAATAAATGAAATTAAAGACCATAGGCATGATCGTGAGGTTAAAACGAGTAGATTGATATGTAGATTGCATGATATAATCAAGTATTCAGTGAGATTGGATAGAAAACGCAAATCTGCAGAAACAGAGGGTGGTGCGTGTTCTTGCCCTTGTTCTTGGCGCCATTTTTTGAAAATTTGAATATTTGAATTTTGTGATTTTGTTTAATTGATTCAAAAATTAATTTCTCTCTGAGTTTTAATGATTTTGAAATGATTCTTTTTTTAATAATTCACAAAAATGTTAAAATATTTTATTTTACCAAAAAATCCCAAAAATATTATTTATTTCATATAATTGATATTTTTGCAAAGAATTAATATTTTAATTATTTTTTACATTTAAAATATTTTTTCCTTCTTGATTTTGCAAATTTTAATGCCTTCTAATCATTTTGTAGGTCAAAACATAATTTTTGAAACATTAATCCAAGATCACAATTTGTTTTCCACATGTTAACAATTTTGGTCATTTTAACTGAATTTATTATTCAATTAAAATACATTTTGAAAACAAATTAGGGTTTTTGATTAATTCACCCTCATCAAACAATTTCAAACACTTTTGGGCCTCTAATAGAGTGTAAGATGTAACGCTCCGGTTTTTATTAGATTTATTTAATCTAGTCGATTTAATTATTTTTGGTCTTTATATTATTTTATTCTTGGTTATTACGTTTTATCGCGTTTTGGGAACGTTTGCGTGAAAATTGAGTGTAGGGGTATTTTGGTCTTTTTGGCTTAGGGGGTTATTGTTTTTCATAAAATAGGAATAGAGAGAAAAATAGAGAGAATAGAAAGAAAAGAAGGAAAAGAGAAAGGAAAGAAGAAAGAGAGGAAAAACTTGGAGTGTAAGAAATCGAATCAACCGACACTTTGAAGCACGATTAATCGGGTAAGGGTTTGAAACTCGATTATCTTATCGTTGTGTATGAATATGTATGGGTATGTTTGAAGTCTATTTGTCTTTCCATAGTTTTCAATTCTAGGTTGGAAATGAGAAAAATGATTGGGAATCGATGTTTTCGCGGTTGGAATGTGATATAAATGTTGTAGGCTACTTGTTGTTATGATTGTGGTATGTTTTAGTGGTTATGTTATGGTTTGGAAGAGATTTTTGTTGAAGAAATATGGTTTTTGGATCCATAACAGCGCTGCAAAATTTCTGAGTTTTCCTTGGTTCGCCTAGCGAACCTGGGGCAAAGTGAAAGCGAATGATTTTCGAGGGTTCGCCTAGCTAGCCCGTCAGCGAAGGTCAGCGAATGTTCGCTAACGTTGTTCGCCTAGCGAACTTTGTATCTTTTCAGTTATGTTTGTTGCTGCCTTGGTTCGCCCAGGGATTCGCAAAGCGAACAACAAGGCGAAGGTTCACCAAGGAGTTCGCCTAGCGAACTTTGTGTCTGTTTTGGTCTGATTATGGTTTTGCCTGGACATTCGCCTAGCGAAGGTGGTAGAAAATGCTCGCTAGAAGGTTCGCCTAGCGAACATGACAGTTTGTGCAGTTTTGTTTCCTTCATAACTTTTGATCTGTAGCTCGGATCGAGGCGCGGTCGGATGCGTTGGGAAGCTAATGAAATGTTCTTTCTTATAAAAAATTAGTTTTGAGATTAGTATGTTGTGGTGAAAATCGGATAATAAATTATTAATTAATTTGCATCATATTTCTTTTACAACCGACTTTGATTTATCCAAAGGAAAGGTTCAAGATCGTTAGAAAAATCTAAAGGGGGGAGATCTAAGGTTCGGGGGTTGGTTACGCCTAGGGAAGGTATTATCACCCTAAACGTCCGTAGTATTCTACGGGAACCTCTTGTTAAATGCTATCTTATGTTTGCTAAAGGTTCTATGCTAAAGGTTGAAACCCTAGGGGTTAGTATCTAAGTATACTCGACAAAGCATCGCATTTTGCGCCTACGTATCCTTGGGTATAGAATCAGAGTATGCGTAGTTCTACTTCTACTGAATGATTGACTGTGGTCAATATTCAGAGGGGAAATTAGTACAAGCTCATTATAGAGTTTAAGAACTCTATAAATCTAGTTGTAATGGTCCTATGTTGAGGTTAGTTAGCAGGGGAAGTGATAAATTCATTAGGATGAATATCACTAAGAGTTTAAGAACTCTCTCCTAAGGCTTGTTGTAATTTCTATGGCTCTGATGAGGCCAAGAAATTAAGTTTCCTCCTAAGAGGTTACTTGGGTTAAGGTGGGGGTTATGACTTTAAGAGTCAACATATATCACTAAGAGAAATAAAATACTAAGAGAATAGATAAAGACATGATAAAAGCTAAAACATTGATATAATATGAGGAGATAAAAGCAACATAAGCATGAGGATGACAATATGTTTCATGATAAAGTATGGATAAGATGAACATGATCACTAAAGACACATCAATATGTTTCAATCTTAAGGAAGACAAACATAGAGAATGATATTAAGGATGCCATTTAAAGTAGAATAATGTTCATATTAAAGTCAAGTACATGATAAGTCAAGCATGGATGGTAGTTCAAGATTTAAACAAGCATTAATGAATCACTCAAGATTAACAAAGGTGCTCATAAATGATATTATCAATTAAACCAAAATTGATAATCAATTGACAACACAATTAAAATTAACAATTAGAACACATATGGTAATTAAAATTAAAAGTCGACAATTAATAACTAAATTAAATTGCAACTAATAATTTAAATTTAAATGCTAACAATCAACAACACAATTAGAATGCAAGATGATAATTAAGGTTAAAGATTAACAGCTAAAAATACAAATTGATAACAATTGCAACACAATTAAGATTAACATGTGGGAATTAAGAGTTCAGCAATTAAGATACAAATTGATAATTAAAAGTGGAGACACAAGTTAATTAACAATTATCAAATAAAATATAACATAGTGATTAACAATTACCAATTAACATGCAAATTGACAATTTAAGATTTTAAAAGTTAATGCAACAATTAAAAATTAAAACAAAAACAATTAACCAACTAAGAAAATTCCTCACATATTAATTAATTAATCACATAAATAACTAAGGAATAAAACTGAAATTAAATAAACATTAAGCAAAATAAATAAGATAAAAGAGGTTTAAAATAAAAATATTTTGAAATAAAATAGAAAAAAAGAGATATAACCCGCATGGGGTGTATAATTGATTTCTGGTTAGTTTAAAAAAAATAAAAGATGGAAATTAGGCCAGATGTGAGGGGGTGGCAGTAGCAAAGAGGCGCAAGGCCCAGGTTGGAAAAGAGAAAAGCATCAGGTGAAAAATAGAAAAAAAACAGCAAAAGGGTTGATCCAAGGATCGAACCCAGGCATGGCAAGTGAAAGGCGAAATATGTGCATGTGTGTGACCGTTGGGACGGCGTGTTTCATCCGGTTACTACACGCTTCAATTAAATTATAAACTAAATAAAACCATGAAAATGCACAGAATGAAAAAACAACGCACGTGAACATGGACGGAGTGGTAGCATGTGATAAAAATTGGTTATGCACTACAGGACAAAAACCAAGCTCAGCCAATCAAGATCAGGCATGAAAAATGAGAAACATGCAGAAACACAAAATGTCATCGTGTTTCAAATTAAAACATCAAAAACACATGCTCAACTTAAATCCCTCATAAATCATTCAAATCTCACCCAAGCAACATGAAATAAAATACTAAATTGAAATACTCCAAGCATAGAACATAATGAAACCAATATCTAAACAAACTAGTGATTATGTCACGAAGAAAGATCAGAGGAAACTCAAGGTTCCAAACTGAAATTAGTTTTAAAAACTGAACTTCCATCAACATGAACAAATTCAAAAGATGAAACTCAATGGAATTAGAAACGAACCATATAGCCAGCATGCCATCAAGTTAACATTTCAAACAACACTCAAAGTATTATAGACATGGTGGGTATAAAACAAAAGCAATCATCATTTAAAATGCAATTATGAACTGTGAATGAACCACACCAGAATCATCATTCAAACAATATCTAAAGTTAAGACAGTTAGGGATAACATCACATAGGTTGACATGCATCCAAGTCAGACACACAATGCAATGGACAGTCACTTCATTCCTAAATTCAACTTATAAAAACAAACCCTAGCAGTGCTATCATAGAAGCCAACACACATCATGCATTGTAAAAAAAACATATTTGGTGTTTCAAGTGATGGGTCACAAACATACGTACACGAATATCATCTTCAACAGATCCAACACAAATTAACCATACCCAATGATGCATAAGAGCAACACATCATAACAAAATATTAACATCTATCAAACAATTTCAAAAGGATCAAATCTTGTTGTTCAAAGCCAAAACCAAAACAGCCTCTAACATGGATTCATGGTGGTATTCACGATATCATTTCAAAGTAAAATGGAAACAGCATATGAACATTTGTAACATTAACATCTTAGACCACACAAATTTATAAATAACCAAACAAAACATCATGCTTCCAATACAAAACTCACACATGATAATAATATTTAAACTATTAGGGCAGCCATGAATAAGTTAGAGTTTTCTCAAGACAAACCTAACATGAGGTTTACAATAACATTCATGCCATACAAATACAACATACTATTAAAACAGCATAGTAAATATTGGCTAAACATGTTCATCCTAACACATGAATAAGCATGATAAGCATACTAAATGGAAGTTGAGAAACTTACCTAATTTCCAAGCAAGTTGCAAGAGTTTCTTCTCCTTCCCAGCTAGCTCACGTGCTCCAAAGAAACAAGTTTCAGAGTGGTTTTAGTGTTGTTTTTTTTTGTGAGAAATGAAGAGGAGAAGGGCCCCTTTTATAGGGAGCTCAGCTGGTCCATGGGTATAAATATCCAATGTGCCAAGGGTTTGTCTTGGAGAGAAAGATCATGGGAAGGATTTGGAGTGTGGCTGTTCTGATCACAACACCATAAAGCCACGTGAAGTTCCTTTTGATGCTACTAGGTCAGAAAGTGTAGGTTATTTGGTTTGTATCTAGTGGATAAATGATGTACATGAGGGAAATGTTTGGTTTTCTTGTAAATATCAACAATGAGAGTACAAAAGCAAAAGCATATGGCAGCGTGCTAGGGGTGAAGTGAAGTTGGAAAAAGGTGTAGTGGGTATGCAGAGAGTGTACTTGGAGAGAGAGAATAAAATTCAAATTCAAAATCTGAAGTAACTTGGTGTAAAAATCAGTTCGTATGGCCTTGTTCCACACATGATATTTCTCAACTTGGTGATCCAAATTTCATGCTCTTGTGTGCTATGGAAAGCCCTTGCATAATACTACAATGTTGATGTTGGAAAGTAGTTAAAATGATGCCTTGAATTGGTAGAAAAATGCCTTACAAATCGTGTCCTCCAAGCTGCCAAAATGAACTTAGAAAAATTCTAAGTTATGGAAAATTGACAACTTGCAGTGCCTATCTTTGGAAGTCCATAACTTGAGAATGGCTTATCCCATTGAGATGTTCCACATATGGTTGGAAAGCTCTCATCATGCTCTACAACTTTCATTTGGGACTCAAGTCTTGAATCCAAATGGAAATGGGTGAAAAATGGGGTTAAAGTTGGGAAAAAGTGTGGTGAAAAGTGCTGAAAATAATTCTAAGTGTTTGGCCAAAGAATCTTGTAAGCTTCATAACTCAAAAACCAAGCATTTGTGGACAAAAAGTCATATAGAACAAATTGAAGATCTTGGAAAGAGCTTTCCAATGAGCTTTGATTCACTCCAATTGGGTGTATGGTTTAGGAGTTATGGCCATTTCAAAACATGCTATTAGGGGAAAAATCACACAAATGACATCTTTCATGGTCAAAACCCTACTTCTCTTGCAAGAAACCCCATGAAACTTGATATGGATGCTTTGTATACCTCATGAGACATTATATGATGATTAGAACCATTAATACTTCATTTGAACCAAAATTCCAAAAGATTAGGGTTTCAGTCAAACCCTAATTTTGACTGTGAATGCACTGAGGTTAAATCTTGTAAAATTGCTTCTTCTTTCACATCTAAAGGTCCTAGGAGACTCTTGAGGATGCTAATAAACCAATAGAAATAAGAATTAGGGTTTGGGAGTCCATCTTGATGAAGATCAAAGCCATTGACTGATAAGTGTCACAGAAACCCTAATTTGGAGGCACAGTGAGGTTGAGGCTCAAACTTCTCTTGTTGAGGACCCATAGATCTTGGATTCTTGTTGAATGATGTCCCTTGGATGTAGGTGACCTTAAGTGGTAAGTGAACCACACAAATCTTGACTTGATAGGCCAAATTCTCAGCGATTTCTTCAGAGTAAAACCCTAATTCCAAAGTCCTTGCACTAGAGGTCTTTTGTTGACTTGAATAACTTCAAAACAACTTGTGGAGCTTCATGGTAATATGTAAACCTAATTTAGACAGAAAGAAACAAACTACAAGATATGGGTTAGCTCACACAATGCATAGATGCTCCTAAGATGCACAAAAGTTGGATGACATCTAAGGGTAAAAATTTAGGGTACAACAATGTGTTTTCATGCAATATGTTTTGATATATATAAAGTATAGCTTGTGTGCTGTTATATAATGTGAATGCATGTAATGCAATGTTGTGATGATGGTTTGTGGCCTTATGGCAAATAAATGCATTGTTTTGGGTTTGATTTCAATGCATGATTATTGATGTTGAGATGATTCACATGGTTGTATATATGTATGCATTTGATTGTCATGAGTCATTGTATGCCAAGCATCATGATATACATTCTTTTGATGTCGTGTACTCTAGTGGGTGTGAGCGGCGGAACGATTCCAGAGCGAATCTGCTGTAACGGTCGTGTGCCTTATACAAAGAGGACCTAAAGCGACGTTATAGACGATCGTGTGCCTTATACAATAGGACCTAAAGCGATCGGATCCTGTGCCTTATACAAAGAGGACCTAAAGAGATCCATAAACGTCGTGTGCCTTATACCAAGAGGACCTAAAGTGACGGGAAACATCGTTTGCCCGACGGGGAGTTACACTAAGTAACAAGCGATGATTCCAATAATTCCTGAGTGAATTAATGATGAGATGATGGATGGAACGGTACCAAATTGCATTGCATAGAGTCGTTGTGTCGGTCTCTGTGCATTTGCATAAATCATGAATGGATTGATTATGAATGGAATTGATGAGTTAATATATATATATATATATATATATATATATATATATATATATATATATATATATATATGTTGGTGATAAATGCATTGAGCATGATTGATATGTCGTTGTGATGGATGTATGAGATATGGATTATGGTGTTTTGTATTTGAATTATGGTGTAAGTTGTGGTGAGAATGTTTTACATGTGTATTTTGTGTCATTATATATTTGTATGCAACTATATTATAATTGTGTTTCTCACCCTTCTGCTGTTTTGAATGCTCTATGAGGCATTGCAGATTTGTGTCTTGGAGGCTTTTGTGAAGATTAGTTCTCCATCCTTTTGTCGGTCTGTCTGCTCTGATACGTAACACGGGAGTCGGGGGACGCTTTTGTTATATATGTATACATTTGTTAGATCTATTTTGTATTACCTTTGTATGAATATTTGATGTTAGAAAATAATTTATTTTGTAAAACAAATCGGTTATGGATCTTTCCACTTTATTCTATAATTGAACCTTCCTTTTGTTGGAAAAAGTTTCCATTTTAGGTTATTCCATTTTGTGTTATGTATCAAATTTATGAGCAGGGATTGTGTTTTCTTTCCTTAATTGTGGCATCCTTGTTTCTGTCGAAAAAATAAATTTTTATTTACTCTGATTTATTTATGTATTATTTATTCGCGATGGGAATTGGGGTGTTACAATAGTGGTATCATAGCAGGTCGGTCCGTCCGGCCATGTTGTTGAGTCAGTTGGTGTGAGAGTTGAATATTGTCGATGTTGTTTGTTCCGTAGTATGTGATATGTGTGTGAAACACTGTCAGCACTTTCTGGTTTTCTAATCTTTTATCTTCAGGATTGAGAATGAGATAAGTGGGGGAGAAGCTGGTGCTTCTCCAAGTTGCTTCAATTGTGTGTTGTTGGTTGCAAGATTGTAAGTGTTGTTTGGACAGTGTGGTTTCCGGTTCTGGAGGGAGTGTGGAGGTAAGGTTTATGTCAACTAAGGATTTGTGCCTTAGGTAGTTTGTGCACAAGATGCAAGAAATGCTATTATAGTTTGGGAAAGACGGTTTATACCCCATCATGATTGTCGGCTGTCTATTGACAAATTGAGGAACTGATCACCCTTAATCTCTTATTGATAGCTGACAGAATTATGTTGGATGGAATAGACGTGTCTTTCCAGCTTTAATAGTATGTTTTGTGAATCGTTTGGAGCTAAGCCAGTGAGTACAAATTTCTTTGACGAGTCGATGAAGATTTTTATATTTGAAGGTGAGGCAGATTTGAGGTTTTTGTATGTTGGTCAAGTTGGAATGTTTCTGAGGGAGAATGATTGGGTATTACTTATGGTTGTTCTCAGAGAGTAGAGTGTGAACTTAAATTAGACGAAGGCGAATAGTTGAGGTTTATATCTACTAAGTAAGTAGAAAAACTCTTAGGAGATGAGACTAAGATGTTGTTATGTTTGTGATGATAGTTTTCTAGAGATTGGCAGAAAGGCCACAGTGATGGGCTGCCAGTTGTGCGTGATTTTCAGATGTATTCCCGGATGGAATATTGGATGTTAGCATTAGAAGTACCCGGACTAATAGAGTAGTTGGAAGATTTACTACAAAGGAGAATTGTGAGGTCAAGTGTGTCGTCTTGGAGATCTCCAGTATTGTTAGTAACAAAAAGAAGGGATGATTGAACGGAATAACAAGCATGATGTGTATAATGGTATTGAGACTTTGGAAAGCAAAACTTAGAGTTCTGGTGAGGTTTGGAGTCTTTGGAGTTTTAGAGCATTAATGGGAATCTTGATAAAACCCTTATGTGTGGATGTAATATTGATATTAAGAGTTCTTTTTGGTTGGTTGTTGCTATATGTTGGGATTTATGGAATTTGGACTGTTAAGAGAAGAAATTGTGTATGGATTACTAAAAGTTGAATATGGTAACGATTGAGAATAAGTGTCCATTTTCATGAATAGATAACTGAATTGGTTTGGATGTTGGATAAGAGTGGTGAATTGTGTGAGTTGAGGCTTTGATCGATTTAATATGACTGGTTATGTTTGTTATCGTCGGGATAGGCTGTTATTTACTCGGTTAAGCTTGTATGTGAGTAACCAGTTACCCAGTGAAAAAAAAATTGCAAAAGCTTTAAGAATTTATATCTTTTGGGATTTGGTTGGGCATTACAACGTACAGTGATGTTATTCGGTGTTAGTAACGCGTCTGTAAGGGTTATGGAGTAGATGAATCGTATCTTCCATATTTATTTGGATAAGTTCGTAGTGGTTTTAATTGAGGATATTCGAATCTGTTATAAACTCAGAGAAAAAACAGGTAGAGTGTTTGAGAATTGAATTACAAGTGTTGAAAAAAGACAAAGTGTTACGCTAAGCTATTCAAGTGAAAATTTTGGTTGAAAAAGGTTAGTTTTCTTGGATATCTTATTTCAGATGAAAGTATGGTTATGGATCCATCGGAAGTAGATGCTGTAACGCCCCAATTTTATTTTGATTATTATTTGTGAAATAACTGTGAATTGATGTAATTTATTGTGTGTTTTGGTGTGTATTCATGGTAATTATGTACCCATAGTAAGGGATAGTAGCCTTAAGAGTGAGACTTTAAGGTAGTAGGGGTGTGTGACCAAAAGTGTAGAGATTGGTGGTGTGGTGAGCAAAACTAATTAGATTATGTTAGTTAATATTTATTTAATTATAATATTAGGAGAATATTAATTTAAATAATATTGGGTGGATAACATAATAGTGGATAATTAGAGGGTGTAATTAATAATAGTAGTATAAGAGGTATTATTATTATTATTATTACTATTATCATTATTATCACTATTATTATTATTATTATTATTATTATTATTATTAATATTATTATTATTATTAAGTAAAAGTAAGAATTTATTAATAATATTGTTAGTGGCAGGAAAACAAGGAGTTAAGTGAGAAAAATAGGGAAGAGTGAGTCCTTAATGTGGAATTAGTGGGGAGTTTAGACAAAAGAAAATGAGGAGAATTTTTCACGTAAGAACAAGCTAGGGGAGATCAAGAACAAGAGAGAAAACGGCTGCTAGGAAAATTTGGAGAATCAAGATTCGCAAGATTCTCTGAACAATTTCGAGGTAAGGGGGTAGAATCTATTTCATAATGGGTGGTAATATCATGAGAGGGTAGTGAGAGGTCATTTCCCTTATAGGAATTTGTATATATGTTTGTTGTTTGTGTAGATCTGTTCTTGTATGAATGTATGGTGGTAAATTTGAGAGGAATTATTGTGTTCTGTCATGACTTGTGGAAAATACTGTTGTTGTTGTTGTTGTTGTGTTTATATGAACATTGGTGTACATATTGGGTTTTGGGTACAAGCGGAGGCTACAAATTTAGATTTAGGAATATTTAATTTGTGTAGTAATAACAAGACCAGAACGTAGTGTGGAATTATAAAGCTTAAAATCAATGTAGAACGATTTTAGGACTGAAAAGGAGTGTAAACGTTAGACATCAGAGGGTTCGAACGTTCCAGGTGTGGCGACCGGCAGGGGAAGTGTGGCGACCTGCAAGGGAAGTGTGATGACCGTAAGAGAGGTTGTGGATATCGTAAGAGAGGCTGTGGCGACCGTAAGAGAGGTTGTGGCAATCGTCACAGTGTTATGTCATGGGTTTTTTTGCTATTTTTCTTCTGTTTTGTGATTTCCAACTCGTTTCTTCTCCATTTCTTGGTTTGAGAGGTTGGTATAGATGCCAGCAATGACTTAACGTGGAATTGGTAATAAAAATAATTAATTAAGGAATTTTGAGGAATGAGTAATAAAATGGAATTTAGGAAAATAATCGGGTACTTAGTTGATTAATACAGTTTGGATTATTTCTTTGGTGTGTTAATGAATTGAAGGCAAGAATATTGGTGCTGGTGCATATCATGGCGACTATGCACTTCAGGTGCGATCAGGAGGATCGTGTGCATGTGCGTTATTATTACACCTGTGTCTATATGCATAATTGTGTCATGCATTTCATGGTGTTGGTGGGATGAATCATTGCTCAGGAGGAGCTTATGTGATTCATCCGTACTCCGATATGGAGAATGGTGGGGATAAATCATTGCCAAGTAGGGGTGTATGTGATCTATCCGGGTTCAATTGAATGAACCGTGATGTTGGTACCACATGCATTGTGTCATTGTTGAGTCACATTGCATTATTATTATCTGTTGATTGGATTTGTGTGTTTGGTGAATACTACTCTTATCATGTATTATACGCCATCAATTATTGAATGTAGTTCTCATCCCTTTTGTTGTTTGTTGTGTCTGTATTTTTTTGGAAGTACAGATAATCCAGGTACTTGAGTGTGCATGGAGTGATTGTTGCTTGATCGAGTCTTAGGAGTCGCTCTGATACATAACACGGGATATTGGGGATTTGTTATGTTTTACACCATTGTATTTCGTTACGTATCTTATTTAATAACCTTTTATGAGGCCACTAGTTAGTTGGAGAATATTGTAATGAAGGCCTTAGTGCCATAGTTTGAATTGAAGTATGATTTCGCTGTAAAAACTATATTTTTATAATTAGTAAAAGAAGTTTAGTTGTTGGTTTAAATGATGTGACATCCTACTTTTTGGTGTAAACTCTGATTATTTTCATATTAATATGTATTTTTATAAAATGGGAAAGTGGGTTGTTACAATTGGTATCAGAGCAGGTCGGTCCGTCCGGCCGAGTTGTCTAATGTTGTTTATTCCTTAGTACGCGGCATGTGTGTGAAACACTGTCGGTACTTGCTTATTAGTTTTTTAACCGATTGTCTTCAGGAGTTGGTTTGAAACAAGTGGGGGAGAAGCTTACTTCCCGAAAATGTTAATGGTATGTGAAGTTAGATCAAGGTGATATTGATTGCAAGAGTGCAAATGTTGTTGGAACTGTGTTGCGAACCAACGAGAGTATGGACTCATGATTCTTATCGGTCAAGTTTGAGATGCCTTTGAGGGAGGACGAGCCGATAATTGCGATTTGCCTCTGAAGTGTAGATCAGAGTTTGGAGACAGTTAGGAGATGATGTTTTTACCTACTAAGCGAGTAAGATAACTCTTACAGGATGGAGCTTATATAAGCGCATGTGGGTGATAACGGTTATTTGAGAGGTGCATAGACTACTGACGACGGATTAAAGAGATGATTGAGAATAAGGTTCCACTCCAAAGAAATTGATAATTTGATGGATCAACTGGTAGACTAGTATGTCTTGAGTATAATTGGATTGAAGTTGGATGATTTTCAGAGTTGGCTGAAAATCAAGGATAGTTGGAGGATCTTGGAAGCAAGAGAGAGAGAGGTAGAACTCATGTTCATCAATTTCAATTTTCATTTTCGCATTTATGGAACACCCTTCAGAAAAAGGGGCATAACGTTTCACTCGTAAATCCGAAGGAAGCGAGTCTGGATTTTTTGGAAAGCTTACGAAATTCCATGCAGTTTGAATATAAATTTTGTCTTCGGCATGTTTTTGAAGAGAGAGAAAAACGCGTTTGAATATTTGGGTCTGATGCTGATTTTGGTGGAAGTATGTATACGGGATTTCTGGATCAGCCGCCATTGCACGAGCGATAACTTTTTGTTTGTAACTCAGATTTAAGCGATTCTTGAATTTCTGGAATCTACATGAAATTCCATTCATTTTGGAATATAATTTTGGGTTTGGGAGGTCTGTATTGAAGGAGATAATTGTGTTTGAAGTTGAACAATTCTTGCTAGAGACAAGTAAGATAAGATCAAGTGTAAAATGTTTGGAAATAGGAAGGAGGCAAGGATATCGGAGGAGCACATAGAGATGTGGTGTATGGCAGTGGAGGTTTATTAGAATATAGATGTCTTTGAGGAAAGTTAGATAGTATGGCGGATTATGTGTTATTGATGATATGCTGTCGACTTGTGTCGGGGAAATTTTTGGAGAGTTTCTTCCACCAACCAGATGATGAGATGGTACTGTCAAGATTGTGATTTGAATGAGGCCCAAGTGTGAAACTATATGAATTATAGAGGTTCTGAGATTAAAAGAAAGACGAAGGATTGGTTAGTGTTGTAAAAGTTCTTAACTTGAATAAAGGTTTCAATTGGAGCAAACCGATTTGGATTGTACTTGATGTAGTAGCAATTCCGGTGTTGGGAGGACATTTAATAATTGTGTCGTGCTACGAGTGTGTATAAGAGAATATGTACTGGAGTTTGGGCATATTTGTATCATTGACGAGGTCGAAAAGAAGGAAATTAAGAAAACGGTTGTAAGCCTTAGAGAGATAGTGGAGCAGTATGCTTAGGTAATTTTGAGCACAAGGTAAAAGATTCTATCGTAGTTGGGTAATGATGATTTATGCCACCGTTATGGTTGCTGGCTGTCTATTGACAAATTGAGGAACTGATCACCCTTAATCTCTTGTTGATAGTAGACGGAATCATGTTGGATGGAATAGACGTGTCATGCCAACTGGGATTGTGTGTACAGTAAATTGTTTGGAATTGAGCCAAGTGCTTAAGTATTGTTTTGATTAGTCGATGCAGATTCCTATATAGGAAGATAAGGCAGATTCGAGGATGATAGCATGAGGTTGCGAGTTGATCGGTGAGTGGTATGGAAACTCACAGTTGTGTTCTGGATAACTTGAGTTTTAATTTGTGATGAATCGAGAATCCGATTGACATGAGACTTGAAGCATTGTAGGGAGGATCCAAGGAGGAAGTAAATGGAAATGTAAGACCACGATTTGACCAAGGATGTCGGATAGAGAATAGTAGTGGCTAGTATACCTTAAAGTGTGTATAGGGAGTATGAATTGTATCTTCCATATTTGTTTGGATAAGTTGGAACTGGTGTTTTTTGTGGATGTTCTGATCTGTTATAAAATGAGAAGAAGAACGCGTATAGTATTTGAGAATTGAGTTACAACTATTGAAAGAAGTGAAGTTATATGTTAAGTTATCAAAGTGTGATTTTTGGTTAGTAAAGATGAGTTTACTTAGTTGTGTTAATTCAGATGAAGTTTTATGATGGATTGTGTTAGCATGAGTAGGAATTGATGAATTGGTTTGATGGAATAATTTGGTTAATGTGCATAGGTTGGGTGTGGAGTATAGATGAAAAACATGTGGTTAATTAGTGTTAAAAAACTGTTTGGAAAGTGTTAAGTCGCAGCAGGACGTGTGTCTTTCGCAGGGTTTTCCTGCAGAATTCACAGATCCCGCTTAGCGCGGTCTGGGAGTGAAAGAGATGATTTATCTTATTGAGATTAATTGGACACATGTAGCTTATGCTGTTGGAATGCTGTATTGTTGTTGTTATGGCATTGGTAGGTGTTTATGATGAGTTTGGACATCATGTTAATACAAGATGGTAAGGTTGTAGCTTATGTTTTACGATAATTGGGGATTCATGAAAGTATTTATTCTATTCAAGATTTGGAATTGACTGCGGTTGTAGTTGTGTTGAATATTTGGAGGTATTATTTTTATGTAATTGGAGTTCGATGTATTCAGTAATCACAAGAGTATAGAATGCCTGTTTGGTTGGAATTTCCGATGAGTTAAGCCGAAAGTCTTTTCTTATGTTTGCTTTGATGGTCGGAAGTTTGATGTGAACTTGGTAGATTTGATAGTTGCGAGTACTCAGAGTGCGCAGCGGAAGCGTGGTGTAGTGCAGTTTGTTCATACGTAGGTAACGGCAATGTTGATAGTTTGGTTACGTTGATGTTGTGTTATGGGCTTTTGTGTTCTTATCTTTGTTGTTGCCTCGTTACCTATGGTGATGGTTCGAGTGCAAGTGACTAATTCCTAAGATGGGGAATTAGGGGGGTGTTGCTTATGGTGATGGTAACGATCGTGTTGTGTTCTGATTTATAGTGAACCTGTGTGTTCTTAACTTGGCTATTCTTTGCGCCTTGAGTGAGTCGTCGAGTGCATTGTGTGAGCATTGCACCTTGTTGTTGTTGTCGTTGATAAGGTAGTTGTTGTTTTGTGTTATTTGTGGTGTTTCCTTTCATGGCATGAGAGTTGACTATTTGGGTTCAGAAGTTGTCAGGGGTAGTTCGTATCCTGTAAATTTTCGGGGACGAAAATATTCTAAGTGGGGGAGAGTTGTAACACCCCGATTTTATTTTGATTATTATTTGTGAAATAACTGTGAATTGATGTAATTGATTGTGTGTTTTGGTGTGTATTCATGGTAATTATGTACCCATAGTAAGGGATAGTAGCCTTGAGAGTGAGACTTTAAGGTAGTAGGGGTGTGTGACCAAAAGTGTAGAGATTGGTGGTGTGGTGAGCAAAACTAATTAGATTATGTTAGTTAATATATATTTAATTATAATATTAGGAGAATATTAATTTAAATAATATTGGGTGGATAACATAATAGTGGATAATTAGTAGTATAAGAGGTATTATTATTATTACTATTATTATTATTATTATTATTATTATTATTAATATTATTATTAAGTAAAAATAAGAATTTATTAATAATATTGTTAGTGGGAGGAAAACAAGGAGTTAAGTGAGAAAAATAAGGAAGAGTGAGTCCTTAATGCGGAATTAGTGGGGAGTTTAGCCAAAAGGAAAGGAGGAGAATGTTTCACGTAAGAACAAGCTAGGGGGGATCAAGAACAAGAGAGAAAACGGCTGCTAGGGAAATTTGGAGAATCAAGATTCGTAGGATTTTCTGAACAATTTCGAGGTAAGGGGGGTGAATCTATTTCATAATGGGTGGTAATATCATGAGAGGTTAGTGAGGGGTCCTTTCCCTCATAGGAATTTGTATATATGTTTGTTGTTTGTGTAGATCTGTTCTTGTATGAATGTATGGTGATGAATTTGAGTGAAATTGTTGTGTTTTGTCATGACTTGTGGAAAATACTGTTGTTGTTGTGTTTATATGAACATTGGTGTACATATTGGGTTTTGGGTGCAAGCGGAGGCTACAAATTTAGATTTAGGAATATTTAATTTGTGTAGTAATAACAAGACCAGAACGTAGTGTGGAATTATAAAGCTTAAAATCAATGTAGAACGATTTTAGGACTGAAAAGGAGTGTAAACGTAAGACAACAGAGGGTTCGAACGTTCCAGGTGTGGCCACCGGCAGGGGAAGTGTGGCGACAGGCAAGGGAAGTGTGACGACCGTAAGAGAGGCTGTGGTGATCATAAGAGAGCCTGTGGCGACCGTAAGAGAGGCTGTGGCAATTGTCATAGTGCTCTGTCATGGGTTTTCTGCTATTTTTCTTCTGTTTTGTGATTTCCAACTAATTTCTTCTCCATTTCTTGGTTTGAGAGGTTGGTATAGATGCCAGCAATGACTTAACGTGGAATTGGTAATGAAAATAATTAATTACGGAATTTTTAGGAATGAGTAATAAAATGGAATTTAGGAAAATAATCGGGTACTTAGTTGATTAATACAGTTTGGATTATTTCTTTGGTGTGTTAATGAATTGAAGGCAAGAATATTGGTGTTGGTGCATATCATGGCGACTATGCACTTCAGGTGCGATCAGGAGGATCGTGTGCATATGCGTTATTATTACACATGTGTCTATATGCATAATTGTGTCATGCATTTCATGGTGTTGGTGGGATGAATCATTGCTCAGGAGGAGTGTATGTGATTCATCCGTACTCCGGTGGGGATAGATCATTGCCAAGTAGGGGTGTATGTGATCTATCCGGGTTCGATTGAATGAACCGTGATATTGGTACCACATGCATTGTGTCATTGTTGAGTCACATTGCATTATTATTATCTGTTGATTGGATTTGTGTGTTTGGTGAATACTACTCTTATCATGTATTATACGCCGTCAATTATTGAATGTAGTTCTCACCCCTTTTGTTGTTTGTTGTGTCTGTGTTTTTTTGGAAGTACAGATAATCTAAGTACTTGAGTGTGCATGGAGTGAGTGTTGCTTGATCGAGTCTTAGGAGTCGCTCTGATACGTAATACGGGATATTGGGGATTTGTTATGTTTTACACCATTGTATTTCGTTACGTGTCTTATTTAATAACCTTTTATGAGGCCACTAGTTAGTTGGAGAATATTGAAATGAAGGCCTTAGTGCCATAGTTTGAATTGAAGTATGATTCCGCTGTAAAAACTATATTTTTATAATTAGTAAAAGAAGTTTAGTTGTTGGTTTAAATGATGTGACATCCTACTTTTTTGTGTAAACTCTGATTATTTTCATATTAATATGTATTTTTATAAAAGGGGAAAGTGGGGTGTTACAGATGCAGCTCTACAATGAGAGGCTCCGAAGTCGGTTAAGGAGATTAGAAACTTTTGGGCTTAGTTGGTTGTTACTGCACGCTAGGGAAGACTTTGCTAAGTTTATACTTCTGTTATCTCAGTTGACTTGCAAAGGGAGAGTCGTTTGTTTTGGATGTTCGTTGTGAGTAAGTTTTGGTGAGCTGAAGTAGAATTTGTCTATGGCTCCAGTTTTGATTCTGTGTGATCCTAATAAACCGTTTGTGAGGTATTGTGGTGTGTCTTTGATGAGTTTAGGCAGTGTGTTAATACAAGAGAGTAAAGTCGTGGTTTATGCTTTACGCGATTGAGGATTCATAAAAGGATCTATACTATTCCGGATTTGGGATTGGTTGCAGTTGTAATGTGTTGGAATATTTGGAGGTATTATTTTTATGGTTCTAGGTTCAAAGTGTTTAGTAATCATAAGAGTTTAGAGTACTTGTTTGGTCTGAAGGAATAGAGTATGAGACAACGAGGATGGTTAGAATCCGTGACGAGTTATGAATTTGTCTTGGATTATCCTTCGGGAAAAGCTAAGGTTGTTCCTGAAGAGTTAAGTCGAAAGTTTTTATGCATGTCTATTTTGATGGTCAGAGGATTAAAATTAATTGAGCAATTCCGAGACTTGTGTCTGGTGTGTGAGATAACACAGTAGAGTGTGAGGTTGGGTATATTAAAAGTGAACAATGATTTTTTTGGTGAAGATGAGAAAGAGTTAGACTTTGGACGTGAGATTAGTAGTTTTGATGGTTACGAGTAATCAGAGTGCGCAGCGGAAGCGTGATGTGGCACATTTTGTATTTGCGTGTGGGACTTGTAAGAATTCATAGGTTGAATATTGGGAACATGTAGGAATGGTGAGACTATTGGACGTTTCAGAATGGAAGTGTTAGGTGAAAGGTTTAAATATTATTCATGGGCTACTATGTAGATGGATGTTTTGGTTATATGTTCGATTGGGGAATCATAGCATTGTTGTAATAAGGTTGTGTGACAAGGATGTAGGTATTATGGTTATGTAGAGTTTGTTGAACGATGTTGGGTCGTGGAGCTTTATGTTCTTGTGTGTGTTCGTAACTTGGGTTTCTTTGAGTTGTGAGTTGGTCGTCAAGTGCATTGTATGGGCTTTGCATCTTATCGTTGTAGTTTTCGTCGTTGTCGTGTCGTTGTTGTAGCTATTGTTAGCAAGGTGGTTTGTCAGTTGTGTTATTCGTGGTGTTCCTTTTGTTGGCATGATAGTTTGTTAGTCGGATGCGAGAGACGTGTCCGGAGTTGTTCGTATCAGTAATATTTTCGAGGACGAAAATTTCTAAGTGGGGGAGAGTTGTAACGCCCCAGTTTTTGTTAGATTTATTTAATCGAGTCGATTTAATTATTTCTGGTCTTTATATTATTTTATTCTTGGTTATTATGTTTTATCACGTTTTGGGAACGTTTGCGAGAAAATTGAGTGTAGGGGTATTTTGGTCTTTTTGGCTTAGGGGGTTATTATTTTTCATAAAATAGGAATAGAGAGAATAGAAAGAAAAGTAGGAAAAGAGAAAGGAAAGAAGAAAAAGAGGAAAAACTTGGAGTGTAAGAAATCGAATCAATCGACACTTCGAAGCACGATTAATCGGGTAAGGGTGTGAAACTCGATTATCTTATCGTTGTGTATGAATATGTATGGGTATGTTTGAAGTCTATTTGTATTTCCATAGTTTTCAATTCTAGGTTGGAAATGAGAAAAATGATTGGGAATCGATGTTTTCGCGGTTGGAATGTGACATAAATGTTGTAGGCTACTTGTTGTTATGACTGTGGTATGTTTTAGTGGTTATGTTATGGTTTGGAAGAGATTTTGGTTGAAGAAATATGGTTTTTGGACCCATAACAGCGCTGCAGAATTTTTGAGTTTTCCTTGGTTCGCCTAGCGAACCTGGGGGGAAGCGAAAGCGAATGATTTTCGAGGGTTCGTCAGCGAAGGTCGGCGAATGTTCGTTAACGTTGTTCGCCTAGCGAACTTTGTATCTTTTCAGTTATGTTTGTTGCTGTCTTGGTTCGCCCAGGGATTCGCGAAGCGAACGGCAAGGCGAAGGTTCGCCAAGGAGTTCACCTAGAAAACTTTGTGTCTGTTTTGGTCTGATTGTGGTTTCGCTTGGACATTCACCTAGCGAAGGTGGTAGCGAATGCTCGCTAGAAGGTTCGCCTAGCGAACTTGACAGTTTGTGCAGTTTTGTTTCTTTCATAACTTTTGATCCGTAGCTCGGATCGAGGCGCGGTCGGATGCCTTGGGAAGCTAATGAAATGTTCTTTCTTATAAAAAATGGTTTTGAGATTAGTGGCCGATTTAATTGTTTCGGGATTTTGGAAATGTGTCGTTTTGTCGACTTTTACCGTCGGAATTGTGTGTGATTGATGTGTTATCATGCAATATGTTTTGATATATATAACGTATAGCTTGTGTGCTGTTATATGATGTGAATACATGTAATACAATGTTGTGATGATGGTTTGTGGCCTTATGGCAAATAAATGCATTGTTTTAGGTTTGATTTCAATGCATGATTATTGATGTTGAGATGGTTTACATGGTTGTATATATGTATGCATTTGATTGTCATGAGTCATTGTATGCCAAGCATCATGATATGCATTCTTGTGATGTCGTGTGCCCTAGTGGATGTGAGCGACGAAACGATTCCATAGGGAATCGGCTGTAACGGTCGTGTGCCTTATACAAAGAGGACCTAAAGCGTCGTTATAGACGATCGTGTTCCTTATACAAAGAGGACCTAAAGCGATCGGATTGTGTGCCTTATACAAAGAGGACCTAAAGCGATCCATAAACGTCGTGTGCCTTATACCAAGAGGACCTAAAGTGACGGGGAACATCGTTTGCCCGACGGGGAGTTACACTAAGTAACAAGCGATGATTCCAATAATTCCTGAGTGAGTTAATGATGAGATGATGGATGGAACGGTACCATATTGCATTGCATAGAGTCATTGTGTGGGTCTCTGTGCATTTGCATAAATCATGAACAAATTGATTATGAATGAAATTGATGAGTTGATATATATATATATATATATATATATATATATATATATATATATATATATATATATATATATATATATATATATATGTTGGTGATAAATGCATTGAGCATGATTGATATGTCGTTATGATGGATGTATGAGATATGGATTGTGGTGTTTTGTATTTGAATTATGGTGTAAGTTGTGGTGAGAATGTTTTACATGTGTATTTTGTGTCATTATA
This sequence comes from Lathyrus tuberosus, assembly GCA_022829125.1. Lineage (NCBI taxonomy): Eukaryota > Viridiplantae > Streptophyta > Magnoliopsida > Fabales > Fabaceae > Lathyrus > Lathyrus tuberosus. The sequence continues at coordinate 854,260 of JALAZF010000784.1, read as the reverse complement.
TATTTGTATGCAACTATATTATAATTGTGTTTCTCACCCTTCTGCTGTTTTGAATACACTATGAGGCATTGCAGATTTGTGTCTTGGAGGCTTTTGTGAAGATTAGTTCTCCATCCTTTTGTCGATCTGTCTGCTCTGATACGTAACACGGGAGTCGGGGGACCCTTTTGTTATATATGTATACATTTGTTAGATCTATTTTGTATTACCTTTGTATGAATATTTGATGTTATAAAATATTTTATTTTGTAAAACAAATTGGTTATGGATCTTTCCGCTTTATTCCATAATTGAACCTTCCTTTTGTTGGAAAAAGTTTCCCTTTTAGGATATTCCATTTTGTGTTATGTATCAAATTTATGAGCAGGGATTGTGTTTTCTTTCCTTAATTGTGGCATCCTTGTTTCTGTCAGAAAAATAAATTTTTATTTACTCTGATTTATTTATGTATTATTTATTCGCGATGGGAATTGGGGTGTTTCATAAGACCCAATCCTTTGTAAATACAAACATATTTTTGGGCCTCACTTATTGTATAAGTCCCGTTGTATTACAAAAAGTTCAACGCGATCATCGTCCATTGAAAAAAAACCTTGGGCCTCTCCTCGAGCTATAAGACCCATTCAAAATCTTTGGGCCTCTATTAGAGTGTAAGACCTAATCCCCTTTGAAAACCAAACCATTTTGGGCCTCAATGCATTGTATAAGACCCACCACGTTTTCAAAAATCTCGGCGTGATCGCCATTTTCAAACAAATGACCCTGGGCCTCTCCTTGAGCTGTAAGCCCCACCACTTGTACAAAAATAAATCTCTTTGGCCTCTTGAGAGAGTGTAAGACCCATCCCCTTGTACAAAAAATTTCTTGGGCTCAGTCACTTGTATTTTGAATATACTATTGTTTTCAATCTTTCTTTGTTGAATATACTAACCAAACAGCATGGAAGCTCTACAACCGAGTAAGTGTTTATATGCTTTCTTTATCCTCTTTCATATACATATAACTGTATTGTGGGGTTGTTTCACTGTAAGTCTTCTTTCATAAACTCATATCAACTGTGTAATACTAGTATAGGTATTTAGAGTTTCCCCGGCAACTACGTCTAGCACAAAGCCCTGTTGGTCACTCTTAAATAGACAAAACTAGATCCCCATAGGATTACCAGATACAGTCTTCCCTCCTCTTGGGGTTAAACAACATGGAGACGTGAAAGGCAGCATTCTCGGTGAACCCTTTCACAGACTGTCACCCTTAGACATTGTCAAAGAAACTATACTCCCCAGGGATGATCTTTTCTCCGTGAATGGCATCTCTTGAGTTTCTTCCAAATTCTAGGACTTTCCTGGCTTGATCTATTCTCTGTGAATAGCCTATCTTGAATTTCTCGGGGTTTGGGGACCCACAGGCTTCCTAAAAGCATCCCTGCCTCCTCTTGGGCGTTGTACAAGGACCCTACGGCTTCTTAGAAGTATTCACAACCTCCTCTTAGGCTTCATATAAGGATTCTTCCTTCGGGAAGAGAGCCTCCTCTCGGGCTTCGTACAAATTGTCCCTTGGATTCTTAAAAGTTTCCAGCCTCCTCTTGGGCTTCGTACAAATTGACCCGACGACCTCCTAGAGGTATAAGAACAGAAATTAGTCATCTTAATAGAACAGTCTTTCAAAGAGTCTAGATCTTTCTACCGTGAACGTACTACTACTGTTTCTTTAAGCATAGTACAAAAGATAAAACTCTAGACTTGGACAGTCTAATCTCCTTGAGTCTCGAAGGCATTCTCGAGTAGGGAAAAACACCAGCAGACTCGGACAGTCTCCAATACCCTCTGGATTCCCCATTTCCTTAAAGAACAAGAAATAATCCTGATCCTCTGATCAATCCCAAAGCATAGCCTTACCTTTAATCAGTCTCTTTATAAGAACTAATTTTCTCTTTTAACCAACCTACTGGACCTATCACTCAACTGAAACAACAATCTTTTTAGCCTCTATCTCGAGCTTCGTACGAGATACAAAAGACTCTCTTGCTGAGTCAATAATCTTTTTAGCCTCTATCTCGGGCTTCGTTCGAGATATAAATCACTCCCTTGTTGAGTATAAAAGACTCTCTTGTTGAGTCAACCTTTAGCCTCCATCTTGGGCTTCGTACAAGACACATCTAAAAACACTCTCTTGTTGAGTCAAACCCTTTTAGCCTCCGTCTTGGGCTTCGTACAAGACACATACATAAAAACACCCTCTTGGTGGGCCAATAGCCTCCTCTTAGGCTTTGTATAAGAAAAACCCCAGTTGAGTCAATCAACCTTTTAGCACCAAAACTGTGCCTTGTTCACAGGATACAAACATCAACAACTCCTTTCATCTAATCGCTATAAGCGGCAAGCCTCTAGATTATTTACATCTACGCCACTGTCCCTCTTTTAGCATGAGAAATTCCTAAGGAAATATGGCATTGCTCTACACTGAGTTAAAGTCTTCTCCTCCAGGTTAAAACCCCCTATAAAGGAAATTATGGCATTGCTAGGATTCACATATCCCGGTTAAAGTAATCCTCCTTTATAGTCAGTCACCCAACAGTTGTGACAAACAGACCCCCTTTAGAGATGACAAATTCTCTTTAAAGACAACACCTTTTCAGCTTCACATCTTGGGCTTCGAACAAGATACAAATAGACCCTTCAGCTTCACATCTTGGGCTTTGAACAAGATATAAACCACCTTTTCAGCTTCACGTCTTGGGCTTTGAACAAGACCCCAAAACACCATTTCCCAGTTTCGGTAAACGGGAATACGTAGGCATAAGATTGAAAGAAAAATCTTAGTGAGCACACCACATCAAAAAACCTCAGGTCACAAATCCTCACATATCCACCAAAATATCCGAGTCCGTATTCCCGACCAAAAGTCTAAATTCAACCAAAATAACCTAACAGAGCCCCCCCCCCCCCCCACATTGATCACATCTGTAAACCAACAGTTTTGACTGTTTGACCTCAGTTTGCAAAGCAGGGTTAGTTGGAGACATCTATTTCCCTTCCTTCATCAGCTTCAATAGGATAAAAAATGAATTGACCTGTAGTAACCCAAAGCGACAGTGCTTAAGAACCACGTCCAAAATCGCTCACTACAGAAAAATGGCGCCCACCGTGGGGCCCTTTTCTTTTATCTCTCAGGTAGAAACCGAAGAATGATGACTTCACTAGGGACTTCATTGGGATAGGATTTTTGTTGACCTCACTACGATCTTAGGTCAAAAACCTTTAAAGTTGGGAAGGTACCACTGGATGGCGACTCCACCGGGGAGCCATTTTTGTCAGGAATATAGGATTCATAGCTCTTTAAAGTCTAGGACTTTAGGACAAATATATATACTGCTTTTCCTAATTGATATCTGTGTTTATTTTTCTGCTAATGGGAATGCGTGTGATGCCGCATGTGGAAAGATTGAGTATACACCTAGGAAAAACCTCTTTTAGTAGTGCGGAAACTATTGGAAATGGTTGTCACGCGATACTACCCTCTTCTGATGGTTCTTCGAAAAACATCACCTAGCACGGTTCCCGGCTCGCTGGTGTTTTCTCGACAAGAACTGATGATTTTGAGAGACAGGTACAAAAATCACTAGTATAAACCTTTGGGGGGGTTGAGCCTTGACTTCATGACACCGACCCTTTGACCCCATGTTTTTTCTATGTTTTTGTGTGCTGCATTCATGCATTCATCTAAAAAACATTACATCAAAGAAAAACTTCTCTTCTAGTCTCTTTTTTTCAAATTAAACTAAGACAATGATTGCAAATATCAGAGAAAAGGATTGCGCTCATGGATTTCTGTAGAAGGAGAACTCATAAGTATACCTTCAGGGTTCCAAAACTAGAAGATTTGAGAGGATTAACGAGGATGATCACTAACCCTGGAGCTTTCAGAGCCAAGTACGGAGGTCTGCTACCTCTGTTAAGAGTCCATGTGATTGAAGGAATTATGGAGGCACTCATTCAGTTTTACAATCCGGTCTATCACTGTTTCACATTCCCGGATTACCAGCTCGCACCAACGCTGGAGGAGTATTCTCACCTAACCGATCTACACATTACTGATCGAGCTCCATTTTCTGGACTGGAAGAAATTCCAAAGGATCAGACCATTGCAAGAGCAATCTATTTAGATGAGTCATAAATCAAGACTCACATGACCACCAAGGGTGGGCTCCCAGGTTTGCCAGCCCAGTTCCTGACAAAGAAGGCTCTGTACTTTGCTAGTATAGGGAACATGACTGATTTTGAAAGAATCTTTGTCTTACTCACCTACGGGTTATTTCTGTTTCCCAACATTAATAGCTTCGTCGATATCAACGCCATTAAGGTTTTTCTCATTGGAAACCCTGTGCCAACTTTGCTCGCGGACGCGTATCATTCTGTACACTTAGGAAATTTGTACAGCAGAGGGATGATCACATGCTGTGTACCCCTGCTATATAAATGGTTTATCTCCCATTTGCCTAAGTCTGGTGCATTTTGGGATCATAAGAGTGCCTTATGTTGGTCGCAGAAAATCATGTCCCTTACCAACTCTGATATAGATTGGTGCAATAGGATTTATGACAGGATCAGGATCATTGACCGTTGTGGAAACTTCCCCAACGTACCCCTCATAGGAACTAAGGGAGGAATCAACTACCATCCAGTATTGGTTCGTTGTCAATTTGAATACCCGATGAGGCATGTCCCGCGTAATGCTCATCTGGAAGGTCTTTTCTTCAAAGAAGGAGAAAATGACAGGGCATTAAAGATGGAAATAATGCACGCTTGGAAACATGTTCATAAGAAAGGACGAGAGTCTCTAGGAAAACCGGACTGTGTCTCGGTGGAGCCTTATCTCTACTGGGTACAAACTAGAGCTCTCAAGCTAAAGATGCCTTATCCTCATCACGGAGTTCTTCCGCCGAGGGAATCTTTCATGTACTTCATAACTGAAACGGAAAAACTTCAGGTTACTCTCAACAAAGTTCAACAGGAGAGGAGGTCTTGGAAGAACAAATACCGCACCCTCAATGTAGAGTGTACCAAAATACAGCGACTGCTAAAATATAAGGATGCTCTGATTGAGATTTTGGAGCAACATGCTGTGGATAATCGGGATGACCAAAGGAATTTGCTCGTTCCTTTCACTTGGCAAAGGAATGACAACCCGACAATGGCCCAAGAGTCCCAGTCCAAGAAAAGGAAAGTACCAGAATCAGCACCCGGTTTCTCCCCAGAGAGGACTCGGGACCCCTTAGCTTAGGTTTCTGTTTCCGCACCTTGTAATCTACTGTATTTCTATTTTCGCAATCCTTTGAATTCAATAAAACGGGATTTCCCCACTATTTGATATTTGCAATCTAATTGTCGAAGTTTATTTTGATTAAACAAAAAAAACAATTAATATAATCATTGCATTCATCATTCTCACGTCACATATTCTTCTTACCTACGAATCTCACGTTTGTGTCTCGGTTCTAGAGTCAAACTGTCTCATTCATATAATACTCGGGCCAGTCGTCAGAAAAAGATGGATGATCTCGAGGAAGAGAACAGAGAGTTGAGAGAATAGATCGACGCTCTGAGAGAGTATATGAGAAAGCTTCATAACGACATGCAAGCCATGGCAGAAGCTCAGCTACAAAGGACTGTGATCTCAGAGATCACCTCAACGCCCAAAGTGGAGAAGTCCGATCCTAGGTACAAAATGCCAAAAGATCGTCCCTGGGACATGCCACTTAACTATATCCCGGAAGGATATGTTCCTCCTATCAATGAGGATCAGGGAACCGCTGGGCCTGAAGGTTACAAACTTCAGGAAAGCGAAGATGCCTGGGGCAAGACAGCAACTCCTAAAGGTTACAAACTTCGGGAGGCATCGAGAGTCTCGGCCATAATGACTATACCACCGCCTGTGGTACACACTGTCCCGGAAGGACAGATTCCACAGATACCTTCTGATGGAAACGACAACATGTTCGAAAGAATGAATGAGTTCCAGGAACAGTTCCCGGGAATGCAGAAAGAACTGCAGGCCCTTTACGGTTAGGATTTATTTGGAAAGGACGTTGTGGACCTCTGTTTGGTCCCTAATGTGAAAGTCTCGCACAAATTCCAGGTGCCCGACTTTGAAAAGTACAAGGGTAACTCTTGCCCTCAGAGTCACTTGGTGATGTACGCTCGGCGAATGTCAGCTTAGACAAAGAACCAGGAGCTACTAATTCATTACTTTCAGGATAGTTTAACCGGTGCTGCATTAAAATGGTACATGGGTTTAAACCATGCTATGATCGGCACGTTCAGAGATCTTGGCGCTGCTTTCGTTCAACAATATAAATACAATTTGGATATGGCACCGGACAGAGATCAACTCAGATCGATGTCACAAAAGGACAAGGAAACCTTTGAGGAGTACGCTCAGAGATGGCGTGAAATTGCCGCACACATTTCTCCACCTCTTGAGGAAAAAGAGATGACAAACATCTTCTTAAAGACCTTAAGCTCGTTTTACTACGACAGAATTGTCGCCAGTGCGCCTAGTGATTTCACCGAGATGATGGGCATGGGGGTTCATCTTGAGGAAGCAGTCCGGGAAGGACATTTAGTAAAAAAACGTTGGATCATCAAGTAGTAGAAAATGATACGATAGTGCGCTCCCTAAGAAAAAAGAGCAGGATATCGGGAATATCTCTCTCAGAAAACAAAGGCGACGATATCAACCAGTAGCAGTTGTAACTCATGCTATCAATCCCACGCCTGTAAAATCAGGACTGTGTTTGGATAAAAGACTGCCAAACTGCCTTCGACAGTATCAAGGAATACCTGTCGAACCTGCCGATTCTATCACCTCCAGTGGAAGGAAGACGACTGATCATCGACTTAACAGTCTTGGAAGAATCCATGGGCTGTGTACTTTGCCAACAAGACAAAACCAAAAGGAAAGAGTCTGCCATCTACTATTTGAGCAAGAAATTCACCGACTGCGAGACTCGGTACACTATGCTTGAGAAAAATGGTTGCGCTTTGGCTTGGGCAGCCAAACATCTTCGCCAGTACATGATTCGTCACACTACTTGGTTGATCTCCGAGATGGATCCAATCAAGTATGTCTTTGAAAAGCCTGCTCTCACGGGAAGGATTGCCCGTTGGCAGATGTTGCTATCAGAATATGACATAGAGTACCATGCTCAAAAAGCCGTTAAGGGGAGTATTTTAGCCGATCATTTGGCTCATTAACCGATTAAAGATCAAGAATCAATCGGGTTTGACTTCCCAGACGAAGATGTCATGTATTTGAAAATGAAAGATTGCGATGAACCACTACCCAGTGAAGGGCCAAAACCAGGTTCCCAATGGGGGGGGCTTATCTTTGACGGAGCTGTCAATCATTACGGAAACGGAATTGGGGGAATCATTGTCACCCCTCAGGGTACCCACATTCCTTTCACCGCCAGACTTACGTTCAAGTGCAGAAACAACGAGGCCGAATACGAAGCTTGTATTATGGGCCTCGAGGAAGCGATTGATTTGAGGATCAAAAACTTGTACGTATATGGCGACTCAGCCCAGGTTATCAATCAGATCAAAGGAGATTGGAACACATACCAATCAGGATTGATCCCTTACAAAGATTATGCAAGAAGGTTGTTACCCTTCTTCAACAGAGTTGAGTTTCATCACATCCCTCGTGATGAGAATCACCTGGCTGATGCATTAGCCACTCTCTCTTCCATGATTAGTGTAGGTCAATGGAATGACATACCTAAGATTGATATAATGCGCCTTGAACGACCCGCTTACATCTTCACGATTGAAGCAGTCATATACGACAAACCTTGGTAGCACGATATCAAATGCTTCCTTCAGAAACAAGAGTACCCACCTGGGGCACTAAGGAAGGACAGGAAAACCCTCAAAAGGCTGGCAGGCAATTTCTTCCTGAGCGGTGATACTCTCTATAAGAGAAATTTTGACATGGTCTTGCTCCGATGCATAGACAGACCAGAGGCAGACATGCTGATAAAAGAAATTCACGAAGGATCCTTCGACACTCATTCCAACGGACATACAATGGCGAGAAAATATCTGAGAGAAGGGTACTACTGGTTAACCATGGAATCTGATTGCTACAAGTACATGAGGAAGTGTCACAAGTGTCAGATATACTCCGACAAAATTCATGTACCGCCAACGCATCTCAAAGTTCTCTCCTCCCCGTGACCTTTTTCCATATGGGAATCGACATGATCGGCATGATTGAGCCCAAGGCTTCAAACGGACATCGGTTCATCCTGGTAGCCATTGACTACTTCACCAAGTAGGTCGAAGCAGCATCATACGCTAATGTAACCTGACAAGTGGTGGTTCGATTTATCAAAAACAATATCATCTGCCGTTATGGTGTTCCGAGCCAGATCATTACTGATAATGGATCTAACTTGAACAATAAGATGATGAAAGAATTGTGCGCAGAGTTCAAGATCGAACACCATAACTCATCTCCCTATCGACCAAAGATGAACGGAGCGGTAGAAGCGACTAACAAGAACATCAAGAAGATTGTTGAAAAAATGGTTGTAACCTACAAAGATTGGCACGAGATGCTACCCTTTGCTCTTCACGGTTATCGTACATCTGTCCGTACTTCAACAGGGGCAACCCCTTTCTCTCTAGTATATGGCATGGAAACAGTGCTTCCCATAGAAGTAGAGATTCCATCAATCCAGGTATTGATGGAAGCTAAGTTAACAGAAGCTGAATTGTGTCAAAGTCGACACGACGAACTCAACCTGATCGAAGAGGAACGAATAACGACACTATGCCACTGTGAGTTGTATTAGCAAAGAATGAAGAAGGCGTTCGACAAAAAGGTTCGACCTCATGTATTCAGAAAAGGAGACCTTGTGCTAAAAAAGATACAATCATTTCTCACTGATTCCCGGGGAAAATGGACTCCGAATCATGACGGCCCCTATGTTGTCAAGAAAACTTTCTCAGGCGATGCCTTGAGACTTGCAACCATGGACGGAGAGGAATTTGTCTACCCAACAAATGTTGATGTAGTCAAGAAATACTTCGCCTAAAAAAAAAAGAAAAAAAACGTCTCAGTGGATTGATAACCCAAAAGAGCGGTCCAGGAAAAAATTAGAGACATGATCAAAAATCATCCCGGTGGATTGGAAATCTCAAAGTACAATCCAAGCAAAACTTAGGGATAATGGCAAGTAACTACTTTCGACAAAGGGGCAAGTCCTTCGGCAGTAGTTACATCATCCGTCAGGAAAGCTCCAGTCAAGGCCATCTTCGACAAAGTTGGTAAAAGGATAGTGATCGTTATGTTTCAACGTATCCCTTTTCCCAGTAAATTACCACTTACTGAACTTTGTATATACTCTATGGAATCACGTGTTTGGCTGATTTCCATCCTATCAATAAAATTTGAGCCCTTATGCTTTTATTTGCAATTCATATTTGTTTTAGCTTTACAGAATGATGTTTTTAACATGACCAACGATTCTTGAAACGAAACAAAAATGAATTTACTTGTTAAAATTGTTCTGCTTTTAAAAAAATAAAGACGGCAATTTCTTTTGACGGTTGAACATCGAAAGAACATCGATCGCTTCTCCAAAGGTGTTCGAGCCTCAAAGTGCAGAACCAAAGTACTCCTTCTAAACCAGTATGCCTGAATGAAGGATCAGCTATGTCAGATACAAATGCTCCATCTGACCTCTTCGGCGGAGTTCCCATCTCCTAAGCCTGACCAACGTCGCTCCCAACAGAGACCGTTTCTCCTAAGCAAGGCGAAATTGCTATCTTGAACCAGCGGTACTTCTTCGCCCCGTGATGGCCGAGTATCCAGTCATGTTCATCTATTAGTCTATATGTCACATCAGTTTTGTCAGCATATACATACATACATCATGCATTATTGATTTGCATTCATATTCATATTGCATCACTATCACTCCCGTCGGTCTTGTCCCCTAGTGATAACAGTCCTCTCAATCGAGTTGTCAGTTCTTTCCTCGTCAGGAAAGGTTGCATCGAAACAATCTCTCTCCTCCAGTTTATTTCTGGATCAGAATTGGCCCTTGACCACTTTGATAACTTGAACCTCTGAAAGACCAGAGAACCTTCAACCGATGTCACTCTTCGCCATTGAAGATGATATTTTCGCTTTCCTGGATTAAGGAAAATCCCTAGTGGAAGCCTCTTAAGCAGAGAATCGGCAATACAGCAGTTTCTCTCTGAAAAAAAACCGCTGATGAAAAGGTCATCAACAGCTCAAAATTGGATCACATCATATGGCGTTTCTCTGGGAAGATCCCAAGAAAAGTATGATGCAATATCCCCAAGCGTGAAAGCAGTCTCTCAAGAGACTCGTTTTCCCCAGTAGAGTCGAAAAATGGCGTGTCCAATGGAGAAGTTTGTACACCTCTGCATCTCAGACGAATGGGTTCCCCAGCGAGTCTGACCTCAAAATTTTTCTATCAAATGGCATCTCCCTAGGAAAATTCGGCGAGAAGTTTGAGGAAAACCGCTACGTATAGCATCCCTTGTCAAGAAAGTTTATTGACAAAAGAAACTAAGATCAGTTCCTTGGTTGGAAACCAGGATCGAGGGGAAGTTTATTTCAGAAACTTAGACCAGTTCCTTGGTAGGAAACTAGGATCAAGGGGAAGTTTATTTCAGAAACAAAGACCAGTTCCTTGGTAGGAAACCAGGATCGAGGGGAAGTTTATTTCAGAAACTAAGACCAGTTCCATGGTGGGAAACCAGGATCGAGGGGAAGTTTATTTCAGAAACTAAGACCAGTTCCTCGGTGGGAAACCAGGATCGAGGGGAAGTTTATTTCAGAAACTAAGACCAGTTCCTTGGTAGGAAACCAGGATCGAGGGGAAGTTTTTACCTTTTCTAAGCATCATTGCTTAGCAAAAGAAGAAGGATGCGCAAGCTGCCATTCTTAACCACCATCAAAATTTCGGGTATTACGATATTTAATCCTCTTGCACCTCGAATGCCTAAATACCTTCGCCATTCACACCTTCGGGTCCAAGAAGATTAAATAGGGGCATCTGTCATACCCCAAATTTTGACCATAAGATTTCCCATCATTGTGAAAATCATCATCACAATATGGAGGAACCATCATACCTCATCAGTCTCCCCAAAGATGGGTGAGCATCCACTACAATCAAATTTAGGGTTTCCAGCCCTCTCAGAACTTTTAGACCAAGGATCAATTAAGAAATGACATGATCTTCAACTTGTCTAGCCTCTCAAATATCTACTGTGGATCAAGAGGACTCCCACTTTAAGGATTAAGCACAAGGCTGCTCCCTTCCAGGTGGATCAAGCCTCAAGATCGCCAGTGTCACCAAATTAGGGTTTTGGTCGACCAGGGCCTCCAGATGAAAATTGTCCTCTGAGCATGAGCCAATGCTTCAAGGAATAACCTATGATGCTCCAAGGGACATCATAAACCCAATCACCAAGTCAATTTAGCCTCAGGGGATGCATACATCAAAAATTTGGAATTAGGGTTTCTTGACCTAATTCACTCCTAAGTTGACTTTTGGGACAAATCATGAGCCAAGACCTCAATACATGATATGAGGGTCTCCAACATACCAAATTGATCCATTTGTAACAATGGATTGAGCCAGGAAGCTTGAGCAGTAAGTCTAAATTTCATCAGTACCACCGTTAGGGTTTCGCGAGAAAAGTCAACTGTATCTTTGACTTTTGACCAGGACATGCTCGCAAACCCTAGGCCATGATTCAATATACCCTATAACACCCATGGAACATGTCCATCAAGTTTGATTTAGGTCAAGGACATGATTTCCTAAACGATCGCACAGTTTGGAATTCATCTGACAAAAAGTCAACTGTGCACAAAAGTCAACTTTGACTTTTTGAGATTTTTCACAAAAATGGTTTTTTAACCCTAAAATGATGTTAATGTATAATTTTAATCATCATTCATCAAGAAAAATCAAGAAAAGTGGGATAACTTATAAAAGGGGTGACCATAACAACTTAGAAAATTTTCTAAGTTATGAACAAAGTGGCAAGGGTACCAACTTTGGAGGATCATAACTCCTAAACCACAAAGCCATTTTTCCCCATCCAAAGCTTGATTTGTAGATCTCATTACCCTCTACAAAAGCTTAAAACTGACCTCCCTCCAAATTCCTCATGGATTTTGAGTTATGGAATGATCAAAAACATAAAAAGTGAAAATGTCACTTTTTTCCAACAATTAGTGAAATTTTCACTAAGTCAGAATTTGCCTTCACTTTTTTCTAAATGTAGGGGGTTTTTCACTTGGATCCAAAAAGTATCAAAACCAAATATGATCAGACAGTTGTTGTATCATATGAGGGCTTTCCAAAATGGCCAAGAACATCACCAAATTCCACTTGGGCCAAGAGATCTGACAATGGCAATATGCCTTGCTGAAAACTGCCAAGGCTAGGCAGAATTTTGTATTTTTGCTCGATTTGGCAAAATCAGATAATTTCAAGCCTTGTCAGCACTTTGGACATATCTGAGAATCAAATCTAAAGGGGACAAACACTGAGCCAAGCCTCCAAAGTCCTTGGAACAAGAAGTAGCATACCAAACCTAGAAATGCCTAAAAGAGGGATAAGACTCCAATTTTGGATTGGAGCATTCAATGCATACACCAAGGTGGTATGGACTGAGCTATTTGCAACTGAATTCAGTCAAGCCTTATCCAAGACCAAGGGAACCACAGTCCCGTGCCCTAACCTCTAGTCAATGGCTAGAGGAGAGTTGGATTCCAAAGTGCAACCATTGGCCAAATCTCTGCTGCAGTTGTCATTCACTATTGCTTGCAAAACAAGCTTGCTCTACTATAAATAGAGCTCAATTGTGATCAGTTTGAGTATACTAAAGGCATCAAACAGATGCTTTCCTCAAAATATCCTCTTTCACTCCAATTTTGCCTTCTAAGGCAATTTACTATCGGGTTTTGAGTTTGAGAGCTTTTCCAATCAAACCAATCACTCACACACACCTCACATACATCACATAGAAGTGATCCAAACACTCACATAACATCTGGAACACCAAAATCACAAAATCACCAGTCAGTTGCTCAAGTTCTTGATAGATTTGCAGTTGGGGTACCATCTCAAGTTCCAAATCATTTCAATCCATTCCAAGCATCCAGACACACTCCATGGCACCTAGGGAAGCTATCCAGATCATTGGAACCTAGCTGTAACACCTCTAACACAAAACACGATAACCAGCTGCAAGAGGTAAGCATGAGCTCTTCTAACTCTATGATCCATGCAATTTCTGCTGCACCATAATTTGGCCATATGTTCATAATCATGCATGGAATGTTTTCCCTCAATCAATTGCATTTTTTGAATTGTGTGTGGAATTTCTGAACCTTCATGCAGAAATTAGGGTTCTTGAGGTTTCTCTTTGATTTCTTATTCCATGTTAAAAATAAATGAAATTAAAGACCATAGACATGATCGTGAGGTTAAAACGAGTAGATTGATATGTAGATTGCATGATATAATCAAGTATTCAGTGAGATTTGATAGAAAACGCAAATCTGTAGAAACAGAGGGTGGCGCGTGTTCTTGCCCTTGTTCTTGGCGCCATTTTTTGAAAATTTGAATATTTGAATTTTGTGATTTTATTTAAATGATTCAAAAATTAATTTCCCTCTGAGTTTTAATGATTTTGAGTTGATTCTTTTTTTAATAATTCACAAAAATGTTAAAATATTTTATTTTACCATAAAATCCCAAAAATATTATTTATTTAATATAATTGATATTTTTGCAAAGAATTAATATTTTAATTGTTTTTTACATTTAAAATATTTCTTCATTTTTGATATTGCAAATTTTAATGCCTTCTAATCATTTTGTAGGTCAAAACATGATTTTTGAAACATTAATCCAATATCACAATTTGTTTTCCATATGTTAAACAGTTTTAGTCATTTTAATTGAATTTATTATTCAATTAAAATACATTTTGAAAACAAATTAGGGTTTTTGATTAATTCACCCTCATCAAACAATTTCAAACACTTTTGGGCCTCTAATAGAGTGTAAGACCCAATCCTTTGTAAATACAAACCTATTTTTGGACCTCACTTATTGTATAAGTCCCGTTGTATTACAAAAAGTTCAACGCGATCATCGTCCGTTGAAAAACAAACCTTGGGCCTCTCCTCGAGCTATAAGACCCATTCAAAATCTTTGGGCCTCTATTAGAGTGTAAGACCTAACCCCCTTTGAAAACCAAACCATTTTGGGCCTCAATGCATTGTATAAGACCCACCGCGTTTTCAAAAATCTCGGCGCGATCGCCATTTTCAAACAAATGACCCTGGGCCTCTCCTTGAGCTGTAAGCCCCACAACTTGTACAAAAATAAATCTCTTGGGCCTCTTGAGAGAGTGTAAGACCCATCCCCTTGTACAAAAAATTTCTTGGACCTCAGTCACTTGTATAAGTTCCTCTGTACAAAACGACAGTGCGATCACTGATAAACCTTGGGCCTCTCCTTGAGCTGTAAGCCCCAACATCTTTTCAAAATACTTTCTCCTTTTATTTTGAATATACTATTGTTTTCAATCTTTCTTTGTTGAACAACTAACCAAACAACATGGAAGCTCTACAACCGAGTAAGTGTTTATATGTTTTCTTTATCCGCTTTCATATACATATAACTGTATTGTGGGGCTGTTTCACTGTAAGTCTTCTTTCATAAACTCATATCAACTGTGTAATACTAGTATAGATATTTAGAGTTTCCCCGGCAACTACGTCTAACACTAAGCCATGTTGGTCACTCTTAAATAAATAAAACTAGATCCCCATAGGATTACCAGATACAGTCTTCCCTCCTCTTGGGGTTAAACAATATGGAGACGTGAAAGGCAGCATTCTCGGTGAACCCTTTCACAGACTGTCACCCTTAAACATTGTCAAAGAAACTCTACTCTCCAAGGATGATCTTTTCTCCGTGAATGACATCTCTTGAGTTTCTTCCAAATTCTCGAACTTTCCTGGCTTGATCTATTCTCTGTGAATAGCCTGTCTTGAATTTATCGGGGTTTGGGGACCCACAGGCTTCCTAAAAGCATCCCCGCCTCCTTTTGGGCGTTGTACAAGGACCCTACGGCTTCTTAGAAGTATTCACAGCCTCCTCTTTGGCTTAGTATAAGGATTCTTCCTTCGGGAAGAGAGCCTCTTCTTGGGCTTCGTACAAATTGTCCCTCGGCTTCTTAAAAGTTTCCAGCCTCCTCTTGGGCTTCGAACAAATTCTCCCGACGACCTCCTAGAGGTATATGAACAGAAATTAGTTATCTAAATAGAACAGTCTTTCAAAGAGTCTAGATCTTTCTACCGTGAACGTACTAATACTGTTTCTTTAAGCATAGTACAAAAGATAAAACTCTAGACTTTGACAGTCTAATCTCCTTGAGTCTCGAAGGCATTCTCGAGTAGGGAAAAACACCAGTAGACTCGGACAGTCTCCGATACCCTCTGGGTTCCCCATTTCCTTAAAGAACAGGAAATAACCCTGTTCCTCTAATCAATCCCAAAGCATAGCCTTACCTTTAATCAGTCTCTTTATAAGAACTGATTTTCTCTTTTAACCAACCTACTGGACCTGTCACCCAACTGAAACAGCAATCTTTTTAGCCTATATCTCGGGCTTCTTACGAGATACAAAAAGACTCTCTTGTTGAGTCAATAATCTTTTTAGCCTCTATCTCGGGCTTCGTACGAGATACAAATCACTCCCTTGTTGAGTATAAAAGACTCTTTTGTTAAGTCAACCTTTAGCCTCCGTCTTGGGCTTCGTACAAGACACATCTAAAAACACTCTCTTGTTGAGTCAAACCCTTTTAGCCTCCGTCTTGGGCTTCGTACAAGACACATACATAAAAACACCCTCTTGTTGGGCCAATAGCCTCCTCTTAGGCTTTGTATAAGAAAAACCATGGTTGAGTCAATCAACCTTTTAGCACCAAAACTGTGCCTCGTTAACAGGATACAAACATCAACAACTCATTTCATCTAATCGCTGTAAGCGGCAAGCCTCTGGATTATTTATATCCACGCCATTTTCCCTCTTTTAGCATGAGAAATTCCTAAGGAAAGATGGCATTGCTCTACATTGAGTTAAAGTATTCTCCTCCAGGTTAAAACCCCCTATAAAGGAAATTATGGCATTTCTATGATTCACATATCCCGGTTAAAGTAATCCTCCTTTATAGTCAGTCACCCAACAGTTGTGACAAACAGACCCCCTTTAGAGATGACAAATTCTCTCTAAAGACAACACCTTTTCAGCTTCACATCTTGGGCTTCGAACAAGATACAAATTGACCCTTCAGCTTCACATCTTGGGCTTTGAACAAGATATAAACCACCTTTTCAGCTTCACGTCTTGGGCTTTGAACAAGACACCAGAACACCATTTCCTCCCATAGAATAGGAGGAACTACGATCGCTCTGATTTCCCTGTTTCGGTAAACGGGAATACATAGGCATAAGATTGAAAGAAAAATCTTAGCGAGCACACCACATCAAAAAACCTCAGGTCACAAATCCTCACATATCCACCAAAATATCTGAGTCCGTATTCCCTACCAAAAGTCTAAATTCAACCAAAATAACCTAAGAAAGGCCCCCCCCACATTGATTGCATCTGTAAACCAACAGTTTTGACTGTTTGACCTCAGTTTGCAAAGTAGGGTTAGTTGGAGACATCTATTTCCCTTCCTTCATCAGCTTCAATAGGACAAAAAATGAATCGACCTGTAGTAACCCAGAGCGGCAGCGCTTAAGAACCACGTCCAAAATCGTTCGCTACAAACACACAGTAGTTATCCTGGTTTCACTCCAACTGAGGGTAATCTAATCCACTTGTAGCACAAGAGATTTCCACTATAATCAAATAGATTACAACTACTTATACCCTCAAGTATAAGACTTTCTCATGCTTAGACCTACAGCCTAAGTCTTCCTTGCTCAATCAACGTCTGATCAAGTCATCCTGCTTAGATCCTCATATCCTATGACTTCCTTGCTTAAACCGTTCAAATTTAAGACTTCCCTGCTTACACCCTTGAGTACAAGATTATCTTGCTTAGACCTACAGTCAAAGAATTCCTTTCTCAGATTCCATAAATCCAAGATTTCAATGCTCAAGCCCACGACAAGAGACTTTATCTAAACATACTGTTTAAAGAAGGAATAACTTACAACAATTCTTGATTAACAATCAGAGATGTTCAAATATAATACAACACACTTTAATACAAAAGATTCTTAAGCTATACAAGAATAAGAACTCTTAAAAGATTAGATTCTCTTGAGCCGATACAAATAGTGTGAAGTGTGTGTATATTTCAGTTGTAGTTGCAGTGTTATTCTCTTGGTTGATCTTCAACTTTTCTGCTCCTTTTATAGGTGAAGAAATAGAGTCGTGAAGTCGCCTAACGACTATATTCAAATCAAATATTTTTGTACATCTTTTCCAATAAAGCAGGTGTTGGAACTCGTAGCCAAGGAATTACGCACTAAACAAGGCCTTTGTCAAGAGGACTCTTATGTGAAACAAGTACATCACAATCTTTTGAAGATAATGTCAACTAATCTCGAGTCCTGTGATTTTTGAGCTTGAGTTGACATTCATCAATTTCAGAGGCAGGGTTAGCACGCTTCTAATTCTGAAATATGTAAAAGATTTCTTTACGGCCAGACTCTCTCACAAGACCCTGATCAGAATCGAACCATAGCTTGTTATCGTGACAGAACTTGTTTCATCAAGTAAATTGAATTTCGTACACTTGAACCAGCTAGTTAGAAATCCTAATTGTTCTTCAAATACTTTGTTATCATCAAAACCTTAGAAGATACATGGTTTTAACCAAATTTGTCTCAAAAATCTCCCCCGTTTTGATGATGACAACCTTAAATATTTTAATACAATCAATTGCAGATTAATTACTCAAAAACTTTCAGGGTCTGAGGTTTGTAAGCCCCCCTGTGTCAAACAACCTTAGAGGTGAGGTTTGTAAACTCCCCTTGAATCCTATCTGTGAAGTCTAAGAGGTGAGGTTTGTAAGTTCCCCCTATATAGAATAATTATATCCACTCCAAGATTAATCTTCGTAGAATACTTAATCCATTTCTCTCCCTTTGTCATCAATAAAAAGATAAATGTACAGAAAAAATAGACAAGTAGATCCTAGTGATTAATAATTGTTTTTGAATAATTCATTTCTGGACATGTGTCAAGAATAACTTCGACAATCAACCTAGCTCGTTGCACATGAGCAACATCACCTTGTTGAACGAGAATCATAGAAAGGATCCTACCAAAAGGAATGAGAAGAGAAAATTCCTCACGAGAATTTAAGATATTTTCTGTCAAATAGTTTAACATGGTTTGAAGTAAGTTGATTTTCATTCTTAAGACTAGGAACAAAATGATATGCTTATCCTTAAGAGAAAGTCATCCTAATCCCTTTTCTCTAGGCCTTAGATCGGTCCCTATAATTTGGTACCAAAATTTTGCCATAGGAGTAAGATTAGAAGGGATTGCAGTAGAACCAACACTGTCATAAATGTTATTGATGAGATTCAGGAACCCATTATCATGTATGTATTCCTCAAAAGTAAATTCATCATCTTCATAATTTATTGCTTGAGAAATAAGTTTAGAGTTGATTACAACAAAAAAACCATAAACAATAGATAGAATCTAACAAACATCTAACTCACCCAGATGAACTTGAGCATTTGTCCAAAACTCTTTCACAAGATCTGGATAGATTGGTCCATTAAACATTGCAAAATATCCATCCCATTTCTGAAAATGAATATCTGAGACTATACGAGAAAGGTTAAAAGCCGTCAATTCATTGAGGTCAACAGTATATTTTAGAATATCTGGATCATATATTTCTCCTTTAATGTCTTTTGAAGACATATTTGAAAGAGAAATAAGATCAAGTAAAAAAATAATTTTACAATACTGTCTTATATAGAAGATAATACATAAAAATCGAGAAAATCTAAGATACAGTCAGAGAGGACATGGAATGCTAATTTATGATAAATGAGAAATCATGTTTTGAATGTTTGGACGGTAATGAGTCTGATTAAAAATGAATCTAAATCTTTGTCAGTATACTCCCGTGAAGAACCAAATTTCAAGATACTTTTCGAAAATAGGTAAGAGGGATAGAAATGTCCCTTCAGTCTTGAGAATAAAGACTTTTGAGAAAACACAACAACCAAGGCTGATTACTTAAGGTATTTTTTGCTTGAAAAGCAAGTATACTTTAAGTTTACCTTGTTGAATGTATTTAACAATTTCACTAGAAAAAGAGTTTCTGAGACTACTTTCCACCATCAAGTCAATATTTTACAAAACTTGTTCTTTAAGAAGAAATATAAGACAAAGATTCTTATTTTATCAAAACTCAAAATTAGTCTAATTGTCAATTCAAAGCTTTAGTGGGAAAATTTGAGATTAAGCTATTGATTAACTTAACTCATAAAACAGGAGTCGCCACCACATTCTATTTTTCCAAAGGAATGAGGAAAAGAACGAAAAAAACCTAAACAAGTTTTAAAACAAAACTAATAAAAACAGAGACAAGGGTAAGGGGTTGGTTATGCAATGGGAAGGTGTTAGCACCCAAAACATCTATAGTACTCTATAGGATCTTCTTGAAAATCTATGTTTGGCTTAAAAGGTGTTGTTTACAAAATATTGAGGAGATGAGAAAAGAAATATTTTTTTAGGGTTTTTGGTGTTTGACAAGACTTCCTGAGCCTCGTGCCTACGTACCGACAAAGTGCAATGGAGGATCAAAACCTCGTAGTTCATGGTACAAGTAACAAAATGGTTTGTTATGATTCATTTTAAATGAAAGGACAACTTGTCATTTTAAGGAGAAAACTTTAACTAATCACCAACAAGTATGTGAAAATGGACCTTTGCATCACCATGAGAAGGGCTTCAACTTGGATAAAATCAACAAGTTTGCCACTAACTCTCTAAGGTGGAAAAGAATCAACTCATTTCAAACAATACTATAGGGATATGAGGATCACATCTCAACTATGGAAATGACTCATGTCTAAACTTTTTGAAAAGTTTTAAAAGAAAAAAGTGCACAAAAGGCACAAAATGGTTTGAATGAGTTTTATCTTTTTTAAGTCTTTTTAAAATGGTCTTGATATGTTTAATATTAATTAGCATTTAGTCAGAAAATGAGTTTGAAAATGCACTTGACAAAGTCAAGGTTTATTAAGAAAGTGGTTCTAGTTTGAAAAAAAAGAAGGTTTTGAAAAAGGGAGGATATTTTGAAAATTTAAGAAGGGGATGAGATGAAGAGGCTATCCTAAAGCATAAAAGAAAAGTTAGGGAAGGAAACATCTAACCAAGATAGCAAGCCTTTGACATAAACAAGCCAAAACTCCCATACTTAGGACTCAAGCAACAAGATAAACAATAATAACCAAGCATCAGATTTAAACCAAGTATCTAATCCAAGTCTTCAAAGAGGTCAACCCAAGATCAAAGGTACCATATGAATTCCAAGGTCTCAAATTACAACGCCAACGCAAAGGGTCAAGAACCTAATTCTAAGTCCAAAACTCCAAATCCATGCAAGGGATAGTAACCAATAGTCCAAGGAAACCATTAAGGTCTTTTAGGGTGTTTAACCTTTATTAATGTCTTAAAAAGAAAATGAAAAAGAAAGTCCAAGTAGACAAAGAAAAAAAGGCATAAACATAAACAAGATGAAAATATGATATTAAATGATGCATAAAATAAAGAGCAAGAAATAAAGAGCATAAAGATAAAAGTGCATAAAATTAAATGACATAAAGTAAAAATTAGCATAGTTAAAGTAAATGTTAGTGTTAAAGTTAATGAAGAAGACATTTTATCATTTAAAGTAGATTACATAACTAATCAACCCAACAAGCATGAGAACTTTGCATCATCATTTGAGAAGGATCCAACTTGGATAAAATAAACATGTATGCCACTAGCTCTCTTAGGTAGAAAAGAATCAACACATTATGGAGATAGGAGAATTATATCTAAACTAAAAATGACTCATATTTAAAATTGGACTAAATGATCACTTTCCGGTTAGGAACAAATTTAGCGCTATGTTAAGCAATCGTAGCACAATCTATAAGGAAGATCATACTATGGGAGGCCGGTCAATCACAATTTATGTACCATACATGTTAGAGATATCATATAAAGATCATACTCCTACAACATGTAGCACAAGTCAAAACAAGGTGGATCAAGACCAAAGTCCAAGAAAGATGGATCCATTACATCAATCAATCCTTTCATGATACTTAGGATAAACTTATGCATCAATCCAAAGTACCTCAATTGATCATTGATCAATCAAATGGTATATTTGAAATGATGAATTTTCATCAAGCACCACTCAAGATCTCATGAACAAGATGGACTACACATCCTCCAAATGATCAAGAGGAAAGGTGAAAAAGAAAAAAAAGAAATATATGAAAATAGAAGGAGACAACAAAAGCAAAAACCAAATTGGATCAAGACATTAATCAAATTATCATCAAAATCAATCGTCCTTTTTGGTGGATTAGGGTTTTCACCCCATCAACATCCAAGATCCATTGAGTTTGATGAAACTTAAGATCAAATCAACCAAGATCCAAGGCCAACAGAAGTCAACATAGGTCAAACAAGTATAAAATGCAATAAAATGAAATCAAATGCCTCAAAAAGATTTTTAAAATCATTTTTAAAAGCAATGTAAAAGAGAAAATCCATAAAGTCCTTTATATCACCAAATAAATGGCCAAGAAAATAATGGAAGGTCAGAAATAAAATAAAAAGCATATGCAAAAATTTTCAGAATTTTTAAGGACCTAAAACTATTTTTAAACCAATTAAAACAAAGGAAAAAATAAAATCAATGGTTGCTATCTAAAACTATTTTTAACCTTTGAAACAATATTCCTATCTATTATGAAAATCTGGCAATGTGATCATGAAAATTCTAAGTCCAAAGTGGCTGAAAATGACCTATAATGTATCAATGAATTCCATGGCCTTCAAAGATTAATTAGGTTTTGACCTTTGAAGCAAACTTGTAGAGGGAATTTCAAAGGGTAGGTAGCAAAAAGAACCAGTCTTAAATGTTGAAAATTGAAGAAGTTATGGATCTTGAAAGTTGAGAAAACATCACTTGAAAATAGGTCAAAATTTCACTAAGTCCACAAATGACCTATAATATCTCCAAAACTTTGATGATCCTCCAAGCAAAATTGGCTCTTGTCATGTAAAGAAAATTTGAAGAGGATGTTGAGAAGAGTCATATTCAAGAAGAAGCATTAAAAAATGTTGAGAATTGAACGAGTTGTGATGCTTGGAACTTTGATTTTTAAATGTTGACTTTTTAGGTCAAACCTCTTGGAATCAACATGCAATCTTGGACTTTCCTTGCATTTCAAGGTACATGAATGATCACATGAAATCAAAATAATGTGCCCTTAAATGTCGTTTGATTAAATTGACCAAAGTTTGAGGTAACTTAATGAAGAAGGCATGAAAATAAACACATGAACCTTTGACTTTTTCTTGAGAAACAAGCTACTAAACCTTGAGGTATCTTTGATAAAAAATGAAATTGAATGATGCTTGAGGTATCTTTGATATTATAGGCCATGATTTGATGAGATAGCCCTTGGGAATCACTAGTTAACCATATTTCAACTTGAGTGACCAAAACCCTACCTGAGGAACCATGCTTGATGCTTTTGATACAAAACCCTACCTCGCCAAGAAAGAAAAGGGGCAAAGAATTTTTTGTTGATATTTTTATTAGTTGTTAGTGAAATATAAGACATATGAACACAAATGAAAAGATACAAAGAAAGGTGTTTGGTGATCTCTACAAAGACAAACCCAAGGATGAGAGGGCTATAGGAGAACCAAGTTTGTGATCTTGATGCATTGTGAAGATGCAAATTTGGTGGGATCTTAGGGTTAAAAATTAGGGTATGACAAAAACACAAAGCATAGAATTAAACATTAAATTATGCTTAAGTAATAAAGCAACAAGAATGAAAAAGATTCAACAAACTATACAATCAAAGTTTATAGACCACCCTTAGAATAATTTGGAGACTTAATGATATACGGTATTCCAACTGAGTGCTATCAAAATCCAAGTTTCCTTTAGATTTTCAAAACATTGATGTTCCTTAGAGCCTGTCTATCATTAGAATATGGTTTGGAAAATTCTAATTCAAACTACTTCTAATTACCAACAGGTTTTGATACCCAATTCAGAATTTAAGCATTATTCATCAACAAAGACCATGGTAAGATAGGAATACTGTTTCAAAAAAACTGATAATCGTCTAGTTGATACTTCATCCATAGTAGTTGAGCACAACACTTAGCATTTGAGATGTATAATGATTCAGTTATAGACAAAGCAATGGTTGCTTGTCTTTTGCTAGCCCAAGATATAAGGTTTTCACTTATGAATTGACAGTTTCAACTTGTGGATTTCCTTTCAATTATATCCTTGGCATAGTCAGCATCACTGAATCAAACTAGCTCATAATTTGAAGATTTCTTATAAAGAATTCCAAGATTAGTCTTCCTTTCAAATATTTAAAGATCTTCTTAACAAGTGTTAAATAAGTTTCTCTAGGATCTGATTGGAATCTTGAACACAAACATACACTGCATGAAATATCTGGTCTGGAAGAAGTGGGATAGAGTAAGGAACCTATCATACCTCGATATTTATTCGGATCCACTTTGGCACTGTAGTCTTCACTATTCAGGTTACAGCTATGATGAATAGGAGTTGACATGACTTTTCAATCATCAAGATTGAACTTCTTCAAAATTTCTCTTGTGTACTTTGACTAATAAATGTGTATACCTTCTTTTCTTTGACTGATTTGAATTCCAAGAAAGTATTTTAATTCACCTATCATGCTTATCTCAAATTCAGCATACATGGTCTTTGAAAATTCTTGGCAGTAATAAATCCATTCAGAAAAGCACTTTTGACGTCCATCTGATAAATTTTGGATGGTTTAGATCTTCAAATCCAGGCGGTTGTTTCACATACACTTCTTCAGTAATAAATCAATTCAGAAAAGCACTTTTGACGTCCATTTGATAAAGCATAATGTTGTGATTAATAGCTTAAGAGTCAAGAAGTCTTATTTCCTCTAACCTTTCCATGGGAGCAAAGGTTTCAAAGAAGTTAATTCCTTCTTGCTGACTTTAAACCTGAGCTAAAAGTCTAGCTTAGTTCCTCACAACTTTTCCTTGATCATTCATCTTGTTTAAAAAAATCCTACTTAGTACCAATGATGTTCTTCCACTTTGATCTTGGAATAAGACCGCATACATCATTCTTTTGAAACTGATTCAGTTCTTCTTGCTTAGCCATGATCCACCCATCATATAATAAGGCATCATCAATAGAGGTAGGCAATGTCAATAATATAAGTTCACGCATTGATTGAACATTTCTAAAAGCTAATATGGTTCTCAATGGCTTGTCTTTATTCACAATGATTTCCCTTCTGGATGAGTCGCTTTATATTTAAATGACCTCTTAGGTGGAACAGGGACTTCAGAACTATTTTGAATAATTTCTGAATCTGTAGCAGTAGTATTGTTTGGAGTTACTTCAATTTCTGCAGCTTCTAGTGTTCCCTCCATTATAGTATTAGACTTTGATAGACCATCATCTAAACTCTTTTCTTTCGGAATACATACCACAAATTGTTCTTCAGAATTCTGAGTTCCTGCAAGATTATCATCTAGATCCATAGTATCTGACTTTTCATAGTCACGCATTTTGTCATCAAATTTAACGTGCATAGACTCTTCAACCATTCTGGTTTCTGAGTTGTACACTCTGTATGCTTTTGATCGTACAGAGTATCCCAAAAAGATACCCTTTTGAGATTAAGCATCAAATTTATTTACGTAGACCTTATTTTTCAAAATGTAACAAGTACATTCAAATTGATGAAAATAAGAGATGCTTGGTGTAACACCTCAAAATTTGCCCCTTGTTTCTAACACTGAATGGCTTATGTTTCATCTCATTTTGCATCGTCATTTCTGCATTTGCATGGTCCTTTTGGGCATGGGATCAGGGTATTTTCCAGCAACTCAGCTCGTCCAGTCAAAAGAAATTCCAGCAGTGTTTAAGGCCAAGTAGATAGCTTTTAAAGTCTTTTCGAGCCTTTATTTTGTTCATTAGATGATTTGATAATCTAAAGCTCCAACAGTCATTTTTTGATCATCGATTCAGCACCAGACGATTATTTTCAGCAGTATTCTGAGCACGAAATGGAATTCACAGCATATTTCAAGTGTGTTTCAGTGTTAGTATCAAATGGCAAGTTTCAGAGGTCTAATATGGCTCAGAACAAGTGGAAACGGGCAATTCTCCAAGTTTCCCTCCAAAAAACGCCAAATTCAAATTTTCCTTGTGTTAATCGATTAACATATTATGTACTAAAAATGGTTAATCGATTAACCAAGGAAAAATTTGCCCAGATACTTCATTTTTCAGCATTGCATTTTTTGGGATTCAAATTTTAATCACCCAATTTCATTTTTACACTAGTAGAAGGATCTAGAGAGAATGATTTGCCATCCAAAAATTCAAATTCTTTCCACTCTAATTCCTCATTTCCTTTCCTAATTCATTTCCACCCCAATTTCCACCCACTAAACCTCACTCCAAACCCAAACTTAACTCCTAACCTAGGGGTTATTTAATAAAATCATTTCCAAACCTCACAGAACCTTGATTATTTTTCACTCTCAATTTTCAGAATTCTCTCTCAATTCGCTCTCACTTTTTCACTCTCAACCTCCATTTTCAACCACACTCAAAGCTCTTCCATAGAGATTAACAAGATCTTCATTAGAACTTGTTAATTCTTGAGCTAAAACCTCTCATTACCATTGCATTTTTGCTTTCCATTGGTGATTTTCATTTGGATCTAGATCTGAAATTTCAGAAGTGCTTATTGGAAGTGATTTTGGAGTATTGGTAGCTTATTGCTTGGATTTTCTGCTTTTGCTTGCAAGGAGCTCATAGATCTTGGAATTTCGTGCTTGGATTCATCAAATTCCGTTGGCAACACTTACCAAAGCAATTCTCAGCTTTGTAGGTTGGTTTTTTCTTAGATCTATGCTTAATCTAGCTTAATTCCAACTTATGCAATGTAGATCCTTGGTTTTACCTGTGATTTGATACATTTGCTTGAAATTGATTGTTCATGTTGATGATTTTTGGATCTAATTGATGTTTGGTTGTTGTGATTGAACTTAATTTTCGTGCATTGTTGATTACATGATCATTGCAAATGATTGCACAAGTGATTTTGCTGCTAAAAGTGATTTTTCAAACTGTTTTTCTGCTTCTGGTACAGGTTTAATCGATTAACCAAAACCAGTTCATTTTGGTTAATCGATTAACTAGTGTAAAATTTGCGTAATGAGAGCTGTTAATCAATTACCCAAAATGAACCGTAATTGGTTAATCGATTAACACTGATGCAGAGTGTGATTTTTGTGCATTTTTTAGCATGTTTCGATCCCGTTTCACTTTAAATCTTCAGGGATTGATATGACATATGTTTATGGATTGTTTTGATGATGTTACACCTCACACCTTTGTATGAGCATGATTTTTTTCTACACGCGAACTTTTGGTTTTGTTGGTGAAATGTTCATGATTGCATTGATGTTTCCTTGATGTGATGAACACTTTGTACACACTCCTTGAGCATGATAGTCGTGAATTATTGCTGGTGTTGCTGGAGTTGTTGTGTTGGGCATGCTTGCATTTAATTTCATGAAATGCATGTTTGAATTAATTTGATCAAATGGAAAATAATGTGCATTCTTTCATGATGATTTCAAGAGTTGTTTACCATGGTTTGTGGTGTGATGGTGATCATGGTTGACTGATTAATGTGTATAGCATGATGTATGCTTGTTATTCCATGTTTGAATCATTTTTGAATGCATGGTGTGCTGCCCTATTTTTCACAGCTATCTTGGTGCATATGTGATGTTGTATGTGCTGATGCTTGCCTTTTTACACCTCTTTTTTGTGCTAAACATGAGCTGTTAAATGTTACCGCTGTACAGGTGCTGGAGCACTGTTGTAGCCGCTGTTTTTGATTTATCGCTTTGTTCTTTGCCTTGCTTTTGCTTGCTCCCTTAGGGTTCCCTAGTCAACCTTAATCTTTGATTAAGCTTGGGGTAGGGTAGACATTAGGCTCTAAACTATGCATGCTAACTTAGGTAGATGTTTCCCCTTTGAACTCAACCATAGGGCCACTTTTGCATGACAACATTAGGATAGATTTCCCCTTAGTGTTTTCTTTTCGACTTGAGTATTCTCTTCTCATCTCATAACGATTCTAAAGCACTTAATAAAGTTAACGTTTATTGCGCATGACCCTTGTATGTGGGAAGTGAGGAATGTGGGGTCTCCCTTCGTTCTTCTAGGGTGTTTAGTGTACGTCCTGTTGGGGACTATAGGCGACGCATTCGTTCCTATGTTATAGACTTAGGTGCAATGCAAGTTACGAACTAACTTCAATCCACTTCTGTCTAAAAAAACACAAAAACAAATTCAAATCTTGTTTATCCTTCGGGATTGTTAAGTTTCAAATCTTTTTTCAGAAAAGAGCCCGTCGCTCACGTTAAAAACACTTACCACCTTGTTAGGTTGAACTACATTTGCTTTGATTCCTCTTTCTCGTCCGATTGAGGATACGTAGGCATGAGATGCGATATCTCGGCGAGCACCCTTCCCTCTTTTTCGACCCGTCCGTCGAACTACATTGACTCTGATTCTTCGTTCGTCCACGAAGATACGTAGGCTTTGGATTTTGATAAATCCTTGCGAGTCCGCCGTTGTCTCCCCCCTCCTCGTTTTTTGTTCAGCCGTAGACTTTAGGATAACACACCCTTTGTTTAGACAACAAGCGTGGATCCCATTGAGTACGATGGACGCGTAGGGGTGCTAATACCTTCCCCTCGCGTAACCGACTCCCGAACCCGGATTATGGTTTCAATGAACATGTCTTTCCCTCTTTCAGGTTTCTCTGATCGTTTCATTTCCCTGCGTCGGGATAAATAACGTTCGGTGGCGACTCTTATGTTCTAGTTTTCTCGCCGGTTGTTTTTCGCAGGTTACGACAGCTGGCGACTCTGATGGGGACTCTGGTTCCCTATGCGAGTCAATCCTAGCGCTTGTTTGTTTATTTTGGGTGTTTACTGTTGTGCTTTATTTGTTGTATATTATTGTTTTTGCCGCATTTATTACATTTCATTTCATTACTGTCATATGCTGGACTGTGCTGTTTTTTTCTGTTTGGCGGGATGGGAGTCCCGAGAGATAAGCCCACTACCCAGGCTTGAGCATACAGGTATTATCATGGATAGTTGTGTCGCTCCCGTGGTGTTAACCACGTGGGGTGTTCGCGAGACCCACAGCCAGACGAGGTTCTATCGGGAGATGTTCAATACTGCATGTTGATGCAGGCAATTGGATCTTCTCTTGATGAACTGTCAACTCTGGTGACCATTCCCGAGGACTCAGTTGCGGCACTCCTCCCGAGAGGTGATAATAGCATACCAGAAATGGCAAACCCATTACGCTTCTTGATCCGAGGACCCAATGCTGGGAACTTGCTATAGGATATCCTTTTTGAAAGAGAATTAGTGGAGGCGCTCCTCAATTGGCGATGGTACTGTACCCAGAAGGATGAATGTACTATTCCTTCTCGACCTCAGTTCCAAAAACTGGGGACCTTTCGTTTTCTAGAACCCACATGTGAGAGGGGCGGGTTTTGCATGTTTGCAGGTAACCGTAACCTCCAACCTACCCGATATTCAGGTTTTCTTATAAGTGTGGATTTATCAGTGTGGTTATTCTGGTATTCTGGGATTTTGGGGCCGGACCTTGAGATTATCCAGTCAGTTCAGTGCAGCAGTTGTCCAGCTTGTGTGGCAACCTTGATCCCATGCTCTGCATTGCATTATCATTTTTCTGACATTCATATTTTTCATTTCCAGGTAGTATTTGACTTTTGTTTCCAGTCAACGGGCATTCATAGGGATGGACACTGAGAAGAAGAAGAAGAAGAACATCATTCTTTACAAGTTCCCGAAGCTCACTCTTGGTCAGCTTAGCAGTCTACAAGATATGGCCAGTCTGGAAGTGTTGGGGGATTTCAAGGAGAAATATGGTTGGATTCTATCTCTTGTTCATAACCTCAGTAACTATGAATATAGGGGCCTTCATACTTTGATGCAATTCTAAGATCCTCCCTTGAGATGCTTTGTGTTGACAGATTATCTATTGGTCCCTACTCTGGAGGAATATTCCAGCATCTAAGGAATTTCCATCAAAGAAGGTGCTCCATTCTTTGGTTCCAAGGCAGATCCTGATTTCAAAGTTGTGGCTGACGCTCTTTATTTGAGCATATCAACATTGAAAGCTGACATTTCTAGTAAAAGAAAATTTTGTGGCTATCATTTGGTATACCTGGTAAAGAAGGCTCAAGAAGCAGCTAAAGAGAAGAAGTGGATAGTTTTCAATGCAGTACTGGCCCTCTGCGTGTATGGCATTGTCCTGTTCCCTAATGAACCTGATTTTGTTGACATGAATGCTGTCAGGATATTTATAACTCAGAATCCAGTGCCGACTTTGTCAGGGGATCTTCATTATGCCTTGTATAACAGGAATGAGAAGAGACGAGGTGGGATGGTTCATTGTTGTGCACCTCTTCTTTACAAGTGGTTCACCAATCGTCTACCTCAGTCAGGTGCTTTCGTGGATACTAAAACTTTATTGGAATGGAGTCAACGACTGATGGGTCTAGCTGCTAAAGATATCATCTGGGTGGATCATGGTTTACTTGGTAAAGACATCTTGTATAGCTGTGGTGAAAAGGAGGCATCAATTCCGTTGATAGGGAGAAAAGGAGGCATCAATTATAATCCTTCTTTGGCCATCAGGAAGTTCGGATATGCTCTGAAGGATCCACCAGCTGAGAAATATTTGGAAGAATCTTTGTATTCTCATGCAGTTGACGGTTTGGCTATGGCGCAGAAGGCTTCGGAAGCATGGTTCAGTAGGCAGAAGAAAGGAAAAGTTGCTTTGGGCAAATCAGACAATCAAGCTTTCTCTCCATATGTAGACTAGATTAGGAAGAGAGTGGAAGATTTCTATTTGCCCTTTGACTAGGCACCTCCCTTGTATCTTGAGATTGTGGAGGAGAGGCTCACTGTACCCATCGAAGAGTTTAACAAGCAACGTGAGTTGGTGTATGAGTTGAGGGTAGAAAATTCTGACATGAGTAGTCGGCTGCAAGGTGCTCTACATGATAACTTGGAATTGAAATGGAAAGTTCAAGATGTGACGAAGTGCCTAGAAGAGAAAGAGAAGGACCTTGTTGACAGAGCTCAACACTTTAGAAAAGTCAGTATGACTGCAGAATCTTCTAGCGTATCCCACAGGGAAACCAAGAAGCTCTTGACCAAAATGGAAGCTAAACTTGCCACCTATTAGGGGATGTGGAAAGAAGTCAAGATTGAGAATGGGGAGTTGAAATAAGAGCTTCAAAGAGTGAAAGCAGAAAAGAAGCATTTCTCTGACAAGTGGAAGGAGGCCCATAAGGAAATTGAAGAGCTTAAAGTGAAAACCGGAGTCAAAAGATCAAAGCAAGGAGACAAGGACGTTGAAGAGCAGATTGTTAGACTGAATCAGGACATTGAAAGGAGAAACAGGCTGATCAAATGGCTAATAGAGCGACCTACACATCCTGACACTGTGAACCTTCTTGAGGAAGTTGAGGCCAGTTTGTTTGGGATTGATTTGTAGTGATATTGATGTTTATCTTTGTTGTGGTTACCATCAGGATTTTTGATGGAATCGCCTTTGATAATATCATACCTGTTTGTATGAATTCTTGCGATATGATATTGAAATGTTTGGTTCAATCATTGGTGTCTCAATAGTTCTTGTTCTCAAAGGGGTTTGCTTCCTTTGTTTTGGCTCTACAGAATCTTTGTGTCCGGATTTATTTTCCGGTGTTGTGTCTAATCCCTTGCCCGGTTTCAGTGGCTGGAATCAAAGTGGATACATCCTGGAAATGTTTAAATATGATGTTTTCATTTGCATTCGCATACTCATATGCATAACATGTGCTCAGAGGCAGATTCCTCATTCTTATTTGGTCTTCTCTTCAGAATTGCCAACTTGAATTCTTCCCACTACTCAACTTCCGACGATCAGAGTTCAGTTATGGAACAAATCCATGTAGAGTTGGCTTAGATGAAAGTTCAGATGGGATATTTTATGGTGGACGTACAAGCATTATCCTAAGATCAACAATTCCAGACGGAGCCAAGTCTCCTCAACAATGGCAATTTCCTGTTTCTTTACTGCATTTTCATTTGTATCTTGCTTGTTTGTTTAAACATTGTCTGCATGTAGAAACTTGTTTGTTTTTTGAATGATAATCATAATACAATAAGCATGTTTTTCTTGAAGTAATCCATTCGTGTTCACTCTTAAATGTTCATGTGCATTGTAATACTGACTTTCTTGCTTAAACTCTTTGAGGGAGGATGATGATTTGAAACGCAAAAATCTCAGGTTATATGTTTTTGGATAGAACCCTGTTGAGGATGTACAGACATTGTTTCAAATCCCTAAACACAGGAGATATAAGGGAGATAGACCCTCGTTAACCCCTATTGAGCCTTGAAGTAGGAGTTTCTTTTCATTTGAAAAAACCCTCACATTTAACCCAGGGGCAGGGTAGTTGTCAGTTGGTTTGACCGACCGTTCAAATTTCGAAAGGAGTGTGCATCCGCGGATCCATTACCTTCTATTCCACACCATCAAGAGGTCAAAATATGTGAAACCACAATGGTTATCCATCAATGATCAAGGAGTGAGGCAGTCACAACCCTTTCAAACAAGTCAGACAAACCAGTGTCACACGATTTTTTCAAAAAAAAAAAAAGAAAGAAAGCCGCTTTGTCGAAAGTTGAAAACAAGCGACTTAGGTAAAAGTTAAGGCATCCCGCTGGACTTCAAAATTGAAAACTCAAAACAGTCAGTCCAGGAAAAAATTAGGGAACAAAAAGAAAAAGAGTGAGAAAGCGAAAAGCTAAAAGAATTACAAATAAAAATCCTCGATAAGAACAAAGTCCGGTGGCTACAGACACAAAAGACAAAAGGGGTGATTGTTGCTCCAAAACCTCATCAGGTCTCAAACCATCAATTGCATGGGTTCCTTAAAGATCATAAAACCTTTTGAGAGATGAGCGCTTGTGTCAGATTAGCTGAACATAGGACTGGAGAACATCACGATGAGTGGGTGGGCACTGATAAACTTTGAGCCTTAAATCCTTTTTTATCAAAACCGTGGACCAGGCCACGATACAACCCTCAAAAGTCCTAATTGAAACAGGGTTTATTTCGAGAGCTTACTCCAACGAGATATCGTTCTTGACTCCCATGATTGATGCTAAAAGATCTTGTTGGTATTGCATGTGCATTCAAAAATCAATGTCGTGTTATAAGCAGTGATTCGCTCACGTGGCCTTGCGACATCTTTTTAATAAAAGACTTCGAGATTAACTTGTGTGTTGCATTAGAGTAATCATTTTCAGAAAAAATATTTTCTACTTGCATACATTTGTTTGACATCAAAGAAGCTTACATGATGAACATCAGTTGAGAAGTTTGATCCTGCCAAGTTGAAGTGCTTGAAGACCCCAGAGGACAGTCATATCAAAGGTCATGGTGCTGAAAGATCATGTTGAGCATGGGTTTTCCTAGCAAGTTGTGTTAAGATGTAGCCAAGCTGGGGCATTCAAGTCGAGAAAGACTTTTCAGAGTTCGATCAATCATGGGCACTCATGTTGAGAAAATTTCTTCAAAGTTCAACCAAACTGGGGAAATTATGTGGAGATCCGATAAATCTCTCTGCAACCGGTTAATATGGGACAATCAGGTCGATTTGACAAATCCCTCTAAGATTAGTCAGGGGCGAAGTTTCTTCAAGACTCGAGGCAGGCCACCTTGAGAGTACAAGAGGTTATCCTTTCCAAAAGTCGGTTAGTCAGAAGCACCTCTCCAAGAGTTTGAAGACACTGGGGCATTTTGGATGCTACATCTTCTGTAAAATCTTCTCGAGGCGAAATTCTTTCATAGACCTTGCAGTCTGGGGCAGTTATGTCGAGATCTGATAAATCTCTCCAAGAGTTCGAAGACCCTGGGGTAGTGTGAATGTTTGGTCTTCTATAAAATCCTCTTGAGATGATTTCTTCCATTAGGCCTGGTGGTCTGGGGCAAGTGGAAAGTTCAAAGGGTCGTTTATGACCATAAAGGCAGGTCAGGAAGGGTAGCAAGGTTTCTCCCCTATAGAGTTACTCTCCCCAGCACTGAAAGTTCATCAGCCTCAGCAGAGCATACTCTCCCCTACAAGAGTGCAGACGATTATTTCCCTAGCAGAAGTGTAGGGATTGTTTCCCTAGCCAGAGTCATGTTTTGAACATTACTCCCCATCAAGCATTCAAAAGTTGGTGTTGTTGTACCCCCAGCAGAAGACTGGTGGAATATCTCCTCGGGAAAAGATGTTATCTTTCCCATAGAGTCTTGGTGTACACTTTCCTTAGTCGGTCAGGAAGTATAGTCTCGTCGACAACAGTATGCTCTAATCCCCAGTAGGGTGAAGGGAAAATTATTTCCCCAGCAGCAATTTAAGCTCAGTGGTATCCCCAAGCAGAGTTGGTGGTAATCTTCGCAGCAGTTTGTTCAACGCTGGTTGACATCCCCAGCAGGTTCTAAGTCCAATTGTTATTGGCACTTTTCAGTATCAAGTTTTGGGTTTCATCTTACAGCAGGTTAATCTGGAAGGTCGTTCGGTGTGACTTCCTTAGCAGGGTTTTGTTCTTGGAGACAATTTAGTTTGTCATCCCCGGTGGAGTTGCCTTCGTCTACGACATTTTTTTTTGCTGGAGCGATCCTTTGCATGAGCATTTTGCATGGCATCCTCCCAAAAGCGTAGCATTTCCATTTCGTATGGAGCATTACGCCATAGAAAATTCAAAATACGCATTCGAAGCATAAGCCAGGTTTGATGTTCTCATTTGCCAGGCGTTCCCCGACATGAAGCACAGTAACTCAGGAGATATCGTCCAACTTTATACCCCAAGCGATGGACTTAGTTATTTGGTGGTCTTTTTGATTCATCCCCTCAGAGTTGTTAGCGTTACACTCGTCCGTGTTCTTTTCCATTGCTTCAATACTTCGTCCGTATTGATTTTAACCACTCGTCAGTGTTCCCTCAAACACCCGTCAGTGTTCTTTTGACACTCGTCCGTGTTCTTTTCCATTTCCTCAATACTTCATCCATATTGATTTCAAATTTTCCCGTGTTCCTTTAACACTCGTTTGTGTCCGATTTAGCATTTCAATCCCCAGTAGAGTTATCTTTTGAACTTCTTTCAGTACCCATTCGTATTGACCTTGACACCCGTCCATGTTCTTCCAGTACTCGTCCGTATTGACCTAGACACCCGTCCGTGTTCTTTCAGCACCCGTCCGTGTTTGAACCTTTTTAGACACCCTTCTGTGTTCTTCCAGACCCGTCAGTGTTTGAACCTTTGAGACACCCGTTCGTGTTCTTTCAGCACCTGTCCGTGTTTGAACCTTTTAGACACCCGTCCATGTTCTTTCAGCACCCATCCGTGTTTGAACCTTTTAGACACCCGTCCGTGTTTGAACCTTTTAGACACCCGTCCGTGTTCTTTCAGCACCCGTCCGTGCTTGAACCTCTGAAACACCCATCCATGTTCTTTTAATACCCGTCCGTGTTTGAACCATTGAGACACTCGTCAGTGTTCTTTCAGTACACGTCCGTGTTTGAACCTTTGAGACACCCGTCCGTGTTCTTTCAACACCCGTCCGTGTTTGAATCTTTGAGACACCCGTCCGTGTTCTTTCAGTACCTGTCCGTATGTGAACCTTTTTGGCACTCGTCCGAGTTTATCCCCCAGCGTAGTCAATACTCGTCTGTGTTTGTTTCTACTTGCTTCAATACTTCGTCCGTATTGATCTCTGACACTCATCCGTGTTTTTATCTTACATCTTTTATTACTTGTTCCCCAGCGGAGTCGTCTCTCCTTTTGTAGGATGCAAATTTGTGCGGCTATTTTGGTATTCAATCTTCGTGTATGCCGACCGTCTGGAAGCCTTTGCTTCCATACCCTCAGATCCAAGAAGTTTGAATAGGGGTAGCTGTAACACCTCAAAATTTGCCCCTTGTTTATAACACTGACTAGCTTATGTTTCATCTCATTTTGCATCGTCATTTCTGCATTTAGATGGTTCTTTCGGGCATGGGATCAGGGTATTTTCCAGCAGCTCAGCTCGTCCAGTTCAAAATAAATTCCAGCAGTGTTTAGGGCCAAGCAGATAGCTTTCAAAGTCTTTTCGAGCCGTTATTTTGCCCATTAGATGAATTGATAATCAGAAGCTCCGACAGTCAATTTTTGATCAGCGATTCAGCACCAGACGATTATTTTCAGCAGTATTTCGAGCACGAAACGGAATTCACAGCATATTTTAAGTGTGTTTTAGTGTTAGTATCAAATGGAAAGTTTCAGAGGTCTAATGTGGCTCAGAACAAGTGGAAACGGGCAATTCTCCAAGTTTCCTCCAAAAAGCGCCAAATTCAAAATTTCCTTGTGTTAATCGATTAACACATTTTGTACTAAAAATGGTTAATCAATTAACCAAGGCAAAATTTGCCCAGACACTTCATTTTTCAGCACTGCATTTTTTGGGATTCAAATTTTAATCACCCAATTTCATTTTTACACCAGTAGAAGGATCTAGAGAGAATGATTTTCCATCCAAAAATTCAAATTTTTTCCACTCTAATTCCTCAGTTCCTTTCCTAATTCATATTCCACCCCAATTTCCACCCACTAAACCTCACTCCAAACCCAAACTTAACTCCTAACCTAGGGGTTATTTAATCAATCATTTCCAAACCTCACAGAACCTTGATCATTTTTCACTTTCAATTTTCAGAATTCTCTCTCACTTTTTCACTCTCAACCTCCATTTTCAACCACACTCAAAGCTCTTCCATAGATATTAACAAGTTCTTCATTGGAACTTGTTAATTCTTGTGCTAAAACCTCTCATTACCACTACATTTTTGCTTTCCATTGGTGATTTTCGTTTGGATCTAGATCTGAAATTTCATAAGTGCTTATTGGAAGTGATTTTGGAGTATTGGTAGCTTATTGCTTGGATTTTCAGCTTTTGCTTGCAAGGAGCTCATAGATCTTGGAATGTCTTGCTTGGATTCATCAAAGTTTGGTGGCAACACTTACCAAAGCAATTCTCAGATTTATAGGTTGGTTTTTTCTTAAATCTATGCTTAATCTAGCTTAATTCCAACTTATGCAATGTAGATCCTTTGTTTTGCATGTGATTTGATCCATTTGCTTGAAATTGATTGTTCATGTTGATGATTGTTGGATCTAATTGATGTTTGGTTGCTGTGATTGAACTTAATTTTCGTGCATTGTTGATTACATGATCATTGGAAATGATTGCATAAGTGATTTTGCTACTGAAAGTGATTTTTCAAACTGTTTTTCTGCTTCTGGTACAGGGTTGATCGATTAACCAAAACCAATTCATTTTGGTTAATCGATTAACTAGTATAAAATTTGCGTAATGAGAGCTATTAATCGATTAACCAAAATGAACTGTAATTGGTTAATCGATTAACACTGATGCAAAGTGTGATTTTTGTGCATTTTTTAGCATGTTCCGATCCCGTTTCACTTTTAATCTTCAGGGATTGATATGACACATGTTTGTGGATTGTTTTGATGATGTTACACCTCACACCTTTGTATGAGCATGATTTTTTTCGAAACGCGAACTTTTGGTTTTGTTGGTGAATGTTCATGATTGCATTGATGTTTCCTTGATGTGATGAACACTTTGCACACACTCCTTGAGCATGTTAGTCGTGAATTATTGCTGGTGTTGTTGGAGTTGTTGTGTTGGGCATGCTTGCATTTAATTTCATGAAATGCATGTTTGAATTAATTTGATCAAATGGCAAATAATATGCATTCTTTCATGATGATTTCAAGAGTTGTTTACCAAGGTTTGTGGTGTGATGGTGATCATGGTTGACTGATTAATGTGTAATGCTTGATGCATGATTGTTATTCCATGTTTGAATCATTTTTGAATGCATGGTGTACTGCCCTATTTTTCACTGCTGTCTTGGTGCATATGTGTTGTTGTGTGTGCTGCTGCTTGCCTTTTTACACCTCTTTTTTGTGCTGAACATGAGCTGTTAAATGCTGTTTGGTGTATTGCTTGGAATTTACTGTTGTGGAGGTGCTGGAGCGCTGTTGTAGCCGCTGTTTTTGATTTATCGCTTTGGTCTTTGCCTTGATTTTGCTTGCTCTCTTAGGGTTCCCTAGTCCAACTTAATCTTTGATTAAGCTTGGGGTAGGGTAGACATTAGGCTCTAAACTATGCATGCTAACTTAGATATATGTTTCCCCTTTGAACTCAACCATAGGGCCACTTTGCATGACAATATTAGGATAGAATTCCCCTTAGTCTTTTCTTTTCGACTTGAGTCTTCTCTTCTCATCTCATAACAATTCTAAAGCACTTAATAAAGTTAACGTGTATTGCGCATGAGCCTTGTATGTGGGAAGTGAGGAATGGGGGGTCTCCCTTTGTTCTTCTAGGGTGTTTAGTGTACGTCCTGTTGGGGACGATACGCGACGCATTCATTCCGATGTTATAGACTTGGGTGCAATGCAAGTTACGAACTAACTTCAATCCACTTCTGTCTAAAAAAAACACAAAAACAAATTCAAATATTTTTTATCCTTCGGGATTGTTAAGTTTCAAATATTTTTTCAGAAAAGAGCTCGTCGTTCACGTAAAAAACACTTACCACCTTGTTAGGTCGAACTACGTTTGCTCTGATTCCTCTTTCTCGTCCGATTGAGGATACGTAGGTACGAGATGCGATATCTCGGCGAGCACCCTTCCCTTTTTTTCGACCCGTCCGTCGAACTACGTTGACTCTGATTCTTCGTTCGTCCATGAAGACACATAGGCATTGGATTTCGATAAATCCTTGCGAGTCTGTCGTTGTCTCCCCCTCCCCATTTTTTGTTCATCTGTAGACTTTAGGATAACTCACCCTTTGTTTAGACAACAAGCGTGGATCCCATCGAGTACGATGGACGCGTGGGGGTGCTAATACCTTCCCCTCGCGTAACCGACTCCCGAACCCGGACTATGGTTTCGATGACCATGTCTTTCCCTCTTTCAGGTTTCTCTGATCGTTTCCTTTCCCTGCATCGGGATAAATAACGTTCGGTGGTGACTCTTCTATTATAGTTTTCTCGCCAGTTGTTTTTCGCAGGTTGCGACACTTGGTCTCCTAACTTTAAATAATTTATACGATGTTTTAATCCAAATTGGTCTAATATAGATTTTGTTCTGAATATAACAAGATGTATAAACAACTTCTGCCCATAAGTACTTTGGAAGTTTGTTTTGATGTATCATTGTTCTTGCCGCTTCTTGTAAAGATATGTTCTTTCTTTCTACAACCCCATTCTCCATTGGAGTTCTAGGAGAAGAGAACTCATGGATAGTTCCATATTATCACAAAAAGATTCAAATGGATCATTTTCAAACTCCCCACCATGATCACTTCTAAATTTTAAGATTTTTACTTCCATTTCAGATTTTACTTGAATGTAAAAGGTGATAAATACTTCGTACGTTTCATCTTGAGATTGGAGAAATTTCACACAAGTCCCTCAGCTGAAATTATCAACAATGACCAAACCATATTTCTTTCCACTAATCAAAGCAGTCCCAATAGGATCAAATAGGTCAATGTGAAGTAATTCTAAGGGTCAAGATGTAGAGACAATGTTTTTAGTTTTAAAAGAGGTTTTCATAATCTTTCCGACTTGACATGCTCCACAGAGAGCATCTGAGTGATAGTCAAGATCTGGCAGCCCTTTAACAAGTTTTTGCTTGTTAAGTTTGGAGATTAATCTCAAGTTAGCGTGACCTAACCTTTTTTGCCAAATCCATTTCTTATCACTCATTGTCATTAGGCAAGCGACCTTTTGATAAGTCAATTCTGAAAGATTGATTTATAGAAATTTCCCTTTCTTTTCCCTTTGAACACAATGGTTTTGTCAGTATTATTAATTGGACATAAATTCTTATTAAATATCACTTCACAACCACTATCACACAATTGACTTATACTTAGTAGATTATGCTTTAAGCCATCTACCAGCCAATCTTTATTGATAAGGGTTAGAGAGTTACCAATGGTACATGTACAATGATCTTTCCTTTTTGGCCTCCTCCAAACCCCACATTTCCTTCCTTTTTCAGATTCATGGTTTGAAACATATGCCTTTCTGCCATCATATGACATGAGCATCCACTGTCTAGATACCACGATTGATTTCCCATCATTTCCTTTAGGCATATCTGCATCAAAGACAATTTTAGATTTAGGTACCCATACACATATGGGACTTTTTGTGTTAGTCTTGACAGGTTATTTCTTATCATGTGTTTTTGCCATGTAAAAAGGTTTTGCTTCACTCCATGCTTTCTGTTTTTAAAAACTTTGACTGAAGTGATTTTCAACCTTAGTTTTTGTATCCTTTTTGGCATGTGATCCAGATATTTTGGATATTGATGCAATTAAAACTTTTGGACTATCAGGTTCTGATATTACAATACTTTTTAACTTTGGATCAATAGGTTCTATTAGATTCATAACTTTTACATTATCAGCAACAGGAACAAAATAGTTTCTTAACACTGTCTGAGCAATTCTAGAGGAAGAAGAATATGGGGACTCTTTACGCAATGACATATCAGAACTTGAGCAATTCTTGTAACCCAAACCTTCTTTATTGCTTTCTCTGGTTCCATGAATCATAGATGCAAGTTTAGTTCTATAAATTCCAAATGTGATGAAATTATGAAATATTTTATCATGCTTACCTAAAGTAGAACATTCATTTTGAGATATGTTGATTTCTTTTAATTCTTCTTTCAAAATGAAGTTATCTCCTTTTAAAGTTTTGATGCGATGGCTTAATCTTTGCAACGATTCTGTCATACCCCAAATTTTGACCACTAAGATTTCCCATCATTGTGCAAATCATCATCACAATATGGATGAACCATCATGCCTCATCAAATGCCTCAAGGTTTGTTGAGCATTCCCAATAATCAAAATTAGGGTTTTAAGCCCTCTCAGAGCCTTAGACA
The DNA here is from genome assembly GCA_022829125.1 of Lathyrus tuberosus. Classification (NCBI taxonomy): domain Eukaryota; kingdom Viridiplantae; phylum Streptophyta; class Magnoliopsida; order Fabales; family Fabaceae; genus Lathyrus; species Lathyrus tuberosus. The sequence continues at coordinate 813,725 of JALAZF010000784.1, read as the reverse complement.
AAGGATCAATCAAGGAATGACTTGATCTTCAACTTGTCTAACCCCTCAAACATCCACAAAGGATCAAAAAGGACTCCCACTTCAAGGATTAAGCACAAGGGTGCTCCCTTCTAGGTGGATCAAGTCTCAAGATCGATAGTGTCACCAAATTAGGGTTTTGGTCGACCAGGGCCTCCAGATGGAAAATTTCATCTGGGCACAAGCCAAGGATCCAAAACATGACCTAATATACTCCATGGAGCCTCATGGACCCAATTATCAAGTCAATTTTGCCTCTGGGGATGCATACATCAAAAATCAGGAATTAGGGTTTCTTGACCTAATTCACCCCTAAGTTGAATTTTAGGGCTAATCATGAACCAAGACCTCAAGACATGATTTGAGGGTCTTTAATATACCATATTGATCCATTTTCAACAATGGATTAATCCAAGAAGCTTGAGCAACAAGTCTCAATTTCATCTGCACCACAATTAGGGTTTTAAGGAAAAAGTCAACTGTAACTTTGACTTTTGACCAGGACATGCTCCCAAACCCTAGGACATACCTCAATATACCCCATGACACCCATGGAACATGTCCATCAAGTTTGATTTAGGTCAAGGACATGATTTCCTGAAGAATTGCACAGTTTGGAATTCATCTGACAAAAAGTCAACTGCGCACAAAAGTCAACTTTGACTTTTTGAGATTTTTCACCAAAATGGATTTTTAACCCTAAAATGATGTTAATGTATGATTTGAATCATCATTCATCAAGAAAAATAAAAGAAAGTGGGATAACTTGTAAAAGGGGTAACCATAAAAACTTAGAAAAATTTCTAAGTTATGAAAAAGTACCACTAATGTGCCAACTTTGGAGGACCATAACTCCTAAACCACAAAGCCATTTTTTTCCAACCAAAGCTTGATTTTTAGATCTCATTGTCCTCTACAAAAGCTTCATACTGACCTATGTCCAAATTCCTCATGGATTTTGAGTTATGGAGTGATCAAAATCAAGAAAAGTCACTTTGTTCCAACACTTGGCGAAAATTTCACTAAGTCAGATTTTACCTCACTTTTTGCCAAATGTAGGGGGACTTTTCACTTGGATTCAAAAGAGATCAAAACTAAACATGTTCAAACAGTTGTTGTATCATGTAAGGGATTTCCAAAATGGCCAAGAACATTACCAAATTCAATTTGAGCCATGAGATATGACATTGGCAAGTTGCCTTGCTGAAATCTGCAAAGGCAAGGCAGATTTTGCATTATTGGTCGATTTGCCAAAATCAGCCAAAACCAAATGCTCCTATCCACTTGGAAACCTCAGGGGATTGAATCTAAAGGGGACAATCACTGAGCCAAGCCTCCAAAGTCTTTGGAACAAGAAATAGTATGTTGAACCTAGAATGGCCAAAATAGGGACAAGACTCCAATTTTGGAATGAGGCATTCAATGGAAGCATCAAGGTGGCATGGACTGAGCCATTCTCAACTGAATTCAGTCAAGACTTATCCAAGACTAAGGGAACCACAGCCCTGTGCCCTAACCTCTAGTCAATGGCTAGAGGAGACTTGGATTTCCATTGGACAACATTGGCCAAACCTCTGCTGCAGTTGCCATTCACTGTGGATCCCAAAACAAACTTGCTCTACTATAAATAGAGCTCAATTGTGATTAGTTTGAGTACACCAAAGCCATCTAACAGATGCTTTCCTCAAAATAGCTTTCTCTTAGCAAAAACACCTTCTTTAGCAAGGCAACTTTGAGTTTTTGAGCTAGAGAGCAATTCCACTCAAACAAATCACACACACACCTCACATACATCATATATGAGTTGATCAAACACTTAAACAACATCTGGAACACTGATTTCTCAGAATCACCAGTCAATTGCTCAAGGTTTTAACCAAGATGCAGTTGAGATGCCATGAAGTGATCCAGCCAATTTCAGTCAAGTCCAAGCATTCAAACACACTCCATAGGGTGTAGGGAAGCTGTTCAGATCATCACAACTCATCTGTAACACCTCCAACTCAAAAATCACATTGCTCTTGCTGTCATGACCTTCAAGTAAGCCTAAACTTGGTCATCTCTTAATCTATGCATATTTCCTCGCACAATATTTGGCCATATGTTCATAATCATGCATGGAATGTTTCCCATCAATTAATTACATTGTTTGAATCGTGTATCAAAAATCCCAGCCTTCATGCAGAAATTAGGGTTCTTGAGGATTTTTCATGATTTCTTGTTGTATGTTTAATTTAAATAAAATTAAATGCCATAGACATGATCGTGAGGTTGAAACGAGCATAATGATATGTGGATTGCATGATATGATTAAGTATTTAGTGAGATTGGAGAGAAAATGCAAATCTGAGAATCTCATAACACGCGCGTGTTCTTCAGCTTGTTCTTGGCGCCTTTTTTCTAAATTCAAATATTTGAATTTTTGTGATTTTATTTAATTGATTCAAAAATTAATTTCTCTCTGAGTTTTAATGATTTTGAGTTGATTCTTTTTTTAATAATTCACAAAAATGTTAAAATATTTTATTTTCCCAAAAAATCCCAAAAATATTATTTATTTTGTATAATTGATATTTTTACAAAGAATTAATGTTTTAATTATTTTTGACATTTAAAATATTTTTTCCACATTGATTTTGCAACTTTTAATGCTTTCTAATTATTTTGTAGGTCAATACTTAATTTTTGAAGCATTAATCCAAGATCACAATTTGTTTTCCATGTGTTAAACAATTTTGATCATTTAATTGAATTTTTATTCAATTAAACACGCTTTGAAAACAAATTAGGGTTTTTGGATTAATTCAACCCTCATAAATCATTTTCAAAACTTTTGGGCCTCTAATAGAGTGTAAGACCCAATCCTTTTTTGACAGAAAACATTTTGGGCCTCAGTGTATTGTATAAGTCCCGATACCGTCAAAAACAAACGGTGCGATCGTCGCCTTTTCGAAAAAAAACCTTCTGGGCCTCTCCTTGAGCTATAAGACCCATTCAAAACTTTTGGGCCTCTATTAGAGTGTAAGACCCAACCCCCTTTTAACCAAAACAATTTTTGGGCCTCACTTATTGTATAAGTCCCTTTGCGTTAAAAGAAAACCTCGGCGGGATCGCCATTTTTAAACGGAGAAATCAATTGGGCCTACCCTCGTGTTATAAGCCCCGCTCATTTTCTTTAAACATTTTGGGCCTCTTGAGAGAGTGTAAGACCCATCCCTTTGTACAGAAAACCTTTTTTGGGCCTCAGTCACTTGTATAAGTCCCTCTGTACAAATTTAAACAGTGCGCTCACTGATAAAACCCTAGGCCTCTCCTTGAGCTGTAAGCCCCAAATCTTTCTTTTGCAAAGCACTTTCTCCTTTGATTTTGAATATACTGTTGTTTTCAATCTTTCTTTGTTGAACAACTAACCAAACAGCATGGAAGCTCTACAACCGAGTAAGTGGTTATACACTTTCATTTACCGCTTTCATATACATATAACTGTATTGTGGGGCTGTTTCACTGTAAGTCTTCTTTCATAAACTCATATCAACTGTGTAATAATAGTATAGATATTTAGAGTTTCCCCGACAACTACGTCTAGAACTAGGTGACGCCGTCTCGTTTATTCGTAGAAATAGACAACTAGATCCCTAATAGGATCACCAGATACAGTCTTCTCTCAGGCTGTCCTCATTAGGAATCGTCAAGAAACTCTACTCCCAGAGATGAATGTATTCTCCGTGAATGGCATCTTTGAGTTTCTTCCAAATTCTCAAACTTTCCTGACTTTGATCTATTCTCGGTGAATAGCATTGCCTTGAATTTCTTGGGGTTTGGGGACCCACGGGCTTCTTAAAAGCATCGGCCTCCTCTTGGGCATCGTACAAGGACCCGCAGGCTTCCTAAAAGCAACCCTGCCGCCTCTTGGGCTTAGTACAAGGACCCTACGACTTCTTAGAAGTATTCACAGCCTCCTCTTAGGCTTCGTATAATGATCTCTTCCTCCGGGAATGATAGCCTCCTCTTGGGCTTAGTACAAGGACCCGTCGGCTTCTTAAAAGTGTCCAGCCTCCTCTTGGGCTTCGTACAAATTGTCCCGACGACCTCCTAGAGGTATCGGAACAGAACTTAGTAATCTTCATAGAACAGTCCTGTCATAGAGTCTACTACTATTTCTCAAAGCATAGTACAAAATATGAAACTCTAGACTTGGACAGTCTAATATCCTTGAGTCTCGAAGACTTTCTCAAGTGACCCCTTCGTTAAATAGGAAGGAAACCCGTAGACTCGGACAGTCTAAATACCCTTTGGATTTCCCGTTTCCTCAAAGAAAAGGGAATAACCCTGATCCTCGAATCAAATCCCTGAGTACAGTGTCACTCATATAAGAACTGATTTTCTCTTTAAAATTAGTATACTGGACCTGTCACTTAACTAAAACAGTTACCCTATCCTCCTCTTGGGCTTTGTACAATGATTCTTCCCAGTGAAGCAAACGTTTAGCCTCCATCTCGGGCTTCGTACGAGATACCAAAATTCTCCCCAGTAGAGTCAAACAACGTTTAGCCTCTCTCTCGGGCTTTGTACGAGACACATAAGAGACTCCCTCGTTGAGTCAATCACCCCTTTCGCCTTCATCTCGGGCTTTATACGAGATACAAAAAGGTTCTTATTGAGCCAAACAAATTTTAGCCTCTCTCTCGGGCTTCGTACGAGACACACAAAACACTCTCTTGTTGAGACAAATAGCCTCCATTTCGGGCTTTATACGAGATACCAAAAGATTCCCTCATTGAGTCAAAACCTTTTAGCCTCTATCTCGGGCTTTGTACGAGACACATATTAGCCTCCTCTTAGGCTTTGTATAAGAAAACCACTGGTTGATCCAATCAACCTTTTAGCATCAAAGCTGTGCCTCTTTCACAGTACACAAACATCAATAACTCCTTTCCCCTTCATCTAATTGTTGTAAGCGGCAAGCCTCTGGATCATCTATATCCATGCCACTGTCCCTTTTTTATCATGAGAAATTCCTAAGGAAAGATAGCATTGCTCTACACTGAGTTAAAGTCTTATCCTTCAGGTTAAAATCCCCTATAAAGGAAATTATGGCATTGCTAGGATCCGCGTATCCCGGTTAAAGTAATCCTCCTTTACAGTCAGTCACCCAACAGTTGTGACATACAACCCCCTCTTTAGAGATGACAAATTCTCTCTAAAGTCGAGACCCTTCAGCTTCACATCTTGGGCTTTGATCAAGATACAAGCTACCTTTCGCTTCAAGTCTTGGGCTTTGAACAAGACACCAAAATAACCATTTCCTCCCATAGAATAGGAGGAACTACGAACGCTCTGATTTCCCTGTTTCGGTAAACGGGAATACGTAGGTATAAGATTGAAAGAAAAATTTTAGCGAGCACAATCAACAAAAAACCAAAATCCCCTACTCTCACATACCTATCAAAAAGCATCAGTCCTAACATCCTAATCCTTGTTCCCCACCAGAAACATTCTGTCAAAATAAAAAGAAAGAAACCAGTATTGGCGAAAATACAAATAACCATTACAAAGGCCCCCCACATTGATCGCATCCGTAACCTAACAGACCGATGTTTAAACTCAGTATGCAAAGCAGGGTTAATTGGAGACATCTATTTCCCTTCCTTATTCAGCTCACAATAGGATAAAAAATGAATCGACCTGTAGTAGGCTCAAACCGCAGAGAGCGACCAGCGCTTAAGAACCGCGTCCAAAATCGCTCGCTACAGATTCATGAGATCATTCATGCATAAAATAAAGGAAGAATAAGAGTATACCTCATATTTGTCTTCACACTTTGTTTTAGATAAAAGTCCTTCTTCAGATTTGTGAGCCATCAACGCCAGATTGGCTTCATCTTCTTTTTCTGAATCTTCACCGTCTAGCTTTTCCCATGTCACCATAAAATTCTTCTTAAATTTGTTCATAAAGTTACCTTCTAATGAATTCCTTTCTTTTGACAATCTCTTTGAAGAATAGGAAAATCAATTTTGTAGTCACCAAGTTTGTTGTAGCTGTAGTAGATTTTATCTTCTTCTTTCTCTTTAGATCTTCTAAAGCCACTACTTTTAGAAAATCTTCTGTTCCTTCTGGACATTTGCTAAAATCCTCTAATGAAGTATGCCATATCATCGTCATCAGCTCTACCATAAGAACCTTCTTCAGAAGTTTCATCAAGTTTACTGATCTTTGAACTCCTTTTGGGTTTTTCACCAGAATTTTCAGAAGCAGACCTTGTAACGCCCCGGTTTTTGTTATATTTATTTAATCGAGTCAATTTAATTATTTTTGGTCTTTATATTATTTTATTCTTGGTTATTATGTTTTATCGCGTTTTGAGAACGTTTGCGAGAAAATTGAGTGTAGGGGTATTTTGGTCTTTTTGGCTTGGTGGGTTATTGTTTTTCATAAAATAGGAAATAGAGAGAAAAATATAGAGAATAGAAAGAAAAGAATGAAAAGAGAAAGGAAAGAAGAAAAAGAGGAAAAACTTGGAGTGTAAGAAATCGAGTCAACCGACACTTCGAGGCACGATTAATCGGGTAAGGGTGTGAAACTCGATTATCTTATCATTGTTTATGAATATGTATGTGTATGTTTGAAGCCTACTTGTCCTTCCATAGTTTTCAATTCTAGGTTGGAAATGAGAAAATGATTGGGAATCGATGTTTTCGCGGTTGGAATGTGATATAAATGTTGTAGGATACTTGTTGTTATGATTGTGGTATGTTTTAGTGGTTATGTTATGGTTTGGAAATGATTTTGGTTGAAGGAATATGGTTTTTGGACCCATAACAGCACTGCAGAATTTCTGAGTTTTCCTTGGTTCGCCTTTTCGCGGGTTCGCCTAGCGAGCCCGTCAGCGAAGGTCAGCGAACACTACGCCAAAAATGGTTTTAGGCAGCGCACCTTAGACAGTGCTTTTTTCCAAAAGCGCTGCTATAAGTTAAATAAAAAATAAAACACAGAAAGTATGTATGAAATTGTGTAAAAGCGCTGCTAAAAGGCCCACCTTAGACAACACTATTCAAAAGCGAGGCTAAAAGGCCTACCTTAGACAGCGCTTTAGAAAAGCGCTGCTAAAAGTCCCACCTTAGACAGCGCTTCGTAAAAGCGCTGCTAAAGGCCCATGTACGAAGCGCTACTAAAGGCCCATATTAGAAAGCGCTTTACTCAAAGCGCAGCTAAAGGCCCAACTACAAAGCGAAAGCGCTGCTAAAAGCACTTATTAGACAGCGCTTCACAAAAGCGCTGGCTAAAGTCGTTTAAAATTAAAATTAAAAAACAGATTCTATTCATTCTTTCTATTCTCAGAATTGTTTCTCTTCTCTCGCGAAAAACCCTAAACCTAGAAAAAATCTTCTCTTCTTCTCTCACGCACCTCCGTCCTCTCACGTACCTCCGTCCTCTCCCGCGAGGCTCCTGGGTTCCACAATCAGAGGAAGAAGATAGAGTTGCAATATTTTAATTGAAGCTTTTTCGCGGTATACTTTTTCTTTGATTGATTCGGTTCTTAATTTCTATGCTTAGTTTAGTGTTCATCAATTTAGGAACTCACTCTGTGTATGATTCTGTGTATCAATTTAGGAACTCCCCATTTTTTGACTCTGTTGATGTTGTTGTTCTGACATTGGCTTAGTTGTGAACTTATTCTAAGATTTATTATTTGTGTTGTTTTTTACTATTACTAAATTGAAAGAATGGTTTTTTTTAATTAAAAGTGGACCACGTGCATTTAGGGATTTGGTGAAGTTTGGTGATACAGCCATTCGTGAGTGCTGGAAAATGTTATCATTATTTGATTCAATTCAATGCAATGCCCGTGACATTCGTGTATATGTCCCATACCAATAACTCGTACTGTTTTTTTATCAAGTAGGTTAGTGGTTAAAATTTTAACTTAAAAAAATGAATAAATAAGTGAGAACAAAACACATTGCTTTATTATGCGAAGTGATTCTTGCTAAAAGGTCATTGTGGATATAATTCAAATTTTCTGACTCTGTTGATGTAATTTTCTCTTTAATGTTGGCACATGTCTAACATAGATAATAGAATTGTGAGAATATTGTGATATTACATTATTTTTTAAATGAAATGTAATAAGTATATTGATACACTACATATTACAATCTCTGTTATGCTCTGTTGATTGTGGAAAGAAAACAAAACGAAATAGTAGAACTCAATAAGATCGTTTGTTGCATGGTCGTCAAGCCTTATTTGCCTAGATGATAAGGTAAGCTTAAAAGCATTATGAACCTTTGGGTATTCAAATTTTTTACGGGCATTTTACGTACATTTTTTTTACATGGTAATGTTAGACTCCAACAAAATCCAAATCAAATGATAAGGGGATTATGCGGGAAACCGAGTCAGTTGCATCGAGAAAAGAGGTACAACACAATTATATGATATTTATGCATGGAAAATGTTAATTCGTGATCTTATACTTCACCTAACTAATTATATGATATTTAGATTTAGGCTAAAGAGATTGAACAAGTCAGTAGGGGTAAGATGCCTGAAATTAGCAACATTCCCACACAAACAAAGGGTGTTGCTAAGAAGACCGCGGCTAGAAAAAAAACCTACTTCTCAGTATAGGTCATGCCTTCAGACATGTTTACGTATAACAGATATTCCGGATGGTGGTACTCGGCTTATACCTATGGAGGAAGGTATTTTTGGTTTTGAATATTCGGAAACAATTGGTAGAGAGGATATTGAGCAAGTTTTTAAACATTTGGAAATAGGCATCAGTGTTGTCGATACATACATTAGGTATACTCCGATCAACTTTGTTTAATTAATTAAACAATTTATTTTCTCATTTCAAATGAATAGTCTAATATGTTAATGATGTTTTTATTTAAGGTTTCTGTATGACAAATTGATGCGCCCACGTGGATTGGAACAAAGATTCACTTTCTTATCTCCCATGAATATCAATTCATGGTTAATCGTACAGAAACCAGATGAAGTCATACAGTATGTACTCGGTTTATTTATGGCCAGCAAAGATACAGAAAAGTTGTTCTTTTTACCATATAATACTGGCAACGGGTTAGATTTTCATTCTAACTTCATCTATTATAATTTTTTGTGTTTTGAAGTTGTGTAGAAAGTTTCCATCTAACCTTTGTTTAATCTTACAGTGGACATTGGTTGTTGGTGGAAATTAATCTGATAAGAGAAATTGTATATTATCTGGATTCTTTACACAATGATCAAGCAACATACCCAGATATGAAGAAGTTGATTGATATGTAAGTGAGATTGTTCTAAATATTCGTGTGTATATTTATTTATTTATGTGACATGTTCTAAATATTCGTTTATATTTTATTAGCGTTATACAAGTTTTTCGATCACAAAGAGATATTCAAGTTCCAAAGAGCAAAGCCAACAACATTACATGGATTAGAGTGGAGGTATATTTTCACAATTTTGATTATATTAGTGATGATACTTGATAAAACTAGTTAAGGGGTATATCCTGATATATATCCGTATTTTCTTTCCATGTGTAGTGTCCTCGTCATCGGAATGGAATAGATTGCGGATATTTCATGTTGAGGTTTATGAAAGAAACTCTTCTTTTGGATCGAATAGATATTCCATCCAAGGTATGGATTTCTAACTTAGGAATTATTTTAATATTTACCACATATGTCTCATATAATTAAATAGTTTTAGGTAAATGATACTATGTTATATTATTATGTAGTACTTTGATGAATTCAAATGTGCTCATTACTCAAAAGATCAATTGGATGAACTTAAGGAGGAATGGTGTCAATTCATTATTGAGCTGAGAGTTTTATAAGGTATATTGTCTTTCTTTCATTGATGAGAATTTTGAGTATATATAAGTTTGAGTTTTGATGAGATAATATGTCGTCATTAGTATATTAAATTGTGTTGCAATGTTGTTGTTGTTTGTTATAGAAGGTTGGAATCATAAATTATGTTGGTGCTGCCAAATATTGATTGATATCTTGGCCATAGAAGGTTGGAATCATATACTAATTTTCATAGGCACTTGGCAATATTCAATAACTCATGATCATTTGTTGACATTTTTGGCAATGCTTGCAGCTTGAATATCAGATTTGGCAATGCTTGCAGCTTGAATATCAGATAAGAACAATGCCTTCTTTGTTTTCTTCTATATTTTGTCTAATGTTGTTGTTGTTTTGTTTCAGGTTATATGTGCAGATGTAGAAGATAGAGCTAACAAGTTCATTGTTGTTGTTTTTTAGCTTGAATATCAGATTTTTTGTAGCTAACAAGATATATGAATTGTTGTTGTTTTTTAGCTTGAATATCATCAATTTTTTGTATATATAAATTATTGGATTAAAGATGTATATATAAATAGACAAATTTGGTGCATATTTATTGGATTGACTGTCTAATTTATGAAAATTTGGTGCAAATTCTAAATGCATATTCTGGTGCAAAATGTGGTGAAAACCTGGTGTAAAATATGATGATAAGCTAGTAAATATTTATTGTATATATTAGACAACGTTTTTTTTAAGTTTTATATATAAAAACTTTCGTGGACATTAGACAGCGCTTCAAAGAAAAAAGCGCTGCCTGAAGTGGGGATTAGACAGCGCTTTAAATAAAAAGTGCTGCTTAAAGTAGAGAATAGACAGCGCTTTTAAAGAAAAGCGTCGTCTAAAGCAATGCCTAAAGATAACCAAAAGCGCTGTCTAAAGTCAAAGCGCTGCCTAAAGGGGTTCTTTAGACAGCGCTTTTAAAGACAAAGCGCTGGCTAAAGTGACAAACAGAAAGCGCTTTCAAAGTAAAAGCACTGGCTAAAGCAAACATTTAGCAGCGCTTTCTCATTAACTAAAGCGTTGTCTTTACTTATAGCAGCGGTTGAATAGGAAGCGCTTTTAAGCGCTGTCTAAGCCCAAAAAAAAATGCTGTCTAAGGCCTTCTTTGGCATAGTGGAAGGTAATGCTGTCTAAGGCCTTCTTTGGCATAGTGGAAGGTTCGCCAACGTTGTTCGCCTAGCGAACTTTGTATCTTTTCAGTTATGATTGTTGCTGCCTTGGTTCGCCCAGAGGTTCGCGTAGCGAACGGCAAGAAGAAGGTTAGCCAAGGAGTTCACCTAGCGAAATTTGTGTCTATTTTGGGCTGGTTGTGGTTTCGCCTGGACATTTTCCTAGCGAAGGTGGTAGCGAATGCTCGCTAGAAGGTTCGCCTAGCGAACATGACCGTTTGTGCAGTTTTGTTTCCTTCATAACTTTTGATCCGTAGCTCGGATCGAGGCGCGGTCGGATGCGTTGGAAAGCTAATGAAATGTTCTTTCTTATAAAAAATGGTTTTGAGATTAGTGGCCAATTTAATTATGTCGGGAATTTGAAAATGTGTCGTTTTGTCGACTTTTACCGTCATAATTGTCTGCGATTGATGTGTTATTATGCAATATGTTTTGATATATATAACGTATATCTTATGTGCTGTTATATGATGTGAATGCATGTAATGCAATATTGTGATGATGGTTTGTGGCCTTATGGCAAATAAATGCATTGTGTTGGGTTTGATTTCAATGCATGATGATTGATGTTGAGATGGTTCACATGGTTGTATATATGTATGCATTTGATTGTCATGAGTCATTATATGCCAAGCATCATGATATACATTCTTGTGATGTCGTGTGCCCTAGTGGGTGTGAGCGACGAAACGATTCCAGAGGGAATCTAATGTAACGGTCGTGTGCCTTATACAAAGAGGGCATTGCATTGCATAGAGTCATTGTGTCGGTCTCTATGCATTTGCATAAATCATGAATGGATTGATAATGTGTGGAATTGTGAATGGAATTGATGAGTTGATATATATATATATATATATATATATATATATATATATATATATATATATATATATATATATATATATATGTTGGTGATAAATGCATTGAGCATGATTGATATGCCGTTGTGATGGATGTACGAGATATGGATTGTGGTGTTTTGTATTTGAATGATGGTGTAAGTTGTGGTGAGAATGTTTTACATGTGTATTTTGTGTCATTATATATTTGTATGCAACTATATTATAATTGTCTTTCTAACCTCTAACTGGCTTATGTTTCTTTTTCATTTCCATTTTCATTAGGTCATAATTTTGTATCATTTCATTTGCATTGGTTTTCTCAGGACATAGGATCATGTGTTTCTCTGGGTTAGGGATTCCTGTTTGCCTTGAGATATTGTCATTCAAGTTTGACAGAGGATTGAATTCCTGTCGTTATAATTTCACATCAAAGATCAGCAAGTATCAGGTTCATTTTCTTCAAGATTTGTCAAGCATCAAGAGCCCAGGGTTTCATCATTTCCTTGGTTCAAATTTGTTGACAAGCTTGTATTCAACTGGCTCACTGTTAGGGTTTATTTCTCACCATAGATTGGAGATCAGGGTTATCAGGGACGATGGCATTGTTTCTTTTCAAGTGTGGTTATTCAGTCATGATCAGGATCAGGTGGATGTTTGACCTGATCTTGGTCAAACTATCATGAGATTGTTTCAAATTCTAATTATCTGTGCCAGTGATTGTTTCTCAACCTGTGTGTACCCAAGGTCATGTTGTGTGGTGTGGAAGGCTTCAGGTCACCAAATTTTAATTCATGCGGAGTTTGTTCAAACCTCAGTTTCATCATGGCTTATTAGTTCATTGGTGGTTCATCTGTGGATTTATTTTCCTCAGTGTGGGTTCAATAATTAACTCAATGTTTCAATTGGATTCAGATGGTTGTTGTGAGTTGTTCATGGTAGTTGTGGTATCTGACGTTTGCGGTAAAAGACAAGATTGAGCTTGAGTGGAAAGTCGAGATTTCATGGACGTATTGTTGGAAATTTTGGCCCAAATCCATAATCCACATTCATTTTCTACCATATCCATTGTTTATTTTAATTTTATTAATCCATATCCATATCCATTTTCTATCCATAATTATCTATTCATCTAACCATTTATTTCCAATTTGAAGCACTTCCATATCCATTTCTTTTTTTCATTTTTATAATTTAAATGTCCATATTTTCTCCACTTTTAAATTCAAATTTCAATATTCATTTTCAATCCCGTCTTAACATCCATCCATGATTCATTTTTAGCCATTTCTAAAACCATGTCCATTCCAATCATAATCCAAAAATAAGGCCATGATACAAATTATTTGCACTCAAGGAAAACACAAGTATAAGTCCTTACTACAATTCAATTTCAAGCACAATACAAATTATTACAAAAGTTTTCAAGAAAAAAATCATGTTGCAAACAATGAGGAATCTTGCTATCATTTTGTGCTCTAAAACTTTGACCACACACCAGGCCATTCTAGCCACACCTCCACCATGCTATCTCTACATGAGAAAATTCAACATTCCTTCATCACACACGCAAATAAATTACAGTAGCAAAAGGTGAATAACAGGGGACCACAACCTTTAATTCTAAGCGTGTTGTGGGTCGTTACACAACATGCCATTCTTAGCCTCCACACAACAATAAATCCACCAAACTTCCACAAAAACTGCAACTCGTACGACCACAAGCTTTCACAAAAACAACAACACAAAAACCTCTCTCCCCATATACTGACCCCACCGTAACAGCAAAATGATTCAAAAAATCACCAAAACCTACACAAGCCGCACAACCCACGCCAGACCATCTCTGCAGCATGAACATCCTGTTATTTCCACACCAGACAAAAACAATCTCATAACTTGTACAGAGCTACACAAAACCACTACCAGATTGCAAAAACGCATAAACAAAAGCAGCGACTTTCCAACGACAAAATCGTACATCCTACCTGCAGCCACGACACAATGTTCATAGACCACTACACAACCTTCGTACACAAGACCGTCCCACAATTTCCAACGCACCAATTCTTTCCCCTCTCATTCTTCCATTTACACCCTCATATCCCTCAATAAAAGCAGCTTCCCTTGACACTCAATTTCAAGCTCTTCTCAGCCAAAGACACCCTGCAGAAATCAAACCAAATCCTCAAAACTTTCTTTCCTCTTCAAATCTGCCATTAGACTCCATGAACATCAAACTCACAAGACCTTCAAAACTTCAACCATAAACCACATACCATCACCTTCACGACTTACATGACCTTCATCACCATCATCATTCTCAATCCCTAACCTGCAACTCTGCATCAACAACAACTCAGTACCTGTAGAAACTCAACATCAATTCAAAAACTCAACGTAAATCAGAAGCTCAACATCAATTCAGAAGAATCACAATGCAAGAAGAAGAAGAAGAATGATGCATTTAAAGAACGAGGTGAACACAATAGATCCAGCAGAAGGAAGAAGACAAGCTCATAAGATTCGAAGACACACACGCAGCAGAACCGAGTAGAAGAAGGAGAAGGTAGAACATAGAGCAAAAGCGAGAATCAAACGAGTTTCATGCCTTTAAGTGTTGCAAAATTCAATTCATCTTCATCATTGCGATCAGTAATCTCTTTCCGAACTATATTCTTGTATGTGTTGTACATTGTTTGTGTATTTGCTGCTTTTGATTTGTAATTCCTGGCTTGCTTGTTTGTTGCTGATTAGAGATAAGTTTGTTGTTGTATTGTTTCTGTTTCTTTGCGTCTGAACCTTGTTGAGAAGCGTGAGTGAGAAGTCGCCGATGAGCAGAGGTGAGATACGTTGTGAGCAGAGGAGAAGAATTGAGAACGGCGTCGCTGACGTGAGGTTTTTCGTGTCAGAAAGCCATTGTTGTGGAGGAGTAGCGAACGTTGAGGTTCAGAGGAATTCAAAGACTCCGTCGTTGCCGGCTTGAAGCCACGGCGCGGCGGAGATCGTTAAGTTGTTTGGCGTAAGTTTTTGACGAAGGCGATGTTGGTGAGAAGAATGTTCAAAGAACATTGAGGGACGGCGCGACGCGATTTTGTGTGAACGATGACGAGGTCGGCAAGTTTGTGAGGAAGCCATCAGAGAAGAGGAGAGAATAGTGGCGGTGGGAAAGAATAAGATGAGTGGTACAGGTTACTTAGGGTTTTTCTTATTTTTATCGAACCAGTTTCCTGGCATCATGGACCGGATAAAGACCCTAGGCCCACTCGTTTTCTCTTTACACCCTCGTTTCACATGTACACCCTCTCTGGCTTCTTGATTCAATTCTAATGGGCCTGCTGAAGCCCACTCATCCAGATTTCTATTCAAACACCCCTGGTTCACTTCCTGTACCCCCTGGTTTTTTCTGATTCAATTCATTGGGCCTGAATTCAAAAATCCTACGCCTGGGCTTATTTTCACCCACAAATCATTTCTGCACCCATCTTTGTTTATTTGTTTGAATTTTTTATTAATGTTTTGTTTTGAGTAATTGAGTTTTTTTAGTTTTTGGTTAACCTTTAATCATAGATTTTTATTAGTCTCGTTAGATATTAGATTTAGACATTAGTTTTTTAAAATTAGTTTATAATTTAGAAATTTAATTTAGTTTTAGAATTAATTTTCTTTAGAATTAGTTTTTATTTTTAGAATTAGATTTTGAATTAATTTTCTTTAAAATTAGTTCTTATTTTTAGAATTAGAATTTGAATTAACTTTAAGTAATTCTAGGTCTAGACATTAATTAACTTTAAGCTAATTGGTGGCTAACTCTTAACCTTGATTTTTAATCCTCATTTAATTTGCATTTTAATTTTAACTTGGACTATTTTGATGCTTATTCTGATTAATTTCTGGTTAATTATTAATTTCTCATGACTTGTCTTCGTATTCAATTTTCTCTTTGTGATTGCGATGCTTCGTGTTTACTTGTTGATTGCTCTGTATTCACATGATCCCTTAGGATTCCTAGCTCCACTTAATTTCTGATTAAGCTGGGGGTAGGAGAGACATTAGGCTCTCAATCCATGCATGATAACATTAGGTAGAATTCCCTCCTAATCCTGATCTTAGAGCCATTGTTGCATGATAACTAGTAGGATTCAGTTCCCTTAGACCTTCCGTGCGTCTCCCCCTTTTCTCTCGCCTCACTGTGATCGAGATCCCATTTTCCCGTAGTTCTACGAACTATAGACCCTCTGATTTCTTCTTTCTGGATAGATTGAGGATACGTAGGCACAAGACAGCGATGTCTTGGCGAGCACCCTTCTCCCACTCCGACCTCGTTAGGTCAAACTACGACTGCTCCGATTTCCTCTTTCTCGTCCGATTGAGGATACGTAGGAACAAGACGGCGATGTCTTGGCGAGCAACCTTCCCCCCTTAGTTCGTGTCCGAAATACGTTGACTCTGACTTTCCTTCTCCTGAGGGAATATGTAGGCATAAGAAGAGCGATGTACTATCGAGTCACTTCTTTTTCTTTTCTTCTTCGTTTCTTCGTTCCTTTCCGTTCATGTTTCTTATCCTTTCTAGTAGCAGTGGAGCTCCAGATGACGACACCCTTTGATCGAGACAACAAGCGTAGATCCCATTGAGTACGATGGACGTGTGGGGTGCTAACACCTTCCCTTCGCGTAACCGATTCCCTTACCCGCTTCTCTTGGTCGCGAGACCATGTCTTTTCCCTTCCCTTAGGTTTACGCAGTGTTTCCTTTCACTCTCTTGGGATAAATACACATTGTTGGCGACAATGTTTTCTGCGCCACTTTCGCATTTGTACCATGGATGAAAATCCTCGGGAGCGACAGCTGGCGACTCTGCTGGGGATAGGTTGACCTCTTGCTGGTCCATCCCCTTTTGCGAGTCAATCCTAGCGCTTGTTTGTTTGTTTTCATTGGGTGTTTACTGTGGTGCTTTATTTTGTTGTATATTACTACATTATTGCTTTACTGTTTTTACCGCATTTATTGCATTGCATTTCATTATTATGCTGGACTGTGCTGTGCTGTGATGGTTTTCTATTTGGTAGGTTGGGAGGTTCTGAGAGATAAGCCCACTACCCAGGCTTGAGCATACATATAGGTATTAGTGTGGGCAGGCGTGCGCTCCCGTGGTGTTGACCACGTACGGGTGATCACGATCCCCACAATCAGACGAGGTTCTATCGGGAGATATCTGCTACTGTATGTTGATACAGGCCATTAGTTATTCTCTTTAGGAGCTGTCGACTCTAGTGACCATTCCCGAGGACTCAGTAATGACACTCCTCCCGAGAACGATAATGGCAGACCAGAAATGGTAAACCCATTACATTTCTCGATCCGAGGACCCAATGTTGGGAACTTGCTATAGGATATCCTTTTTGAAAGTGAATCAGTGGATGCGCTCCTCGATTGGCGATAGTACTGTACCCCGAGGGATGAATGTAATATTGCTTCTCGACCTTAGTGCCAGAAGCTGAGGATCTTTCATTTTCTAGTACCCACATGTGAGATAGGCGGGTGTTTACAGGTTTGCAGGTAACCTTAACTTTCATCCTACCTGGTGTCCTGGTGCTCTTATCTGTGTGAACTTATCAGCCTGGTATTCTATTATGTGGATATTCTGGTATTCTGGTATTCTCTTCAGAGCAGACCTTTGAACTTGTCCCTTCAGCAGCACAGCATTACAGAGCTTTGTGGAAGCCCTGATCCCATGTCTATTGCATCTGCATTTTGCATTTTTGCATACATGTTCTGGTATTTCCAAGGATCTTAACTTTGAGACTCGCAGTTGAGCATTTCCATCCATTTCTTGTGGTTCTCTTGTGAAAAAAAAACTTGAATCAAAGCAGGGTGATTCCTTGGAAATATTCAAACGTGGAATTTGCATTGCATAATCATTTGCATAACAGGTGTTCGAGGCTTGGTTATTCTTGTCCTGATCTGGTTGTCTTCAGAATTTCAGACTTAACTGCTCAAGCCATTCAGAAGAATTATGGAGCAAATGCAAGCAGAGATGGCCGCCATGCAAGCTCGCATGGCCCAATTCATGGAATTGATGCAAGGTGTTGCCCAAGGGCAAGAGCAACTGAGGACTCTAGTCCAACCTTTAGTGGCAAGGGTGGATGAAGACGGGGTTCTTCATGGCGGAATCCATAATGGCGTTGCTGGTAACGGTACTCAGGGAGGACCTGCGAGCGTAGAGATCCCTATTCCTAGTGTTGTGATCCCTCCGGGTGGAGGAGAGCAGCTTGTGATTCCTTCTATTGTGGGAGGAGGAAGTGTTTGTGCTGTTCATGGTCGTCGTTTCGAAGACCAACAAGATGGCATTTTCTCTATGTCAGGCGTGGATGCTGGTCCTCAGGCCGACAATGATCAAAGATTCAGATTGATTGAAGAACAACTAAGGGGTGTGGTGAATCAGAATTATGTAGGTATGGATCTGGAGGATTTGGGGCTAGTTCCCGGTGTTGTAATTCCGCACAAATTTCAGGTGCCCACTTTTGAGAAATACAATGGTACCACTTGTCCCAAGACGTTTGTGTCGCTCCCGAAAGATTCGCATCCAACGGTACAAACGCGAGAGTGGCGCAGAAAACACAGAGTCGCCAGCAATGTGTATTTATCCCGAGAGAGGGAAAGGAAACACTGCATAAGCCTGAAGAGAAAAGGGGAAAGACATGGTCATCGCAACCATAGTCCGGGTTCGGGAGTCGGTTATGCGACGGGAAGGTGTTAGCACCCCACGCATCCATCGTACTCGATGGGATCCACGCTTGTTGTCTAAACGGAGGGCGAGCTGTCCTACTATCTATGGATGAACAAAGGAAAACGGGGATGGGGTGACTAAGACAGACTCGGTAGGACATATTCGATGTCCTAGGCTTACGTACTCCCTCAGTGCAATGGGAAAGTCAAAGTCAACGTAGTTCGGACGGGAACTGTGGGGGAAGGTTGCTCGCCAAGATAATCGCTGTCTTGTGCCTACATATCCTCAATCGGACGAGAGAGAGGAATCAGAGCTAATGTAATTCGTGGGTACGACCACGAATGGGTAAGTGTTTTTTACGTGAGCGACGAGCTCTTTTCTGAAAATGAAATTTGAAACCCAACAATCCCGAAGGATAAAAAGATTTGAATTTGTTTTTGTGTTTTTTAGACAGAAGTGGATTGAAGTTAGTTCATAACTTGCATTGCACCAAAGTCTAGGGCACAGGGACGAATACTTAACGAATCGTCCCAAGACAGGATGCCCGCTAAGCACTCTAGAAAGATGAGAGGAAGCCCCTCATTTCTCATTCCCCACGCTTAAGGCTCGTGCGCAATACACTTTATCTTTATTAAGTGTTTTCAAGAAGTTTTGAGATGAGAAGAGAGAAGACCCAAAGGAAACTCTAAAGGGAAACTAAGAGTCCTAATGTTATCATGCATGGATGACCTAAGGTTAGTGAGGTTTAGGAGGGACAACTACCTAAAACCTAATGCTAATCCTACCCCATGCTTAATCAAAAATTAAGTTGAACTAGGTAGCTCTAAAGGGAGAGAATCCAAGACTTAAACA
The DNA here is from genome assembly GCA_022829125.1 of Lathyrus tuberosus. Taxonomy (NCBI): domain Eukaryota; kingdom Viridiplantae; phylum Streptophyta; class Magnoliopsida; order Fabales; family Fabaceae; genus Lathyrus; species Lathyrus tuberosus. The sequence continues at coordinate 794,239 of JALAZF010000784.1, read as the reverse complement.
AGTCTTGAGATTCATGGGAGAAAGAGAGTGAAAGAGAAGAATGAGAAGGTAAAACACCTACAACAGCACATTTGCTTCAGAACAGTAATGAAATCATGCACATACACCAAACTGCATTCAACAACATGAAACTCAGTATGAAAACAGGTGTAAAAAGGTCAAACAGCATACATGTACACATGGATAGCACATATGATAGCACTTTATGCAAAACTCAGATGTGAAATTAGGACAGCGTGCACCACATTTGAATATGATTCAATCAAGGCAGAGCAAACGTGCATCAAACAACATACATCATTCAATTAATCATGATCATAAACAAACCACACACCATGTTGAATAACCTTGCAAGCATCATGGAAGAATGCAACATATTGCATATGATCAAATGAATCAAGTATGCACATCATGAAATTGGATACAAGTAAGTATGCACAATCATCATCAATCCAGCAGCAATGCACAATGAACATGATCAACAATTGAGTGTGCGTATGTGTTCATAGCATCAAGTGTTCAACAATGCAAACATACACATAAACGATGAAATCCAAGCATCGCGTGTCGGAGAAATGTGTTCATACAATAGTGTGAGGTGCAACAGCTCAAGAATAATCCACAAATCATCAATATATTAATCCATGAAGTTTAGGCATGCATCGGATCTCAAACAACCAAGAAAATGCACTAAAATACACATTCTGTCCAAGAGTAACTGGTTAACAAACGGTGAGTAACCGGTTACTTAGTTGAAAATCAGACCATTTACGCAAAAAATACACAGAGTAACCGGTTAACAAACGGTGAGTAATCGGTTACTCTGGGACAGCACTCAAAAAAATCTGTTTCAAAAGCAAATGGATCAAATCACATCACAAACCAAATATCTACATTGCATAAGTTGAAATTAAGCTAAATCAAGCATAGATCTAAGGAAAACCAACCTACAAGGCTGAGATTTGTCCTGGTGATTGTTGAGCACGAAAATTGGTGAATCCAAGCAAGAAAACCAAAGATCTATGTGATGAACTTTAAGATCCAAGCAAGAACAACCAAGATCCAAGCTAGAACAACTCAAATAATGAAAAGCTGCTCCAAAAGTGATTTCACACTCCAAAATAGCAGCAAATCCAAGATTCTTTCAAGAATTAGTGAATGGATGGTGGTTCAGTTTCAAGATCAACAAATTCCAAGGTGAAATTTGATGAACTTTGATGATGAAACTTTGAGTGAGGGTTTTGGAAAACGAGAGAAAAGTTGAGAGAATTGAAAGAATTCTGAAAATTGGAGAGTGAAGATGATCAAGGTTCCCTCTTGGTTTGGAATGAGTGAGCTTAAATATCCCCTAGCTTAGGAATTTGGCTTGGGTTTGGAGTGAGTGGAAAATGAGGTGAAAATGGGTTAGGAAGTGAAGTGTGGAATTGGGGTGGAAAAAAGATGGAGAGAATTTGAATTTTGGGTGGAAAATGATGAAAAGAAGCTGTTCTAGATCCTTCCCACGTAGGCACAAGCAATGCACATGACCACTAGAATGATTTGAAAATTCTGCAGTGCGGAAAAATGCAGATTCTGGGCAAAAATTACACTGGGTAGCCAGTTAACAAATAGTGAGTAACCGGTTACCATGAGGAAAATTTGAATTTTCTGCTTGGCACCAAAAGGAGGGAAAATGGAGACGGACTTGATTCCACCTGTTCTGAACCACAATATGCCTCTGAAACTTGTCTTTGGACCTCACTACTTGAGTGCACTTGAAACATGCCGTGAAATTTTTTCCAAGCCCCGATTAAATTGCTGAGACGGTTGTTCAGTGCTGAATTGCTGACCAAAATTTGACTGCCGGAACTGTTGATCTTCAAATCACTTAATGAGCAAAATAAATGCTCAAAAAGACTTCGAGAATTAAATGCTTGGCCTTAACTGCCGATAAAGATCAAACCGGTGCTAAGAACATCTTGTACTACTGAAGAAAATGCCCTGATCCCATGCTCAAAGAAACATGAAAATGCAGCAATGCTAATGCAAAAAATGCAAAGAAACATAAGCCAGTTAGCTAAAAGAAGAGGGCAAATTTTCGGGTGTTACAGCTGCCTCTATTCAATCAACTTGGTCCTGAAGGTATGATAGCAACGACTGTCATGCGTTCAAAGGATTCATGGAGATTGAATACCAAAAGAAACCTGAAATTTGCAATCCTCAAAGGAGAGACGACTCCGCTGGGGAACAAGCAATAAATGCTGCACTGTTAAAACACGGACGAGTGTTGGAAATCAATACATACGATGTATTGAAAAGTCTTGAAATAAACACAAACGAGTGTTAGCTATACAGGGGACAAACACAGACGAGTGTCAAGGAATCAAAGATATCAGATATGGACGGGTATCGAAAAGGTACACGAACGGGTGCAAAAAGGGTTCAATACGGACGGGTATCGAAAAGGTACACGGACGGGTGTAAAAAGGTTTAATACGGACGGGCATCGAAAAGGTACACGGACGGGTGTAAGGGGTTCAATACGGATGGGTATCGAAAGGATACATGGACGGGGCTAAAGAGGTTCAATACAGATGGGTATCGAAAGGACACACGGACGGGTGTAAAGAGGTTCAATACGGACGGGTATCGAAAAGGTACACAGACGGGTACAAAAAGGGTTCAATACGGACGGGTATTGAAAAGGTACACGGACGGGTGTAAAGAGGTTCAATACGGACGGGTATCGAAAAGGTACACGGACGGGTGTAAAAAGTTTCAATACGGACGGGTATAGAAAAGGTACACGGACGGGTGTAAAAGGTTTCAATACGGACGGGTATCGAAAAGATACACGGGCGGGTGTAAAGGGTTCAATACGGACGGGTATCGAAAGGTTACACGGACGGGTGTAAAGAGGTTCAATACGGACGGGTATCGAAAAGGTACACGGATGGGTGCAAAAAGGGTTCAATATGGACGGGTATCGAAAAGGTACACGGACAGGTGTAAAGAGGTTCAATACGGACGGGTATCGAAAAGGTACACAGACGGGTGTAAAAAGTTTCAATACGGACGAGTATCGAAAAGGTACACGGATGGGTGTAAAAGGTTTCAATACGGACGAGTATCGAAAAGATACACGGACAGGTGTAAAGGGTTCAATAAGGACAGGTACTAAAAAGATACACTGACGGGTGTAAAAAGATTCAATACGGACGGGTACTGAAAAGATACACGGACGGGTGTAAAAAAGGTTCAATACGGATGGGTATCGAAAAGATACACGGACGGGTGTAAAGAAGGTTCAATCTACTGGGGATTGGCCTTATTTGGGATTAAAATGATGAACTGAACATGGACAGGCGTTATCAACAGGTCAATACGGACGGGTATTGAAATCAAAGGTTCAAACACGGATGGGTGTCGAAGGAAACACGGACGGTTGTCAAGGTAAAAACCTTGAAGGGATGAATCAAAAGACCACCTGGACGAAAGGGGTGAAAAGGGATCATGGGTCCACAATCCTGGAAAAACACTCTGCCGTGGGACTGTCAAATATTGCTTTGAATGACTAAACCCAACACTTGTGGAGTAAAGTTGAATGATATTTTCCTGAAATCTGGTTTTCCTGACGAAGGAAAATTCAAACCTGGCTTATGCTTCGGATGCATATGTTTGAATTTTGCCGTAATGCTCCACACGAAGTGGAAATGCTACGCATTTAGGAGGATGCCATGCAAAAAAATGCTTATGCAATGCAAAAGACCGTCTCAGCGAAATAAACGCTGAGAACAGAAGCAGCTCCACTGAGGACGATCAAGCCAAAGAAATCATGTTGAGGAAAACTTCACCCTGCTAGGGAAGATCACAACCACCAATTCTACTGGAGATGGATGAATCTCCGAGAGAAAACCCACTCAATCGGGGAAGAACTGAAAACTGAAGATGGAAACTCCTCCGCCGGGGATGACCAAATATTTCAGAACCTGGATTCAAAACCTTCTGGGGATACTAATCGCCAACAAACTCTGCTTGGGGATGGAAACCAAATACTGAAAAAGGAAACTCCTCCGCTGGGGATCACCAAATACTTCAGAACTTGGATTTGATGCCTTCCAAAAACGATTGGACTTAAGACCTGCTAGGGATACCAATCACCACCAGACTCTACTTGGGGATATGAGCACCTTTATCTTGATGAAGAGTACTGATCATCATCGACACATCTGCTTGGAAAATAGTAGTTGTCAACATCCACTCTGCTAGGGGATAAACAAATGTTTCCTGACTAGCTGAGGAAAAAATGACTGCCCCATATTCTATGGGGAAACACCATATTTGATCAAAGAAGATGCTCCATAAAACTCTTACTGGAGAGGCTGTAAAAATAACAACTACTAGCTACCTGCTGAGGAAAGATGAGCCAAATCACAACTCTGGCTGGGGGTAAACCTCTTATATCCTGCTGAGGGGGACGATCCTTAACGACTCCGCTTGGGGAATTACTTCTTTATACTCTGTTGAGGAAGACGATCCTCGATACTCTGACTGGGGAGAGTAATAAACTGCTGAGGACGATCAGACTTCAAAGTTGAAGAGAGCAGCTCTACTAGGGAGTTACCAATGAAGATTGGACTTTGAATTACTTGAGATGACTAGATCTGACCGTTGAGGAAGAGAACACTCTGACTCCTCATAGTCTTCTTGACGATATTCTATCGTCTTACCTTGCTGAGAGTGAGGATTCCATCTGTACTGCTAGAGAAAAGAAACCTTCATAAAAGCCCTTTTCGAACATAGGACAATTCTCTGCTTGAGGAAGAATAATAATTCCCACACCTTACTGGCAAAAGATACCCTCTGGCTCTTTGCTAGAGGGAAAAGACTCCAAAAGTCCCACACTGTGAACAACTCAGTGCTTCAAGTTTCTGCATATTAATTGTCAAGAGCGAGACACAGTTCCTTTAACTCTCCACCTTGCCCCAGACCATAGGGTCTACTTGAAGCAATCATCTTAAGAGGATTTTACAGAAAACCTGGTGTTCAACAATGCCCCAGGGTTTTCAAACTCTTAGAGATGTATTCGGTCTGGACATAACTGTCCCATACTTCATGATTCATGAAGTAAACCACCTCGAGAGGGTTCTTAATGACCTGAAATGTTCTGCCACAATATTCTGAACCTTGCAGAGGTACTTTTGATTGACTGTGTTCTGAAGGGAAAAACTTCTCGCGCCCTTGAAGTGACCTGCCCTAGTATAAGCCTTGCAGTACATTTGTCTTTGACCGACTAGTCTTCGAGAGATTTACCGAATCTCGACGTGATTGCCCCAGTTTACATGCTTGTGGAGAGATTTATCGGATCTCGACATAACTGCCCCATTTTGAAGAAATTTTCTCAACATGAATGCCCCATGGTTGATTGTACTATGAAAAGACCTTCTCAACTTGAATGCCCCAGCTTGGCTACATTTTGAAGAGATTTCCTGGTGTGATTGTCCTAGATTGGTTACATCTCAACACAAATAGCTGGGAACGCCTTCTTCCCACATAATCTTTCAGTAACATGTCCTCTGGAGTCTCAGGCACCTCAACTTGGCCAGCTTAAGCTTCTCGACTGATGTTCATCTTGTAAGCTTCTTTGATGTCAAACAAATGTATGCAAGCAGAAAATATTTATTCTGAGAATGATTATTCAAATGTAACACATATGTTAATCTTGAAGTCCTTATTGAAAATATGTCACACAACCGAGTTACGACACTTATTTTTGAAAGGAAAGAAATACGCATATGCAACACCAACAAAAATCTTATTAGCACAACTCACGGAAGTCAGGAACACTATCTCGTTGAAGTACGCCTTCAGACTAAACCCTATTTCAATTAGGACTTTTAAGGGTTGTAGCGTGGCCTGGTTCGCGGTTTGAGAAAAAAGGATTTATGGCTCAAATTTTATTGGTACCCACCCACTCTTCATGATATTCTCCAGTCCTATGTTCAACTAATTTGACATAAGCGCTCATCTCTCAAAAGGTTTCCCGATTTCTAGGGAATCCATGCAATTGGTGATTCGACACCTGACGAGGTTTTGGACTAACAATCGCCCCTTTTTGTCTTTTGTGTCTATAGTCACACGACTTTGTTCTTATCGAGGATTTTCTTTGTAATCCTTTTGGCTTTTCGCTTTCTCATTCTTTTTCATTTTGTTCCCTAATTTTTGCCTGGACTAACTCTTTTGAGTTTTCAATTTTGAAGTCCAGCGGGATGCCTTAACTTTTGCCTAAGTCACTTGCTTTCATGTTTTTTCGACTTAGCAGGCTTTTTCTTTTTCTCTTTTTTCTCTCTTTTTTTTTGAACAAGTCGCGTGACACCATTTTGCCTGACTTGTTTGAAAGGGCTGTGATTGTTTCACTCTTCGGCTGGTGAGGAGTAACCATTGTGGTTCTACGCCTCTTAACCTCTTGATAGTGGAATGGAATGTAATGGATCCTCAGATGTACACTCCTTCTGAAAGTTGAACACTTGGTCAAACTAACTAACGCCTACCCTGCCCCTGGGCTAAAATTGAGGGTTCTTCGTTTTCAGAAAGAACTCCTACTACTAGGCTCAAAGGGGTAGACAAAGGTCTATCTCCTTATCTCTCCAGTGTTTGTGAATTGGAAACAATGCATGTACATCCTTAACAGGGTTTTATCCAAAAGCCTACCATTAGAAATCTGCGTTCTTATTTCGTCATCCTCCCTCCAAGAGTCTAGGCAAGAAAGATGGTATTTCAATGCATACAAGCATTTAAAATGAGTGAACACAAATGGAATTCTTCAAGAAAAACATACTCATTGCATTATGATTGTCATTCGGAAACAAACGAGTTCTTACATGCAAGCAATGTTTAAACAAACAAATGAAAGCTACATATGAAAGTGCAATAAAGAAGATAATGATTGCCACATAGAGGAAGGCTTGACTCCGTCTGGACTTATTGCTCCTGATGATGCTCTTGCAATTTGGTGCTTACTCTGACAAAGAAGCTTCAATCCAGAGGGGTAGCATCTGGCGTGATGACCTTTGAGTCGATCAAGTCTTGCACCTTGTGCTGGAATACATTACAATTATCAATTGTATGCCCAAACGTTCCCGAGTGGAACTCGCACTTAGCATTCATGTCATAATCCGGAGGAATAGGGTACGGTACCGGCGTGGTACTCCTCGTTTGAATCAGAGAGTTCTTTAGCAGACGAGCAAACAACTGACTATAAGGGATAGGAATAGGATCAAATATCCTCTTGGGCCTTCTTGGTCTCGGTTACCCTTGCTGTTGACAATTCTACTGTCGATGCTGATTTGGGCGCCTCACCTGCGCTTGCACTTTCCTTTCCATATTTGGCTGAGGCACAAACAAAGGTTGCTGACGTAGAGCTTCTGCAGCAAAAGGTTGTGGAGGAAGTCCATGACATGAGGTGGATCCTGCACAGAGGGAAGGGGTCTCCACTTCTGATGAGAACTTGATTGCCCCTGAATCAATGAGTTCTTGGACCTTATGCTTGAACCTTGTACAATTCTCAACATTATGACTAGGTGCCCCAGAATGGAAGTCACACCTAGCATTCATATTGGAACCCAAAGAAAACCCTGTCGGAGTTGGTCCTAGAGTGACACGCTCGACTAGTTTGAGCTCGAGCAGATAAGGAAGCAATTGCCCATACGGTATCCGAGAGGGATCAAACTTCTTCCTAGGCCTCCCTAACCTAGGATCCTCTTGGGGAGCAGGGAGTGATTGCCGAGGAGAAAGCTCAGAAACTTCAGACTGTGGAGGGGATTCACGAGACACTCCATGATCTAGAGAAGGCCCCAAAGAGATGAGAGGAGTAAGGATTTCTGTTGTGGATGCGAGCACAGGATTGTTTTCCTTCTTTAGTGCCACATTCAAGATTTCCATGACCAAGCCCATCTGAGTCCTCATCTGATTGACTTCCTCTCTTAGCAATTTCTGTTCTTGTGACATGACCAGCATATCTTCCCCAAATTGCCTCATCTGAATCTTCATTTCAGTCACCTCTGCACGGAGTTATTCTATGGCTATCCTCTGGTTATCACAGGCTGAGTAGAATACCAATGAATACGTTGGTCGGCAATCCTGTCTGAAGAAAGGAGAACATAAGAAGACCAAGAGATAAACCTGTTATGCGGAAATGAGATGATTATGCTAATACAAATGCAAACATGTATGAACATTATCAAAACGATCTATCCCTTGATTCTAGTTTTAACAACAGAAGAGAATTGAATTCCTGATCATATAAAGGGAATAAGCATCCGTTATAACACAAGTCTGAATAACAATAAACAAAGACCCCGACCAACAAGCCTGGTGGTGATCCCGAGAATACAAAGAAAACAGCAGCAAGGAAACTAAGGCATGTCATCAAGACTCAGCCGTGCTAGAATTCCCCATTCTTCATTCTTTTTGCACCAATCCTGCACTTCCTTGAGAAGATTCTTGGTATTAGGATGCTCTAGTCTCTGAATCAACTCCTGAATCAAAAGATCCCTCCTGTTCAAGATCCCTGTTAAATAACGACTAAGCAATTCCCAATCATCTTCTCCAGAAGCTCCACCTGAACTTGGACCTTCGCTTCTGGCTCTTTTCACTTTGGCTTGGATCTTCAGCTGTTCCATATCTGCCATGGTTTCCTTGAGCTTTTCCTCAATTACTCTCCTCTCAAAGATCCCTGATAAAATCTCCTTATCCTTTTTCTGAAGCTTTGTCTTCAAACCTTCAATCTGCTCCAGATACTTGTCCTCTTTTAACCTGTTGGCAGTAATTTTTGTATTCCGACGGTCACTGAACTTGTGAATTCTTGACATAGCATAAGTTCTTATTTTCCTCTTGCTAACACTTTTCAACACTTGAGCCACTTTGTCTCTGGATGTGGCTTCTTGAGACAATTCTTTCTCCATCACAGCCAAAAGTTCTTATTTCAACCTGGCAGCATGGATAGCTTCACCTTTTTCGTGCTTCAACTGACCAACCTCTCTGCTCAGCTCACGATTCTCCTCTCGGAGTTTCTCCTTCTCAGCCCATAACTTATCATACTTCTCCATATCAACAGTCGTGGGAGCCTCGATCATCAAAGGATATAAAGGTGGTTCCACCGGGAAAGGAAGAAGCTCCTCTTCTGCTCTTTTCTTAATCCACTCTTCATAGAAAGGAAAAGCCCAGTTATTACATTTCCCGAATGAAGTTTTTCCTTTCTTGGTCACTTACTTCCAAGCATTCACAATCTTCCTTATCATCTCTTGATCCCCAGTACCATTGAAGAATAAGGACTCTCTTATATCTCGCTCTTCAGGTGCACCTCTCAAAGGATAACCAAACTGCATGATAACAAGGGAAGGATTATAGTTAATTACGCCTTTTCTCCCTATCAAGGGTACATTAGGGAATTCTCCGCACTTGCAAATAATCTCCATCCCTAGCAAGTCATGGTTGAACCAAACAATGTTGTCAGCAGTCAAGCCCATTAACCTCTTTGACCACTTCAGAGAATCTCTCGTATCAATGAAAGCGCCAGCTTCAGGGAGATGACTCAGAAACCAAGTAGATAATAATGGTGCACAGCAACTCACAGTTCTTCCACGCCTATTTTCATTCTTGTAGTGGACTGAGTGATACACATCACCTAGAAAGGTAGGTATAGGATTCTTTGAAATAAAGATTCTGACAGCATGCATATCCACCAGATCAGGAACATTGGGAAACAGGACAATCCCATAGATGCACATAGCCAGAATAGCTTGGAAAGCAGTCCAATTCTTCTCTTTAACATGGATGCAAGCTTGATCAAACAAGAACTTCAATAAGAAACCCTTAGCTCCTTGTTTTTTGACAATATTACTGCTCAGAGCGGATTCACCAATATGAAGAGCAATGGCTATTTCTTTTATCCCAGGGCGTTCTTCAGAAAAGAATACTATGTCATGCCAGATGGGGATTCCCAAAATAAATGAGAACTCCTCCAACGTTGGAGCCAAGATATAGTCTGGAAAAGTGAAGCAACGCAAAGACAGATCATAAAACTGAAGAAGTGTATGAATGGTATCCTTCTCATGCTTGGAGATACTGTAGACAAACTTCAGAAGTCTCCCATACTCTCCACCAAACTATGCACGAACTCCGGGACCAGCCATACTAATCAGCTTGTGAATCAACGTCAAGGTCGGGTCTAGGAACGAATAAGCAACAGTCTTCTTTCTCTGGACATCCATGCTAAGGCAACCTCAGAAAAACGAAATCAAGAGTAAGATGCGAGCCCTGAAAAATGTCAAACATGTTAGAATGCAAGAAATATGATATGCACATGCAAGCATGGGATCAAGGCACCACTGCTGGATATGCTGTTATGTTAACTGAACGAGAACCACAACCCAGAAAACCAGAATTCTAAAATACCGAATCACTGAGATAACCAGAAACCCAGATAATCAAACACTGCTGAGAAATCCAGAAAACCGGGTAGGTTGAAGGTGTCGGTTACTTGCAGACCTGCAAACACCCATCCCATCTCGCATGCGGGTTCTAGAAACCCGAGGATCCTCAATATCATGGGCTCTCAGGTCGAGAAATGATGATACGTTCACCATTTCTGGTTTGGCATCATCATCAATCGAGGAGGCCTCAACTGATTCCCCTAAAAAATAAGGTCATCCTATGCGAGTCCCTCAGCATTGGGTCCTCGGATCGACAAGTGTAATGGGTTTGCCATTTCTGGTCTGCCATTATCACAGGTCGGGAGGAGAGACGCAACTGAGGTATCGAAGAAACGATCACTAGAGTTGACAGCTCTCTAGATCAACACCCTAACATGCGCAAGATATACACGTCAGAATGCATCCCAAGATAGCCTCGTCTGGTTGTGAATTTTGTGAACATACAAACGTACCAAGCAGGCACGTAGGTCCCACTACTCTCCAATCTAGTCCTAGGGTGTACTCAAGCCTGGGTATTGGGCTTATCTCTTAGAACAACCCAACCTGTCAAACAGACACCAGCCAGTACAGCACATCAATATCCAGTATGACAGTAATAAAATGAAATGCAATGTAATAAAAGCTGTAAAACAGTAATATACAACATAAAGCACAACAAATAAACACCCAACGAAAAGCAAACAAGCGTTAGGATCGACTCGCTAAAGGGGACGAACCAGCATGAGGTCAACCAGTGTCCCCAGCAGAGTCTCCAGTTGTCGCTCCCGAAAGATTCGCATCCAACGGTACAAATGCGAGAGTGGCACAGAAAACACAGACTCGCCAGCAATGTGTATTTATCCCGAGAGAGGGAAAGGAAACACTGCATAAACCTAAAGAGAAAGGGGTAAAGACATAGTCATCGCAACCATAGTCCAGGTTTGGGAGTCGGTTATGTTAGTTCTTGGATTGGCTGGAATTTTGGTAAAACAAAGTATGTTCAATGTTGATGTCAAGGTGGTGATGTTGCAACATTGAGTCTTAACACTGGGCTGTGTTAAGTGTTTAAATTGCTGAAGTTTGGATGTCTGATGTCACATGCATGTTGTGACATTAGATCTGCAGAATTAATAACATCAGGTTGTGATGTTGTTAGGGTTCGCGTGTTAGCTGAATTATGGAGAGTAAGCTGTCTCATTGGTTGCGAATATCTTGGGATAAATATTTTCTGCTGCATAGGAGATTTGGTGCAGATTTGTAGGAGATTTAAAAGGTTGAAGATTTGAAAATATTTTAGGAGAAAATCTATTTTGAAGATTTAGTTTTAAATAACAAATTAGGTCAGATATTGTAGTAGGTCCAAGTCCAATTCAAGGAGCTATATAAAGCGCACCAGTACTAAAGAAAAGTGACAAAGAAAGTGAGCTAAAGACTGAGTGTCGTTTGTGTCTTCGTGTATGATTTATAAACCATTCTAGTGTGAATTGGTATTATTGTTTTGAGTTGTTCTTGATCAAAGTTGTGAAGCAGAATCAAGTAGTGCTATTCAAAGTGTGTGATCTTTGTATTATCTCACTGAAGTGTTTTAGGGATTGAGTAGCGTTCTCATATCTAAGTGGTTTCTTAGGTAGAAAGTCACTAGTAGGAATTAAGTTTAGGTGATTGTCAACTGGGTTGTTGAGTCTGTAAATTAATTCTACAAGTAGTGAATTTCATCCCTGGCTTGGTAGCCCCCACACGTAGGTAGTTAGACCGAACTGGGTGGACAATTCATTGTGTTGATTTTTTTTCTGTTATTGCTGTCCATTTGCAGAATGTGTTGTTGTGACATCGCACCATAACATCACACGTCTGATACCAGAATTTCAGGTTATGCGAGGGGGAGGTGTTAGCACCCCACGCATCCATCGTACTCGATGGGATCCACACTTGTTGTCTAAACGGAGGGTGAGCTGTCCTACTATCTATGGTTGAACAATGGAAAACGGGGATGGGGGTGACTAAGACGGACTCGGTAGGACATATTCGATGTCCTAGGCCTACGTACTCCCTCAGTGCAATGGGAAAGTCACAGTCAACATAGTTTGGACAGGAACTGTGGGGGAAGGTTGCTCGCCAAGACAATCGCTGTCTTGTGCCTACATATCCTCAATCGGAGGAGAGAGAGGAATCATAGCTAATGTAGTTCGTGGGTAAGACCACGAATGGGTAAGTGTTTTTTACGTGAGCGACGAGCTCTTTTCTGAAAATGAAATTTGAAACCCAACAATCCCGAAGGATAAAAAGATTTGAATTTGTTTTTGTGTTTTTTAGACAGAAGTGGATTGAAGTTAGTTCATAACTTGCATTGCACAAAAGTCTAGGGCACAGGGACGAATACTTAACGAATCGTCCCAAGACAGGACGCCCGCTAAGCACTCTAGAAAGATGAGAGGAAGCCCCTCATTTCTCATTCCCCACGCTTAAGGCTCATGCGCAATACACTTTATCTTTATTAAGTGTTTTCAAGAAGTTTTGAGATGAGAAGAGAGAAGACCCAAAGGAAACTCTAAAGGGAAACTAAGAGTCCTAATGTTATCATGCATGGATGACCTAAGGTTAGTGAGGTTTAGGAGGGACAACTACCTAAAACCTAATGCTAATCCTACCCCAAGCTTAATCAAAAATTAAGTTGGACTAGGTAGCTCTAAAGGGAGAGAATCCAAGACTTAAACAAGTCTTGAGATTCACGGGAGAAAGAGAGTGAAAGAGAAGAATGAGAAGGTACAACACCTACAACAACACATTTGCTTCAGAACAACAATTAAATCATGCACATACACCAAACTGCATTCAACAGCATGAAACTCAGCATGAAAACAGGTGTAAAAAGGTCAAACAGCATACATGTACACATGGACAGCACATATGACAGCACTTTATGCAAAACTCAGATGTGAAATTAGGACAACGTGCACCACATTTGAATACGATTCAATCAAGGCAGAGCAAACGTGCATCAAAAACATACATCGTTCAATTAATCATGATCATAAACAAACTACACACCATGTTGAATAACCTTGCAAGCATCATGGAAGAATGTAACATATAGCATATGATCAAATGAATCAAGTATGCACATCATGAAATTGGATACAAGTAAGTATGCACAATCATCATCAATCTAGCAGCAATGCACAATGAACATGATCAACAAGTGAGTGTGTGTATGTGTTCATAGCATCAAGTGTTCCACAATGCAAACATACACATAAACGTGAAATCCAAGCATCGCGTGTCAGATAAATGTGTTCATACAATAGTGTGAGGTGCAACAGCTCAAGAATAATCCACAAATCATCAACATATTAATCCATGAAGTTTAGGCATGCATCGGATCTCAAACAACCAAGAAAATGCACTAAAATACACATTCTGTCCCAGAGTAACCGGTTAACAAACGGTGAGTAACTGGTTACTTAGTTGAAAATCAGACCATTTACGCAAAAAATACACAGAGTAAACGGTTAACAAACGGTGAGTAACCGGTTACTCTGGGACAGCAGTCAAAAAAATCTATTTCAAAAGCACTTTTCAGCATCAAACCACTTATGCAATCATATCCAATGATCATGTAATCGACAATGCATGAGAATTAAGTCCAATCACAGCAATCAAACATCACTTTCATCAATCAAACAACAAGATCACAAATCAAATCAAGCAAATGGATCAAATCACATCACAAACCAAAGATCTACATTGCGTAAGTTGAAATTAAGCTAAATCAAGCATAGATCTAAGGAAAACCAACCTACAAGGCTGAGATTTGCCCTGGTGATTGTTGAGCACGAAAATTGGTGAATCCAAGCAAGAAAACCAAAGATCTATGTGATGAACTTTAAGATCCAAGCAAGAACAACCAAGATCCAAGCTAGAACAACTCAAATAATGAAAAGCTGCTCCAAAAGTGATTCCACACTCCAAAACAGCAGTAAATCCCAGATTCTTTCAAGAATTGGTGAATGGATGGTGGTTTAGTTTCAAGATCAACAAATTCCAAGGTGAAATTTGATGGACTTTGATGATGAAACTTTGAGTGAGGGTTTTGGAAAATGAGAGAAAAGTTGAGAGAATTGAAAGAATTCTGAAAATTGGAGAGTGAAAATGATCTAGGTTCCCTCTTGGTTTAGAATGAGTGAGCTTAAATATCCCCTAGCTTAGGAATTTGGCTTGGGTTTGGAGTGAGTGGAAAATGAGGTGAAAATAGGTTAAGAAGTGAAGTGTGGAATTGGGGTGGAAAAAAGATGGAGAGAATTTGAATTTTGGGTGGAAAATGATGAAAAGAAGTTGTTCTAGACCTTTCCCACGTAGGCACAAGCAATGCACATGACCACTAGAATGATTTGAAAATTCTGCAGTGCTGAAAAATGCAGATTTTGGGCAAAAATTACACTGGGTAACCGGTTAACAAACGGTGAGTAAACGGTTACCATGAGGAAAATTTGAATTTTCTGCTTGGCGCCAAAAGGAGGGAAAATGGAGACGGACTTGATTCCACCTGTTCTGAACCACAATATGCCTCTGAAACTTGTCTTTGGACCTCACTACTTGAGTGCACTTGAAACATGCCGTGAAATGTTTTATGAGCCCCGATTAAATTGCTGAGACGGTTGTCGGTGCTGAAGTGCTGACCAAAATTTGACTGCCGGAACTGTTGATCTTCAAATCACTTAATGAGCAAAATAAATGCTCAAAAAGACTTCGAGAATTAAATGCTTGGCCTTAACTGCCGATAAAGATCAAACCGGTGCTGAGAACATCTTGTACTGTTGAAGAAAATGCCTTGATCCCATGCTCAAAGAAACATGCAAATGCAGCAATGCTAATGCAAAAAATGTAAAGAAACATAAGCCAGTTAGCTAAAAGAAGAGGGAAAATTTTGGGGTGTTACAGTATGTCAGGGCATACGCGAGGAAGATGGTCGCGTACTCTAAAGATGAGAAATTATTGATGCATTTCTATAAGGACAGCCTATTTGGGGCATCCTTAGAATGGTATATGCAATTGGAGAGATTCCATGTCCGTAATTTGAGGGAGCTGGTGGAGGCCTTTATCAAGCACTACCAATATAATACGGATATGGCTCCCAACCGGACCCAACAACAGAATATGTCTCAAAAGAGCAATGAAAGCTTTAGAGAGTACGCCCAGAGGTGGCATGAATTGGCTTCCCGAGTTCAACCTCCGATGTTGGAAAGAGAGCTTGTTGATATGTTCACGGATACGCTTCAGGGGCATTATTATGAGAAATTGGTTGGATATTTGTTAGCTGGATTTTCAGGTCTTGTATTGGCAGGAGAAAGAGTCGAAAATGGCATCAAAATGGGAAAGATTCGAATTGCTACTGAAGATGCAAAAAAACCTTATGCTGGGTCCTCCAAGGGAAATGAAGGAGAAGCTAGTACTGTGTATATTCCTCCTGTTGTTCAACAGCCTGTTCGGTATCAGCGTCCTTATGCTCATCAACAACAGGGACAACAAAGATCACGAAGGCCTGCTAGAAGGTTAGATCCACTCCCTATTCCTCCTAGTGATGTTCTTGCCCGTCTACTTGAGAGTTCTTTGGTTGAAATAAGGGATGCCAAGCCTGTCCCTGACCCCATTCCTCCTGATTATGATCTAGATGCTAGATGCGAGTATCACTCAAACACACCAGGTCAATCCATTGAAAATTGCAACGTGTTCAAGCACAAGGTGCAAGACTTGGTGGATTGAGAGATCATTGCATTCACTGAAGATGATATGTACATCAATTGAAGCCTCCTATCTCAAGTGAGCACTCAGTTTACAAGGACGTCCAGACAGAATCAGGCCTCCTCAGTGATGGTGATATTCAGTTTCTTTACTGCATTTTCATTTGTAGTTTTTCATTTCTTGTTAAAGCATTGTATGCCTAAAAAGCTTGTTTGTGTTTTGAATGATGTTTTAATGCAATGAATGTGTCGTTCTTGAAGTATTTTACTTTTATGCAATCATATCATGTTTATATGCACTGCAATACCAGATTTCTTGTTTTAAACTCTTGAGAGAGGATGATGAAGTGAAAACGCAAAGTCCTTGGTTGTATGCTTTTGGATAAAACCTTATTGATGATGTACAAGCATTTCTTTAAATTCCCAAACTCCGGAGATATAAGGGAGATAGACCCTTGTCAAACCCTTTGAGCCTTGAAGTAGGAGTTTATTTTCATTCGAAAAAACCCTCACATCTAACACATGGGCAGGGTAGTTATCCGTAATTTGACCGAGCGCCCAAATTTCAAAAGCAATGTGCATCTGAGGATCCATTCCATCTCTTCTAACACACACCAGGAGATCGAGGGACGTGAAACCACAATGGTTATCCCTCATCGACCAAGTAACGAGGCAGTCACAACCCTTTCAAACAAGTCAGACAACCAGTGTCACACGATTTGTTAAAAAAAGGAAGAAAGAAAAAAAAGAAAAAGAGATAGCCCGCTAAGTCCAAAACTTGAAAACAAGTGACTTAGGCAAAAGGTAGGGCATCCCGCTGGACTTCAAGATCGAAAGATTCAAAAAGAATCAGTTCAGGCAAAATCAGGGAAATGAAAAAAGTAAAAATGAAAAAATAAATGATCAAGAGAAAATCCTCGATAAAGAACAAGTCGTGTGATCGTAAAACACTGAAGACAGGGGTGACTGTCATTTCAAAAAACTCGTGGGTCCCTTAACTATCACTTGTCATAGAATCCTTTTGGGAGATGAGCGCTTGTGCCAAATTAACTGAACATAGAACTGGAGAACATCAAGGAGAATGGGTGGGTACAAACAAAATTTTGAGCCATAAATCCTTTAACAAGAAATGAAAAACTACAAATGAAAATGCAGTAAAGAAACTGAATATCGCCATCGCTGAGGAGGCCTGATTCTTTCTGGACATCCTTGCAAACTGAGTGCTCACTTGAGACAGGAGGCTTCAATTGATGTACATATCATCTTCAATGAATGCAATGATCTCTGAGTCCACCGGGTCTTGCACCTTGTGCTTGAACACGTTGCAATTTTCAATGGAATGACCCGGTGTTTCTAACTGATACTCGCATCTAGCATTCATATCATAATCAGGAGGAATGGGGTCAGGGACAGGCTTGGCACCCCTTAGTTCAACCAGAGAACTCTCAAGTAGACGGGCAAGAACATCACTGTGAGGAATAGGGAGTGGATCTAACCTTCTCGCAGGCCTTCGTGATTTTTGTTGTCCCTATTGCTGATGAGCATAAGGTCGCTGATACCGAACAGGATGTTGAACAACAGGAGGAATATACACAGCACTAGCTTCTCCTTTCTTTCCCTTGGAGGACCCAGCATAAGGTTTCTTTGCATCTTCAGCAGCAATTCAAATCTTTCCCATTTTGACGCCATTTTCGACTTTTTCTCCTGCCAATACAAGACCTGAAAATCCAGCTAACAAACATCCAACTAATTTCTCATAATAATTCCCCTGAAGCGTATCCGTGAACATATCAACAAGCTCTCTTTCCAACATCGGAGGTTGAACTCGGGAAGCCAATTCATGCCACCTCTGGACGTACTCTCTAAAGCTTTCATTGCTCTTTTGAGACATATTATGTAGCTGGGTCCGATTGGGAGCCATATCAGTATTATATTGGTAGTGCTTGATAAAGGCCTCCACCAGTTCCCTCCAATTACGGACATGGCATCTCTCCAATTGCATATACCATTCTAAGGATGCCCCAGATAGCCTGTCCTGAAAGAAATGCATCAGCAATTTCTCATCTTTAGAGTACGCGGCCATCTTCCTCGCGTATGCCCTGACATGCGTCTTGGGACAAGTGGTACCATTGTATTTCTCAAAAGTGGGCACCTGAAATTTGTGCGGAATTACAACACCGGGAACCAGCCCCAATTCCTCCAGATCCATACCTACAGAATTCTGATTCACCACACCCCTTTGTTGTTCTTCAATCAATCTGAATCTTTGATCATTGTTGGCCTTAGGACCAGCATCCTCGCCTAGCATAGAGAAAACATCATCTTGTTGGTCTTCGAAACGACGACCATGAACAGCACAAACACTTCCTCCTCCTAGAAGGAATCACAAGCTGCTCTCCTCCGCCCGGAGGGATCGCAACACCAGGAATAGGGATCTCTATGCTCGTAGGTTCTCCCTGAGTACCGTTACCAGCAATGCCATTATGGATTCCGCCATGAAGAACCCCGTCTTCATCCACCCTTGCCACTAAAGGTTGGACCAGAGTCCTCAGTTGCTCTTGCCCTTGGACAACACCTTGCATCAATTCCTTGAATTGGGCCATGCGAGCTTGCATTGCGGTCATCTCTGCTTGCATTTGCTCCATAATTCTTCTGAATGGCTTGAGCAGTTAAGTCTGAAATTCTGAAGACAACCAAATCAGGACAAGAATAACCACGCCTTGAACACCTCTTATGCAAATGATTATACAATGCAAATGCCATGTTCGATATTTCCAAGGAATCACCCTGCTTTGATTCAAGTTTTTTTTTTCTTAGCGAGAAGATCTGTCTTCAACTTGGCGACATGAATAGCTTCACCTCGCTCATGTTTCAACTTGTAAATTTCTTTTTGCAGCTCACCGTTCTCCTCTCGAAGCTTCTCCTTTTCAGCCCACAGTTTGTTATACTTCTCTATCTCAATTGTGGTCGGAGATTCAATCAGCAGGGGGTAAGATGGAGGTTCTCTGCAGAATTGTAGAAGTACACTCTCTACTCTCCTCTGAATCCAGTCCTCGTATACAGGGAAGGCTTTGTTGTTACACCTTCCAAAAGAAGTCTTTCCTTTCTTGTGGAAATCTCTCCAAGCATTTGCAGCTTCTTTTAACATTTCCGAATTAGCTTCCTCACTCATAAATAGAGAGTCTTTAACATCTTGGCCCTTCGGCGGCTCTTTCAAAGCATACCCAAATTGCCTAATAGCAAGAATAGGGTTGTAATTAATTCCCCCTTTTCTTCTTATTAAAGGTACGTTTGGGTAACCTCCACAACTAATTAGGATCTCCTGGCCCAGCAAATCATGATTGATCTAAATCAAGTTGTCAACCCTTAATCCCATCAATCTCCTTGACCAATCCAACGTTTCTTTGGTGTCTACGAATGCCCCAGATTTGGGAAGGCGATCAGCAAACCACTTGTAGAAAATTGGAGCACAAAAGTAAAGAGGTCCTCCTCTCCTCTTCTCATTCTTATAGTGCATCGAATAGTACAGATCCCCAAGCAAGGTAGGTACCGGATTCTTCGTGGTGAATATCTAGACAATGTGCTCATCTACAAAATCCTTCACATTAGGGAACAATGTTGTTCCATAAACACACATAGCTAGGATTGCATTGAACACCGACCAACACTAAGCCTTAGCACAAATAGCAGCCTGCTCGATCAAAAACTTCGTGTGAAAGCCCTTATAACCTCCTTTACTAGCAACATTTCTCTTCAACAAAAACTGATCCAAACGTAAAGCAGCAGAAACCTTTTCCAGATCGAGAAATTCCTTAGAAGGATAGAAGAGAGCTTCTTCTTTGACTGAAACATCCAAAATGAGAGCCTACTCTTCCAATGTCGGAGCTAAAAGATAATTCGCAAACAGAAAACACCGTAGGTGAGGGTCATAGAACTGCACCAGAGTGTGCAGAGCCCTGAACTCATAGTTGGTAACATCTCGAGTGAAACTCATAATCCTCCCATATTCTCCTCTAAAGTCTACCAATACCCCGGGTTTTGCCATAGCCGAGATCTTGTGCACAACATCTAAATGAAGCTCCGGGAACTTGTACGAGATGATATTCTTTCTCTCTTTAGTGCTAGTACTCATCATGGACACTCTTCGGACAACCAGAATCAAAGTTAGGATGCAACCCTACATATGAACAAACATGTTAGAATGCAAAATGATGATGCAAATGCGAACATGGGATCAAGGTATCCATGATGCTCAAAATTGTTGTTGTTCTGCTAACTAAATAAGACCCCAAAATATCAAAAACCCAGAATTCCAGAATAACGGCCCATTCAAACTGCCAGAATATCAGGATGATAACAATACACTGATGAGAAATCTAGAAAACTGGGTAGGTTAAAGGTTTTGGTTACCTGCAAACCTGCAAACACCCATCCCCTCTCACATATGTGTTCTAGAAAACCGAGGATCCTCAATATCACGGGCTCTCAGGTCGAGAAATGATGATACATTCACCATTTCTGGTTTGGCATCATCATCAATCGAGGAGGCCACAACTGATTCCCCTAAAAAAGGATATCCTATAGTAAGTTCCCAGCATTGGGTCCTCGGATCGACAAGTGTAATGGGTTTGCCATTTCTGGTATGCCATTATCACATGTCGGGAGGAGAGGCATTGCTGAGTCGAGATGGTCGCCAGAGTCGAGATTTTTCCAGGTTATATTTCATCATCTGCCGCAAATGAGCAGGATAGAACATTACCAAGGAAACCTCATCTGGATGTGGAGTTTTCATGTATACTAAGTCTGGCCAAATGCCAAACAAGTCACACTACTTTCCACGCTAATCATAGGTGTATGCTCAAGCCTGGGTATTGGGCTTTTCTCTCATGAATCTAACCCACCCTACAAACTAAAAATCCAGCAGCAGAACAGTACACCATAATAATGAAATGCAATGCAATAAATACGATAAATACAGTAAAATAGTAATACAGTAATACAATAAAATAAAGCACAACAGTAAACACCCAATGAAAACAAACAAACAAGCGCTAGGATTGACTCGCAAAAGGGATGGACCAGTAAGAGGTCAACCAATCCCCAGCAGAGTCGCCAGCTGTCGCTCCCGAGGATTTTCATCCATTTCTTGTGGTTCATCAGTGAAAAAAAAAACTTGAATCAAAGCAGGGTGATTCCTTGGAAATATTCGAACATGGCATTGGCATTGCGTAATCATTTGCATAACATGTGTTCGAGGCTTGGTTATTCTTGTCCTGATCTGGTTGTCTTCAGAATTTCGGACTTAACTGCTAAAGCCATTCAGAAGAATTATGGGGAAAATGCAAGCAGAGATGGCCGCCATACAAGCTCGCATGCCCCAATTCATGGAAATGATGCAAGGTGTTGCCCAAGGCCAAGAGAAACTAAGGCCTCTGGTCCAACCTTTAGTGCCAAGGGTGGATGAAGACGGGGTTCTTCAAGGCGGAATTCATAATGGTGTTGCTGGTAACGGTACTCAGGGAGGACCTGCGAGCGTAGAGATCCCTATTCCTGGTGTTGTGATCCCTCTGAGCGGAGGAGAGCAGCTTGTGATTCCTTCTATTATGGGAGGAGGAAGTGTTTGTGCTGTTCATGGTCATCATTTCGAAGACCAACAAGATGACGTTTTCTCTATGCCAGGCGGGGATGCTGGTCCTCAGGCCGACAATGATCAAAGATTCAGATTGATTGAAGAACAACTAAGGGGTGTGGTGAATCAGAATTCTGTAGGTATGGATCTGGAGGATTTGGGGCTGGTTCCCGGTGTTGTAATTCCGCACAAATTTCAGGTGCCCACTTTTGAGAAATACAATGGTACCACTTGTCCCAAGACGCATGTCAGGGCATATGCGAGGAAGATGGTCGCGTACTCTAAAGATGAGAAATTGTTGATGCATTTCTTTCAGGACAGCCTATCTGGGGCATCCTTAGAATGGTATATGCAATTGGAGAGATGCCATGTCTGTAATTGGAGGGAGCTGGTGGAGGCCTTTATCAAGCACTACCAATATAATATTGATATGGCTCCCAACAGGACCCAGCTACAGAATATGTCTCAGAAGAATAATGAAAGCTTCAAAGAATATGCGCAGAGATAGCTTGAACTAGCGGCGAGGGTACAACCGGCCATGTTGGAAAAAGAAATGTTGAATTTGTTTATGGATACTTTGCCGGGACGTTATTATGAGAAACTGTTACCTTGCGCGTCAGGAAGGTTTGCTGACTTAATCATGGTCGGGGAAATGTTAGAGAGTGGAATCAAAGCTGGGAAAGTGTCAGGTAATGATGGGTCGTCTTCTGGTCAGGGGAAGAAACCCTATGTTAATTACAAGAAAAAGGAAGAAATAAATTATGTGTCATCTTACCGAGGTAAAGGGAAGCAGCATCAGAGTTATAATCAACAAGTAGCTTCGGTGACAATTCCTGCAGCACCTCCTCAGCAGCAGCAAAGTCAGGCTCCGCGTCAGTATCAGCCAAGGCCTAAACAGAACCGACATTTTGATACTCCACCTCTACCGTATTCACAGTTGTTTCAGCATTTGCTACAGTTATAGTTAATCTAAAAAAGGACTCTAGCTCCCCCCACAGGTAATCCACCTCCGGGTTATAATCCTAACGCCCACTGTGACTTTCATTCTGGGGCACCCGGACACTATATTGAAGACTGCAAAGCTTTTAAGCACGCAGTCCAAGACTTGGTGGATTCAAAGGCCATTAACTTTTCAAATGATGTGCCAAATGTCATCCAAAACCCAATACCAAACCATGGTGGGCCAAGGGTTAACGCTGTGTTAGAGGAGAATGAATCTTTGAATTTGGTTACGGATGTTAATGAATTAAGGACTCCTTTGATGGTGGTAAAGGAGAGGTTATTGAGGGGTGGGGTGTCCCCCGGATGTGATGAGAATTGTTCAGAGTGTATGTCGCAAATGAATGGGTGTGGTTTGTTGAAGGCAGGAATTCAAAAGTTGATAGATGAAGGTCTATTGCAGTTTGACCGATGTGGCCAACAGAAAGAAGTTGTCAGCAGGAAAAGTGAGGTTGCTACCATTACTATCCCTTTCAAAACAATCACTATTTTAGGGCCGGTAAGACCAGCACCAGTTGTTATTACAGCTCCCGGGCCCGTTCCATATGAGAGCACCAAGGCCATTCCTTAGAACTAGCCGAAGTGTTCGTCAATGGACAGAAACAAGAACTGGTAGGAACTTCTGTAGTGAGCTCTTGTGTTGAAAACAATATTGAGGCAGGGGCTATCACAAGAAGTGGTAGGGTCCTCATCCCTTCTAATGATCAAGCTGGTAGTACTAAACAAGACAAAGGGAAGCAGGTTGTAGATAATTTTGTGCAAGCACCAGTAGTGAATGACTCCACGGCAAGGCCGATTGATAATTCTTTCTCCGTGAACGTGGAAGAATTTATGAGACTGATTCGAAAAAGTGATTATAAAATCGTTGATCAATTGCATCAGATGCCGTCCAAGATCTCTATCTTGTCCCTGTTATTGTGTTCCGAGGCACACCGAAATGCACTGCTGAAAGTACTGAATGCTGCTTACGTACCCCAGGAGATCTCGGTTAATCAGTTGGAGGGGTAGTGGCTCATGTTAATGCAGACAATGGTTTAGGTTTTAATGATGTTGACTTGACTCCAGCTGGGAGAAACCATAATAATGCCTTGCATATTTCTGTTGAATGTCGTGGATCGTTGATGTCTCATGTGCTTGTGGATACTGGGTAGCACAATCTTAATTGGTAGCACTCAAATGTTTTAATCCCTGTTTTTTTTTCTATTTTTTTTTATTTTGTGCATTAAAACCACAACAAAATGGCAATGTGTTTTTATTTGATGCATCCATAATAAACATAAATCATCAACCATGCAGGTTTTCTTGTTCAGATTCCACCCCTCATAATTCAGCTATGGCCCGATACGATTTCGACAATCCTATTTATCAGGCTGAAGAAGAGACTGATGAAGCTTGTGCCTTACCAGAGGAATTAACCAGGCTGTTAAAACAAGAGGAAAAGGTCATTCTGCCTCATCAGGAGGAAATCGAGGTTGTTAACTTGGGAACCGAGGACGCAAAGAAAGAGGTACGGATTGGGGCTGCTTTGGAAGACACTGTCAAGGGAAGATTGATTGAAATGCTCCAAAAGTATATGAACATCTTCGCCTGGTCTTACCAAGACATGCCTGGGCTCGACACTGACATCGTTGTACACCGACTGCCGCTCAAAGAAGGATATGCTCCGGTTAAGCAGAAGCTGAGAAGGACGAAACCGAAAATGTCTGTCAAGATTAAAGAAGAGGTTCAGAAACAGTTAGATGCTGGGTTTCTTATTGTAACGAATTATCCTCCATGGATTGCTAATATTGTACCTGTATCTAAGAAGGATGGAAAGGTCAGGATGTGCGTTGATTACAGAGATCTGAATAGAGAAAGCCCAAAAGACGACTTCCCGCTTCCTCAAAATGACGTGTTAGTGGACAACACCGCTCAGTATTCTGTGTTTTCCTTCATGGATGGCTTCTCTGGGTATAACCAAATCAAGATGGCCCCAGAGGACATGGAGAAAACGACGTTCATAACAGCGTGGGGAACATTCTGTTACAAAGTGATGCCCTTTAGATTGAAAAATGCTGGGGTAACCTATCAGCGGGCGATGGTGACTCTCTTTCGTGATATGATTCACAAAGAGATCGAGGTCTATGTTGATAACATGATTGCAAAGTCACAAACAGAGTAAGAGCATCTGGTGAATCTTTAGAAACTGTTTGAAAGGTTGAGAAAGTTCAGACTGAGGTTGAATCCGAACAAGTGCACCTTTGGGGTGAGATCTAGAAAGTTACTGGATTTTATTGTCAGCGAAAAAGGTATCGAGGTTGACCCTGCTAAAGTAAAAGCCATTCAAGAAATGCCTGAGCCAAGAACAGAAAGAGAGGTTCGTGGTTTCTTAGGGAGGTTGAACTACATTGCTAGATTCATCTCTCATCTTACAGCCACGTGTGAACCAATATTCAAGTTGTTAAGAAAAGATTAGGCGGTCAGGTGGAACGAAGACTGTCAGAAAGCGTTTGAAAAAATAAAAGATTATTTGCAGGAACCTCCGGTCCTTATGTCGACAGTGCCAGAAAGGCCTTTTATTATGTATCTTACGGTTCTTGAGAACTCAATGTGGTGTGTGAACGGTCAACACGACGAGTCAGGTAGTAAAGAGCATGCCATCTACTACCTGAGTAAAAATTTTACTGATTGTAAGTCAAGGTACTCGATGCTGGAGAAAACATGTTGTGCGCTCACTTGGGCGGCTAAATGTTTGAGGCAGTATATGTTAAACCACTTAACCCTCTTGATTTCAAAGATGGATCCGATCAAGTATGTGTTTGAAAAGCAGGCGATTTCTGGTAGAGTAGCCCGTTGGCAGATGATTCTGACAGAATACGATATTCAATATGTTTCCCAAAAAGCCATCAAGGGAAGTGTTTTGTCAGAATATCTCGTGGAACAACCAATTGAGGACTACCAGCTAATGAAGTTTGAATTTCCTGATGAGCACATTATGTATCTGAAGATGAAAGACTGTGAAGAGCCTCTACCTGATGAAGGGCCAAAAATTGGGTCGCAATGGAAGCTGGTTTTCAATGGGGCTGTTAATTCATACGGTAACAGAATCTGGGCAGTCATTACAACTCCAAAAGGTTCTCATACACCTTTCACTTCCCGATTAGCGTTCATATGTACCAACAACGAGGCGGAGTATGAAGCATGCATTATGGGGTTAGAAGAAGCAATTGATTTGAGAATCAAAAACCTCGATGTTTATGGTGATTCCGCATTGGTAGTTAATCATATTACAGGTGAATGGGAGACTCGTCAAGCGAACTTGGTGCCTTATAACAACTATGCCAGAAGGTTGTTACCGTTCTTTGACATAATTGACTTCCATCATATACCCCGGTTGGAGAATCAGATGGCTGATGCGTTGGTAATAATGTCTTCGATGTATTAAGTGAATCGTTGGAATGAAACTCCTTCGATCAGAATCATGCGTCTGGATAGACCAGCTTTTGTGTTTGCAGTTGAAGGTGTATCAGATGGTAAACCTTGGTATCATGATATTAAGATTTTTCTGAAGAGTCAAGAGTATCCAGAGGGTGCGTCTTCCAAAGATAAGAAAACTTTGAGGAGGTTGGTAGGGAACTTCTTTTTGAATAAAGACGATGTACTGTACAAGAGGAACTTTGACATGGTCTTGCTGCATTGTGTTGATGAACACGAGGCAAGCCTGTTAATGGAAGAAGTTCATGAGGGATCTTTTGGTACCCATGCCAATGGGCATGCTATGGCTAGAAAACTGTTGAAAGCGGGGTATTATTGGATGACTATGGAATCTGATTGTTTCAAATACGCTCGGAAATGCCATAAATGCCAGATTTATGTTGATAAGGTGCATGTACCGCCTACTCCTCTGAATGTGTTGTCGTCACCTTGGCCCTTTGCCACGTGGGGCATTGATATGATCGGAAAAATTGAGCCGACTGCTTCCAATGGGAATCGTTTCATTTTGGTTGCCAACGATTACTTCACAAAATGGGTAGAAGCAACCTCATTTGCCAACGTCACCAGACAAGTGGTAGCCAGATTTATCAAGAAGGACATCATCTGCCGGTATGGAGTCCCGGAGAGAATCATTATTGATAATGGTTCAAATTTGAATAACAAGATGATGAAGGAGCTATGTCAGAGCTTTAAGATTAAACATCACAATTCTTCTCCCTATCGTCCGAAGATGAATGGGGCTGTTGAAGCAGCAAATAAGAACATCAAGAAGATTGTGCAGAAAATGGTAGTGACGTATAAGGACTGGCATGAGATGTTGCCTTATGCTTTACACGGTTATCGTACTTCGGTACGCACATCGACTGGGGCAACTCCTTTCTCACTGGTATATGGTATGGAAGCAGTTCTACCATTAGAGGTTGAGATTCCTTCTTTAGGAATTCTGGTAGACGTGAAGCTTGATGAAGCTGAGTGGGTGTGTTCCAGACTGAATCAGCTAAATCTTATTGAAGAGAAGAGATTGGCAGCCATTACACATGGTCGGTTGTATCAGAGCAGGATGAAGAAAGCCTTTTATCAGAAAGTGCGTCCTCGGTGTTTTCT
This sequence comes from Lathyrus tuberosus, assembly GCA_022829125.1. Taxonomy (NCBI): domain Eukaryota; kingdom Viridiplantae; phylum Streptophyta; class Magnoliopsida; order Fabales; family Fabaceae; genus Lathyrus; species Lathyrus tuberosus. Next base: position 766,844 of record JALAZF010000784.1, on the reverse strand, counting down.
GGCTGGTGAATTGGTTTTGAAAAGGATCCTTCCTCCTCAAACAGATCACAGGGGAAAATGGACTCCACACTACGAAGGGCCATATGTAGTAAGACAGGTTTTCTCTGGTAGAGCCTTATTACTCTCAACTATGGATGGAGAAGATTTTACGTCTCCTGTGAATGCAGACGTAGTCAAAAAATACTTTGCATAAAAGAGACCAGCTGGACACAAAAAGAAAGTTCAGGCAAAAAGGGGGCATCCCGGTGAACCATAAAAAGAAAAGGTTTGGGCAAAAATTAGGGATAAAAAGAAAAGAATAAACCCGCAAGGTTGAAAACCTGAAAAGGCAACTTTGGCAAAAAGGGGTATCCCGGTGGATTGAAAACCCGAAAAGGGCGATCCAAGCAAAAGTTAGGGATTTAAAAGCAAATGGCTACGATATGTATTTGATCTGTGAGCATTCTTGGATGCATGGAAATTTTGAAGGAAAGGAATCAGTCCAGTTAGTCTCTTCGAAGGTCAAAGCATCTGCAGATAAGCAAGGCATATTGGGTCATAGCTGAATTGAATCATGGTGGATATATGTTCCCCACATTGCCGACATGTGTATTTTCTTTTATTTATTTTTGCGCAATTACCTCTTTTCAGGAATTGCTTCCAGATGTAAATGCCTATTTACAGGCCAATTCAATCAATAAAAGTTTCATTTTACTCAGAAAGCTTTCCATGTGTGTTTTTACTTCTACTGTTTTGTTTGTGAAAACGTCCGATGTTTTGATAAAACATTGCATGCGAAAATGTTAGGTTTTTTGAAGCATATCAGCAAACAGTGGGAATTGCTTAGGCAACCGTCATTGTAATGGTAATTTAAGTAGCTATTTTGCAAATAGAACTTTCTGTTGATTTTTGCAGGATAACATATTTGTTCTTCCCCAGTAGAGCTACTCTCCTCGACATTGAAAAATTCACCCTCCTCAGCAGGTTGTTACTTTCCCCAACCAGAGTGTCGAGAATTATCTTCCTCAGCAGAGTATAGAAGATTAATTCCCCAGCTAAAGTTGTGATAGATTCATGACTTTCACAGCAAACAATCAGAAGTTGATGCTGATGCATCCCCAGCAGGAGACTTATGGAGTATCTTCTTTGGACAAAGATGTTATTTTCCCCACAGGGTCTGAGCACTCAGCTAGTCAAGAAATGTTTTTCTCACCAGCAACGGTATGAGTTAATCCCCTCAGATGAGTAAGCTTGATGTTATCATATAGCAGAGTTGATGTCATCATCTACCGTTCCCCAAGCAGATTTGCTGGTATTGGATGATATTCCCCAGCAGGGTAAAGGTAAGAGCATCTCCCAGCAGCAGATTGAGTTCAATAATATCCCCAAGCAGGTTCAGAATTATTGACTTGTTTCCCCAAGCAGAGTTTGGTGGTGATCTTTTCATTGGTATGTTCAACAGCGGTTGATATCCCCAGCAGGTCTTAAGTCCAATTATTATTGGCATTCTTTTAGATCTAGGTAGAAGTCATTGGTAATCCCCCAGCAGAGATAATTTCTCTTTGGGTTCCATCTTCAATATTCGTTCTTATCCATCCCCAACAGAGTGGGTATTCTCTCGGAGTTTTCATCTCCAACAGAGTTTGTGATCAGTGTCTTCCTCAGCAGGGTCTCTTATTTCAGAGGACAATGTAGTTTGTCATCCCCAGTGGAGCTGCCTTGGTCTTCAGCATTTATTTTGCTGAGACGCCTCTTTTGCATTGCATAAGCATTTTTGCATGGCATCCTCCCAAATGCGTAGCATTTCCATTTCGTATGGAGCATTACGCCATAGAAAAATTCAAATATATGCATTCGAAGCATAAGCCAGGTTTGATATCCTTTACCAGATTCTTTCCCCAGCAGAAAGTAACAAAATTCAGGAGATGTTGTTTCACACTGCACCGCAACTAGAGGATTCGTCCTTCTTGTTGGTCCTTCCTATACTCCCCCGCAGAGTTGTCTGTTTAGATTTCCCTTTTCCCCGGCAGAGTCATCTTTGTAGAACTGTCGTTTCTACATATTGTTGTTTGAAAGTCTACCTTCTGCTTAGTCTTTCTTTAAAAAGTCCACCTTCGGCTTGGTCTTTCTCTTTTTTCGAGTTCGCCCTCGGCCGTCCTCGCACCCGCTGTTATCTTGTTATCCCCAGTAAAGTCTACCTTCGGCATAGTCTTTCTTTGGAAGCCCACCTCCGGCTTGGTCTTTCTTTTTCGAGTCCACCTTCGGCATGGTCTCGCATCCTTTGTTTGAAAGTCTACCTTCTGCATAGTCTTTCTTTGGAAGCCCACCTCCGGCTTGGTCTTTCTTTTTCGAGTCCACCTTCGGCATGGTCTCGTATCCTTTGTTCGAAAGTCTACCTTCGTCATAGTCTTTCTTTTGAAGCCCACCTTCGGCTTGGTCTTTCTTTTTCGAGTCCACTTTTGGCATGGTCTCATATCCTTTGTTTGAAAGTCTACCTTCGGCGTAGTCTTTCTTTGGAAGCCCACCTTCGAATTGGTATTTCTTTTTCGAGTCCACCTTTGGCATGGTCTCGTATTCTTTGTTTGAAAGTCTACCTCCGGCATAGTCTTTCTTTGAGAGCCCATCTTCAGCTTGGTCTTTCTTTTCAAGTCTACCTTCGGTATAGTCTTTCTTTTCGATTTCACCTTCGGCCGTCCTCGTTTATTCTTATATCCCTAGTTTGGTCTGCCTTCGCCCGGTCCGCCTTTTTGAGTTCGCCTTCGGCCGTTCTCGTGTTCGCGTTATTTCATTACCCCCACAGGTTGCAAATTTCCAGGTTATTGTGGTATTCAATCTCCGTGTATCTCGATTGTCTGAAAGTCGTTGCTTCCATACCATCGGATCCAAGAAGTTTGAATAGGGGCAGCTGTAACACCTCAAAATTTGCCCTCTTACTTTTAGCACTAACTGGCTTATGTTTCATTTCATCCTTGCATTATCATCTTTCCATATCATTTGGTTCTTAGCATGGGATCAAGGGGTCTAACCTCATTCACAAGAAGAGGATGTTTTCCAGGGTTTCAGGCAAAGTTCATATGTATTGTCCAAGGGGCTAAGAGGAGAGATGGTTCTTGATACTATCAATACTTGGGTCACAAAGAAGCCTTGGGCCTCAGGGCATCCTAATTTATTCATTACCACATCAAAAGGGCAAGCTTGGCAAGAAATTCCAAGGGGATCATACTCTCCTAGCATGATGGTTCAAATTAGGGTTTTAAGATTCTTGGGTTTTACTCTCCAATGGGCAAGATCTTTGAGTTTTTATCATCACCAAATGGCACATCTCATCATTGTCTGACAGGATACACATCATACTCAGAGGAATTTGGATTTGGAGGATGTACTGATTCCTCCTAGACTAAAGGCACCCAAACTAGGGTTTGCCATAAAATCTGTTTATTTCTAATTTTTCGGGCAAAACTTAATTCCATGGTATTCCTCATGTCCCTAAGTGTCTAGGATTGGAGAATTGTCCATCAAATTGGTTCAGAAGGGTTTCAATTAATCAAAAGATTTAAAATCAGGAGAATTGGGAATAAAGTCAACTGTGCAGCAAAAAAGTCAACTCCCAACTTTTGAGGTCAAGTATTGTTCATTATGTCAAGTGTGATCAATGGATGGATTTTGGTCAAGAAATGTCAAGGTATTCATCAAAAATCAAGAATTTAGAAAAGTTGCCATTTATGGAAAGATTAAGGTTTTAGAAAATTTCCATTTTTGGAAAGTTCTAGCCCAAAATCAGCCCACTTCATGGCCAATTTTCTCCATGCTCTATACTTCATTTCAGTTTTCCCCCAACATGAAAGTTGTAGAGCATTCTCTTAGCTTTCTTTTGAATACTAAAACGCCTTCATTGGATGTGTAAAGCTCAAGTTATGATTCTCCTAAGTTAAGGTTTCGAAGTTGGTAATTTAGTGAAATTTTCAATAAGTTTTGGACATAATTTTTGTCTACATTCCATGGCCGTTTTCATCATGATCCCAACTTCATTTCAATCTTTCTCAAACATCAAAGTTATAGGCCTTGTTCCAAGCTTTCCAACCATTACTAGAAGTCCTCATTTGGATCAAAATTGAGAAAGTTATGGTGTTCACAAGTTCATGAGTTTTCATGTCAAATTTCCTACACTTAGAAACTTTTTGGTTTGGTTTTGGGACAACATTGAATACCAATGTTCATGCTCATTTTCAAGGGACTTCCAAGCACCATTTCATCTTGCCATGAACATCAATTTTGTTCCTTCATATGTAAGCTTTCTAATGAGCACAAGTTTGCACAAATGGGATCAAGGATCATTGAGTTATGGTGGATCAAAGTTGTCTATATGATTATGTTTTCATGGCATGTCATGAAACATTTTGAACCAACTTTTGTAGCAGCTTGCCTTGGCCTCATTTCATGCGCATAATCTCTCATTTCCTTGCCAAAATGCCTTGCAAAACATTGTCATAATGAGTCACACAAAGCATGTACCAACCTTGTACCATTTGGAAGTCTCTTGCCATAATGAAACAAGTGAAAACTTGCTCACCAAGAATAACCCTTCCACTCTCCCTCATTCTGACCACTATGCTACACAAGGAAAGGACAACCCAGCAACCCCAATCATGTGAACTTGTACCACCACATATCACTCTTTTTCATTTTTCAAATTTCACAAAACTTCTAACCATAAACTTTCACCACAGTTATTCCACTTTAACCACACAAAAGCTTCATATATAAGCCAAATACCAAACCCTAGCTTCAAAAACGGATTCTCAGCAGCCACAAACTCAAGAATTCTCTCTCACTCTCAAAACCTCTCTCTAAAAAAACTCTCATTTCCTCCAAGTTTCTCTGCATTTTTCGCTTGGTTCTTCATCACTGAGACACAAAGAGACCATTGGAAGCATTTGTCTGAAGTTGATACGTGGTTTCAAGGGCCAACGGAGCCACTCCGTTGAGTAATTTTCTTCAACTCTAAGCTTGCATTGTAGCTCTGTTTTATGTTCATGTTGGGTGCATCTGAAGTCCTACCTTAGGGTAGGCAATGTTTTAATAATTATTTTCGTGTTTTAATGGAGTTTCATTTATGGTGTGTAAACTTGAATCCTTGTTTTCTTGAGTTTTAATGGTTGCTTTTCAATTATTTTTGCATATTTGGACTCACCATGGAGTGCACTACATTGTAGTATGTATGTTGTTTTAATTTTTGGTTAACCTTAAATCATAGATTTTTATTAGTCTCATTAGATATCAGATTTAGACATTAGTTTTTTTAAATTAGTTTATAATTTAGAAATTTAATTTAGTTTTAGAATTATTTTTCTTTAGAATTAGTTCTTATTTTTAAAATTAGATTTTGAATTAATTTTCTTTAGAATTAGTTCTTATTTTTAGAATTAGATTTTGAATTAACTTTAAGTAATTCTAGGTCTAGACATTAATTAACTTTAAGCTAATTGGTGGCTAACTGTTAACCTTGATTTTTAATCTTCGTTTAATTTGCATTTTAATTTTAACTTGGACTATTTTGATGCTTATTCTGATTAATTTCTGGTTAATTATTAATTTCTCATGATTTGTCTTCGTATTCAATTTTCTCTTTGTGATTGCGATGCTTCATGTTTACTTGTTGATTGCTCTGTATTCACATGATCCCTTAGGATTCCTAGCTCCACTTAATTTCTAATTAAGCTGGGGGTAGGAGAGACATTAGGCTCTCAATCCATGCATGATAACATTAGGTAGAATTCCCTCCTAATCCTGACCTTAGGGCCATTGTTGCATGATAATTGGTAGGATTCAGTTCCCTTAGACCTTCCGTGCGTCTCCCCCTTTTCTCTCGCCTCAGTGTGATCGAGATCCCGTTTTCCCGTAGTTCCACGAACTACGGACGCTCTGATTTCCTCTTTCTGGATAGATTAAGGATACGTAGGCACAAGACGGCGATGTCTTGGCGAGCACCCTTCTCCCACTCCGACCTCGTTAGGTCGAACTATGACTGCTCTGATTTCCTCTTTCTCGTCCGATGGAGGATACGTAGGCACAAGACGGCGATGTCTTGGCGAGCAACTTTCCCCCTTAGTTCGTGTCCGAACTACGTTGACTCTGACTTTCCCGCTCCCGAGGGAATACGTAGGCATAGGACGAGCGATGTCCTATCGAGTCACTTCTTTTTCTTTTCTTCTTCGTTTCTTTGTTCCTTTCAGTTCCTGTTTCTTCTCCTTTCCAGTAGCAGTGGAGCTCCAGATGACGACACCCTTTGATCAAGACAACAAGCATGGATCCCATCGAGTACGATGGACGTGTGGGGTGCTAACACCTTCCCTTCCCATAACCGATTCCCTTACCCGCTTCTCTTGGTCGCGAGACCATGTCTTTTCCCTTCCCTCAGGTTTACGCAGTGTTTCCTTTCCCTCTCTTGGGATAAATACACATTCCTGGCGACTCTGTTTTCCGCGCCACTTTCACGTTTGTACCATGGATGAAAATCCTCGGGAGCGACAGTTGGCGACTCTGTTGGGGATTAGTTGACCCCTTGCTGGTCCATCCCCTTTTGCGAGTCAATCCTAGCGCTTGTTTGTTTGTTTTCATTGGGTGTTTACTGTGGTGCTTTATTTTGTTGTATATTACTGCATTATTGCTTTACTATTTTTACCGTATTTATTGCATTGCATTTCATTATTATGCTAGACTGTGCTGTGCTGTACTGGTTTTCTGTTTGGCTAGTTGGGAGGTTCTGAGAGATAAGCCCACTACCCAGGCTTGAGCATACACATAGGTATTAGTTTGGGCAGGCGTGGCGCTCCCGTGGTGTTGACCACGTGCGGGTGATCACGATCCCCACAATCAGACGAGGTTCTATTAGGAGATATCTGCTACTGTATGTTGATATAGGCCAGTAGTTATTCTCTTGAGGAACTGTCGACTCTGGTGACCATTCCCGAGGACTCAGTAACGGCACTCCTCCCGAGAACGATAATGGCAGACCAGAAACGGCAAACCCATTACACTTCTCGATCCGAGGACCCAATGCTGGGAACTTACTATAGGATATCCTTTTTGAAAGTGAATCAGTGGATGCGCTCCTTTATTGGCGATATTACTGTACCCCGAGGGATGAATGTACTATTGCTTCTCGACCTCAGTGCCAGAAGCTGAGGATCTTTCATTTTCTAGTACCCACATGTGAGATGGGCGGGTGTTTACAGGTTTGCAGGTAACCCTAACTTTAATCCTACCTGGTGTTCTGGTGCTCTTATTAGTGTGAACTTATCAGCCTGGTATTCTGGTTATGTGGATATTTTGGTATTCCAGTATTCTCTTCAGAGCAGACCTTTGAACTTGTCCCTTCAGTAGCACAGTAGTACAGAGCTTTGTGGAAGCCCTGATCCCATGTCTGTTGCATCTGCATTTTGCATTTTTGCATACATGTTCTGGTATTTCCAAGGATCTTAACTTTGAGACTCGCAGTTGAGCATTTCCATCCATTTCTTGTGGTTCGCCTGTGAAAAAAAAACTTGAATCAAAGCAGGGTGATTCCTTGGAAATATTCGAACATGGCATTTGCATTGCATAATCATTTGCATAACAGGTGTTCGAGGCTTGGTTATTCTTGTCCTGATCTGGTTGTCTTCAAAATTTCAGACTTAACTGCTTAAGCCATTTAGAAGAATTATGGAGCAAATGCAAGCAGAGATGGCCGCCATGCAAGCTCGCATGGCCCAATTCATGGAATTGATGCAAGGTGTTGCCCAAGGGCAAGAGCAACTGAGGACTCTGGTCCAACCTTTAGTGGCAAGGGTGGATGAAGACGGGGTTCTTCATGGCGAAATCCATAATGGCATTGCTGGTAACGGTACTCAGGGAGGACCTGCGAGCGTAGAGATCCCTATTCCTGGTGTTGTGATCCCTCCGGGCAGAGGAGAGTAGCTTGTGATTCCTTCTATTGTGGGAGGAGGAAGTGTTTGTGCTGTTCATGGTCGTCGTTTCGAAGACCAACAAGATGACGTTTTCTCTATGCCAGGCGGGGATGCTGGTCCTCAGGCCGACAATGATCAAAGATTCAGATTGATTGAAGAACAACTAAGGGGTGTGGTGAATCAGAATTCTGTAGGTATAGATCTGGAGGATTTGGGGCTGGTTCCCGGTGTTGTAATTACGCACAAATTTCGGGTGCCCACTTTTGAGAAATACAATGGTACCACTTGTCCCAAGACGCATGTCAGGGCATACGCGAGGAAGATGGCCGCGTACTCTAAAGATGAGAAATTACTGATACATTTCTTTCAAGACAGCCTATCTGGGGCATCCTTAGAATGGTATATGCAATTGGAGAGATGCCATGTCCGTAATTGGAGGGAGTTGGTGGAGGCCTTTATCAAGCACTACCAATATGATACTGATATGGCTCCCAATCGGACCCAGCTACAGATTATGTCTCAAAAGAGCAACGAAAGCTTTAGAGAGTATGCCCAGAGGTGGCGTGAATTAGCTTCCTGAGTTCAACCTCCGATGTTGGAAAGAGAGCTTGTTGATATGTTCACGGATACGCTTCAGGGGCATTATTATGAGAAATTGGTTGGATGTTTGTCAGCTGTATTTTCAGGTCTTGTATTGGCAGGAGAAAGAGTCGAAAATGGCGTCAAAATGAGAAAGATTCGAATTACTGCTGAAGATGCAAAGAAACCTTATGCTGGGTCCTCCAAGGGAAAGGAAGGAGAAGCTAGTGATGTGTATATTCCTCCTGTTGTTCAACAGCCTATTTGGTATCAACGACCTTATGCTCATCAGCAACAGGGACAACAAAGATCACGAAGGCCTGCGAGAAGGTTAGATCCACTCCATATTCCTCCCAGTGATGTTCTTGCCCGTCTACTTGAGAGTTCTCTGGTTGAACTAAGGGATACCAGGCCTGTCCCTGACCCCATTCCTCCTGATTATGGTCAGGATGCTAGATGCGAGTATCACTCAGACACACCGGGTCATTCCATTGAAAATTGCAACATGTTCAAGAACAAGGTGCAAGACCTGGTGGACTCAGAGATCATTGCATTCACTGAAGATGATATGCACATCAACTGAAGCCTCTTGTCTCAAGTGAGCACTCAGTTTGCAAGGACGTCCAGACAGAATCAGGCCTCCTCAGCGATGGCGATATTCAGTTTCTTTACTGCATTTTCATTTGTTGTTTTTCATTTCTTGTTAAAGCATTGTATGCCTAAAAAACTTGTTTGTGTTCTGAATGATGTTTTAATGCAAAGAATGTGTCGTTCTTGAAGTATTTTACTTTTATGTAATTATATCATGTTTATATGCACTGCAATACTAGCTTTCTTATTTTAAACTTTTGAGGGAGGATGATGAAGTGAAAAACACAAAGTTCTTGGTTGTATGCTTTTGTATAAAACCCTGTTGATGATGTACAGGCATTGCTTCAAATTCCCAAACTCCGAAGATATAAGGGAGATAGACCCTTGTCAAACCCTTTGAGCCTTGAAGTAGGAGTTTCTTTTCATTTGAAAAAACCCTCACATCTAACACAGGGGCAAGGTAGTTATCAGTAATTTGACCGAGCGCCCAAATTTTAAAAGGAATGTGCATCTGAGGATCCATTCCCTCTCTTCCATCACACACCAAGAGATCGAGGGACGTGAAACCACAATGGTTATCCCTCATCGACCAAGTAATGAGGCAGTCACAACCCTTTCAAACAAGTTAGACAACCAGTGTCACACAATTTGTTCAAAAAAAAGGAAGAAAAAAAAAAGAAAAAGAGATAGCCCGCTAAGTCCAAAACTTGAAAACAAGCGACTTAGGCAAAAGGTAGGGCATCCCGCTGGACTTCAAGATCGAAAGATTCAAAAAGAATCAGTCCAGGAAAAATCAGGGAAATAAAAAAAGAAATGATTAAGAGAAAATCCTCGATAAAGAACAAGTCGTGTGATCGTAAAACACTGAAGACAAAAGGGGTGACTGTCATTTCAAAAACCTCGTGGGTCCCTTAACTGTCACTCGTCATAGAATCCTTTTGAAAGATGAGCGCTTGTGCCAAATTAACTGAACATAGAACTGGAGAACATCAAGGAGAATGGGTGGGTACAAACAAAATTTTGAGCCATAAATCATTTTTTCTAAAAAACGCGAACCAGACCACGTTACAACCCTTCAAAGCCCTAATTGAAATAGGGTTTATTCTGAAGGTGTACTTCAACGAGATGGCGTTCCTGACTCCCATGAGTCATGCCAATAAAATATTTTTGTTGGTATTGCATATGCGTATTGTTTTCCATTCAAAAATAAATGTTGTAACTAGTGGCTCATTCACAGGGTTTTACGACATATCTTCAATAAAAACTTCAAGGTTAACGTGTTTGTTGCATTAGAATTATCATTCTCATAATAAACTTGTTCTGCTTGCATACATGTGCCTAAGCATTAAGGAAGCTTACACAATGAACGTCAGTCCAGAAGCTTGATCCGGCCAAATTGGGATGCTTGAAAATTCTGAAGGACAGTCGTATCGAGGGGCATATTTCCAAGAGGCTTTGTGAAGCATGGGCTATCCCCAGTAAGTCGTGTTAAGATGTAGCCAATCTGGGGCAGTCACATCGAGAAATCTCTCTGAAGTTCAGCTATTCTGGGGCATTCATTCGAATACTAGGGGCAGAAGTCACTTCAAGGCTCGTATCGAGGTAGGCCACCTCCGAAGCATGAGAAGTTATCCTCTCCAGAAGATGGTTAATCAGAAGCACCTCTTTAAGGTTAAAAATACTGAGGCAGGGTATTTCAAGTCATTACAAGTCCTCTCGATGCAAATCCCTTCATGGATCTTACAGTCTGGGGCAGTTACGTCGAGATCCGATAAATTTCTCCAAGAGTTTGAAGACCCTGAGGCAGTGTGAACGCCCAGTCTTCTGTAAAATCCTCTTGAGATGATTTCTTCCATTTGACCCCGTGGTCTGGGGCAAGTCGAGAGTTAAAGGAACTGTTGTTCACTCCTGATAATCAGCATGCAATTGATCAGTAGAAACTTAAAGCATTAAGTTGTTCTCGACGCGAGGCTTTTGAAGTCTCCCCTAGCAAGGTTCCAGAAGGTATCTTTTTCCAGCGAGGTGTGGGAATTGTTATTCTTCCCCAAGCAGAGAATCGTCCTCAAATCGAAAACGGTTCTTTGTGAAGATTCCTTATCCTCACCAGTGTAGGTGGATTCCTCATTCTCAGCAGGGTAAGATGGTAAAATATTTTCAAGCAGTTTGAAGATGGTGAGAAGTCAGAGTATTCTCTTCCTCAAAAGTCAGGTTTGGTATTTTCCCGCAAGGCAAAGTCCAATGGTTATTGGAATTCTCAACAGTTTAAAGTCCAATCTTCATTGGCATCTCCCCGACAGAGTTTGCAATTCCGCTCATGATCCCCCGACAGAGTTTGCATCACCAGTGGTTATTGGTGGAGATCAGATATTGGTGATCCCCTCCTCAGGTAGGTTTGCTTGGTTCATCTTGCGCATTCCCCATTAGAGTGTCCTCTCATTCTTGGATGTAGTAATCATCATTGCATTACATCCTCAAATGCGTAGTATTTCCATTTCGTATGGAGCATTACGTCATAGAAAGAAAATTCAAACATATGCATGCGGAGCATAAGCCAGATTTGGTACCTTGTGTGAAAGCCCAGATCAACCCTCAATCAAAACAGTGATTCCAATCCTCCGAAGAGAGCCCCAACCTCAGAGTTAAGGTCTATTTTCCCCAACTTCAGAGTTGACGTCTGTTTTGTCCAACCTCAGAGTTGTCATATACCTTTTCTCGACCTCAGAGTTGATGAAAAATCCATTTCCTCCCCAACCTCAGAGTTGACGCCTTTCTGCAACCTTAGAGTTGTCGCACCTCCTTTCTTCCAGCCTCCGAGTTGACGCCTGTTTTTTACTAAGCTCAAAGTTGTTGTATACCTTTTCTCAACCTCAGAGTTGATGAACAATCCTTTTGTCCCCAACCTCCGAGTTGACGCCTTTCGTCCCCAACCTTCGAGTTGACGCCCCTTTAACCAACTTCAAAGTTGTCGTATATCTTCTCTTCAACCTCAGAGTTGAAGCCTTTCGTCCCTAACCTCAGAGTTGACGTCCCTTTGTCTAACCTCAGTGTTGACCGATTCCTTTCTTCCAGCCTCAGAGTTGAAGTCAATGTTTGTATCCCCGGTTTCAAAATTGATGTCTACCTTTTAACCAAACTCAGAGTTGACGTACATCCTTCTTCTAACCACAAAGTTGAAGTTATGGTTTTTCTCAACCTCAGAGTTGATGTCTACCTTTTCCTCAACCTCAGTGTTGGTGTTTACTCCAAATTTCTTTTCAATCTCAGAGCTGATGCTATTTTTTCCTCGACCTCAGAGTTGATGGTCTACCTCCATTCCCCAGCGGAGTCATCTTTGTAGGTCCGTTGATTCTACTAACCTGTGGACATGAGTCCACCTTCGGCTGACAATCACCATGTCATTTCTCTCCCCACCGTTTACAAATTTCTGGGTTCTTTTGTATTCAATCACCTTCTACCTTGAATGTCTGAAAGCCGTTGCTATCATCTTTTTAGGTCCAAGTCGATTAAATAGGGGCAGCTGTAACACCTCAAAATTTGCCCTCTTTTTCTAACCTCTAACTGGCTTATGTTTCTTTTTCATTTGCATTTTCATTAGGTCATAATTTTGTATCATTTCATTTGCATTGGTTTTCTCAGGACATGGGATCAGGTGTTTCTCTGGGTTAGGGCTTCCTATTTGCCTTGAGATACTGTCATTCAAGTTTGACAGAGGATTAAATTCTTGTCATTGTAATTTCACATCAAAAATCAGTAAGTATCAGGTTCTTTTCTTCAAGATTTATCAAGCATCAAGAGCCCAGGGTTTCATCATTTCCTTGGTTCAAATTTGTTGACAAGCTTGTATTCAACCGGCTCACGTTTAGGGTTTGTTTCTCACTATAGATTAGAGATCAGGGTTATCAGGGATGATAGCATTGTTTCTTTTCAAGTGTGGTTATTCAGTCATGATCAGGATCAGTTGGATGTTTGACCTGATCTTGGTCAAACTATCAAGAGATTGTTTCAAATTCTAATTATTTGTGCCAGTGATTATTTCTCAACCAATGTGTACCCAAGGTCAAGTTGTGTGGTGTGGAAGGCATTAGGTCACCAAATTTTAATTCATGGAGAGTTTGGTTTAACCCTTAGTTTCATCATGGCTTATTAGTTCATTGGTGGTTCATCTGTGGATTTATTTTCCTCAGTGTGGGTTCAATAATTAACGCAAGGTTTCAATTGGATTCTGATGGTTGTTGTGAGTTGTTCATGGTAGTTGTGGTATCTGACGTTTGCGGTAAAAGAGGATATCATGATAAGCCAGCTATCTAATTTCAAGTATGTGGAGGTAGATGGAGAAATACATGAAACTCTATGTCAGGGTTTCGAAGCAGTGAAGATCACTGAGAAGCCTCTCAAGGAAAGTAGCCAATCTGAAGTGGTTCAGCCTATAGTGGTACATCAGCCGGAGATTTCTATGTCTTCCTTAAAGATGCTCAGGCCGTGGTTGAAGCCGGTAGTTCACAAAAGTGGGGTCAGATTATTGATGTCCAGGAAAAGCGGAATACTCATGGGCTGGGTTATAAGCCATCCAGGTGTCCTGAAAAGCCTCCCAAGTTCTATGGTCCAGTTCGTTTCACCAGTACCAGTGTTTTCTTCGACTGAGTCAATGCTATTGATGAAGAGGCGGATAATGATTGTGATATGGATAGTTGGATCCGCCCTTGTGTTCCAGGTCAAGGTCTTCGCAACTGGTTGTCAGAGAGAGCCATTCAAGTGACCGGACCAGAGTAATTTCTCCTGTTTGTCATCTGTGTTAATCCTATATTCTGCCCAAGAGGTAGTGATTCTTGTTTGTAGGGCTTGAATGTTTTTGTATGCTTTTCTTTATCATTAATAAAGGACGTTTTGGTATTCAAATGTTTTGATCCCTGTTTTTTTCTATTTTTTTATTTTCTGCATTAAAACCACAACAAAATGGCAATGTGTTTTTATTTGATGCATCCATAATAAACATAAATCATCAACCATGCATGTTTTCTTGTTCAGATTTCACCCCTCATGATTCAGCTATGGCCCGATACGATTTCAACAATCCTATTTATCAGGCTGAAGAAGAGACTGATGAAGATTGTGCCTTACCGGAGGAATTAACCAGGCTGTTAAAACAAGAGGAAAAGGTCATTCTGCCTCATCAGGAGGAAATCGAGGTTGTTAACTTGGGAACCGAGGACGCAAAGAAAGAGGTACGGATTGGGGCTGCTTTGGAAGACACCGTCAAGGGAAGATTGATTGAAATGCTCCTAGAGTATGTGGACATCTTCGCCTAGTCTTACCAAGACATGCCTGGGGTCGACACTGACATCGTGGTACACCGACTGCAGCTCAAAGAAGGATGTGCTCCAGTTAAGTAGACGCTGAGAAGGACGAAACTAGAAATGTCTGTCAAGATTAAAGAAGAGGTTCAGAAACAGTTAGATGCTTGGCTTCTTGCTGTAACAAATTATCCTACATGGATTGCTAATATTGTACCTGTATCTAAGAAGGATGGAAAGGTCAGGATGTGCGTTGATTACAGAGATCTGAATAGAGAAAGCCCAAAAGACGACTTCCCGCTTCCTCACATTGACGTGTTAGTGGACAACACCGCTCAGTATTCTGTGTTTTCCTTCATGGATGGCTTCTCTGGGTATAACCAAATCAAGATGGCCCCAGAGGACATGGAGAAAATGACGTTCATAACACCGTGGGGAACATTCTGTTACAAAGTGATGCCCTTTGGATTGAAAAATGCTGGGGCAACCTATCAGCGGACGATGGTGACTCTCTTTCGTGATATGATTCACAAAGAGATCGAGGTCTATGTTGATGACATGATTGCAAAGTCACAAACGGAGGAAGAGCATCTGGTGAATCTTCAGAAACTGTTTGAAAGGTTGAGAAAGTTCAGACTGAGGTTGAATCCGAACAAGTGCACCTTTGGGGTGAGATCTGGAAAGTTACTGGGTTTTATTGTCAGCGAAAAAGGTATCGAGGTTGACCCTGCTAAAGTAAAAGCCATTCAAGAAATGCCTGAGCCAAGAACAGAAAGAGAGGTTTGTGGTTTCTTAGGGAGGTTGAACTACATTGCTAGATTCATCTCTCATCTTACAGCCACGTGTGAACCAATATTCAAGTTGTTAAGAAAAGATCAGGCGGTCAGGTGGAACGAAGACTGTAAGAAAGCGTTTGAAAAAATAAAAGAATATTTGCAAGAACCTCCGGTCCTTATGCCGCCAGTGCCAGGAAGGCCTTTGATTATGTATCTTACGGTTCTTGAGAACTCAATGGGGTGTGTGCTCGGTCAACACGACGAGTCAGGTAGAAAAGAGCATGCCATCTACTACCTGAGTAAAAAGTTTACTGATTGTGAGTCAAGGTACTCAATGCTGGAGAAAACATGTTGTGCGCTCGCTTGGGCGGCTAAATGTTTGAGGCAGTATATGTTAAACCACACAACCCTTTCGATTTCAAAGATGGATCTGATCAAGTATGTGTTTGAAAAGCAGGAGCTTTCTAGTAGAATAGCCCGTTGGCAGATGATTCTGACAGAATACGATATTCAATATGTTTCCTAAAAAGCCATCAAGGGAAGTGTTTTGTCAGATTATCTCGCGGAACAACCAATTGAGGACTACCAGCCGATGAAGTTTGAATTTCCTGATGAGCACATTATCTATCTGAAGATGAAAGACTGTGAAGAGCCTCTACCTGATGAAGGGCCAGAAATTGGGTCCTAATGGAAGCTGGTTTTTGATGGGGCTGTTAATTCATATGGTAACGGAATCGGGGCAGTCATTATAACTCCAAAAGGTTCTCATATACCTTTCACTACCCGATTAGCATTCATATGTACCAACAACAAGGCAGAGTATGAAGCATGCATTATGGGGTTAGAAGAAGCAATTGGTTTGAGAATCAAAAACCTCGATGTTTATGGTGATTCCGCGTTGGTAGTTAATCAGATTACAGGTGAATGGGAGACTCGTCAAGTGAACTTGGTGCCTTATAACAACTATGCTAGAAGGTTGTTACCGTTCTTTGATAGAATTGACTTCCATCATATACCCCGGTTGTAGAATCAGATGGTCGATGCGTTGGCAACATTTTCTTCGATGTATCAAGTGAATCGTTGGAATGAAACTCCTTCGATCAGAATCGTGCGTCTGGATAGACCAGCTTTTGTGTTTGCAGTTGAAGGTGTATCAGATGGTAAACCTTGGTATCATGATATTAAGATTTTTCTGAAGAGTCAAGAGTATCCAGAGGGTGCATCTTCCAAAGATAAGAAAACTCTGAGGAGGTTGGCAGGGAATTTTTTTTTGAATAAAGATGATGTATTGTACAGGAGGAACTTTGACATGGTCTTGCTGCGTTGTGTTGATGAACACGAGACAAGCCTGTTAATGGAAGAAGTTCATGAGGGATCTTTTGGTACCCATGCCAATGGGCATGCTATGGCTAGAAAACTATTGAGAGCAGGGTATTATTGGATGACTATGGAATCTGATTGTTTCAAATACGCCTGGAAATGCCATAAATGCCATATTTATGCTGATAAGGTGCATGTACCACCTACTCCTCTGAATGTGTTGTCGTCACCTTGGCCCTTTACCATGTGGGGCATTGATATGATCGGAAAAATTGAGCTGACTGCTTCCAATGGGCATCGTTTCGTTTTGGTTGCCATCGATTACTTCACGAAATAGGTAGAAGCAGCCTCATTTGCCAACGTCACCAGACAAGTGGTAGCCAGATTTATCAAGAAGGACATCATCTGCCGGTATGGAGTCCCAGAGAGAATCATTACTGATAATGGTTTAAATTTGAATAACAAGAGGATGAAGGAGCTATGTCAGAGCTTTAAGATTGAACATCACAATTCTTCTCCCTATCGTCCAAAGATGAATGGGGTTGTTGAAGCAGCAAATAAGAACATCAAGAAGATTGTACAGAAAATGGTAGTGACGTATAAGGACTGGCATGAGATATTGCCTTATGCTTTACACGGTTATCGTACTTCGGTACGCACATCGACTGGGGCAACTCCTTTCTCATTGGTATATGGTATGGAAGCAGTTCTACCATTAGAGGTTGAGATTCCTTCTTTAAGAATTCTGGCAGACGTGAAGCTTGATGAAGCAGAGTGGGTGCGTTCCAGATTGAATCAGCTGAATCTTATTGAAGAGAAGAGATTGGCAGCCATTACACATGGTCGGTTGTATCAGAGCAGGATAAAGAAAGCCTTTGATCAGAAAGTGCGTCCTCGGTGTTTTCAGGTTGGTGAATTGGTTTTGAAAAAGATCCTTCCTACTCAAACAGATCACAGGGGCAAATGGACTCCAAACTACGAAGGGCCATATGTAGTAAGATAGGTTTTCTCTGGTGGAGCCTTATTACTCTCAACTATGGATGGAGAAGATTTTACGTCCCCTGTGAACGCAGATGTAGTCAAAAAATACTTTGCATAAAAGAGACCCGCTGGACAAAAAAAGAAAGTTCAGGCAAAAAGGGGGCATCCCGAAGAACCATAAAAAGAAAAGGTTTGGGCAAAAATTAGGGATAAAAAGAAAAGAATAAATCTGCAAGGTTGAAAACCTGAAAAGGTAACTTTGGCAAAAAGGGGTATCCCGGTGAATTGAAAAACCCGAAAAGGGCAATCCAAGCAAAAGTTAGGGATTTAAAAGCAAATAGCTATGATCTGCGTTCGATCTGTGAGCATTCTTGGATGCATGGAAATTTCGAAGGAAAGGAATCAGTCCAGTCAGTCTCTTCAAAGGTCAAAGCATTTGTGGATAAGTAAGGCATATTGGGTCATAGATGAATTGAATCATGGTGGATATTTGTTCCCCACATTACCGACATGTGTATTTTCTTTTATTTCTTTTTGCGCAGTTACCTCTTTTCTGGAATTGCTTCCAGATGTAAATGCCTATTTACAGGCCAATTCATTCAATAAAAGTTTCATTTTACTCAGAAAGCTTTCCATGTGTGTTTTTACTTCTACTGTTTTGTTTGTGAAAACGTCCGATGTTTTGATAAAACATTGCATGCGAAAATGTTAGGCTTTGCGAAGCATATCAGAAAACAGTGGGAATTGCTTAAGCAACGGTCGTTGTAATGGTAATTGAAGTAGCTATTTTGCACGTAGAACTTTCTGTTGATTTTTGCAGGATAACAGGTTTGTTCTTCCCCAGTAGAGCTACTCTCCTTGACATTGAAAAATTCATCCTCCTCAGCAGGTTGTTACTTTCCCCAACCAGAGTGTCGAGAATTATCTTCCTCAACAGAGTACAGAAGATTAATTCCCCAGCTAAGGTTGTGATAGATTCATCACTTTCTCAGCAAATAATCAGAAGTTGATGCTGATGCATCCCCAACAGGAGACTTATGGAGTATCTTCTTTGGACAAAGATGTTATTTTCCCCACAGGGTCTGAGCACTCAGCTAGTCAAGAAATGTTTTTCTCACCAGCAACGGTATGAGTTAATCCCCTCAGATGAGTAAGCTTGATGTTATCTTATAGCAGAGTTGATGTCATCATCTACCGTTCCCCAAGCAGATTTGCTGCTATTGGATGATATTCCCCAACAGGGTAAAGGTAAGAGCATCTCCCAGCAGCAGATTGAGTTCGGTAATATCCCCAAGCAGGTTTAGAATTATTGACTTGTTTCCCCAAGCAGAGTTTGGTGGCGATCTTTTCAGTGGTATGTTCAACAACGGTTGATATCCCTAGCAGGTCTTAAGTCCAATTGTTATTGGCATTCTTTCAGATCCAGGTAGAAGTCATTGGTAATCCCCCAGCGGAGAGAAGTTCTCTTTGGGTTCCATCTTCCATATTTGTTCTTATCCATCCCCAACAGAGTGGGTATTCTCTCGGAGTTTTCATCTCCAGCAGAGTTTGTAATCAGTGTCTTCCTCAGCAGAGTGAAGTCTTTCTCAGCAGGGTCTCTTATTTCAGAGGACAATGTAGTTTGTCATCCCCAGTGGAGCTGCCTTAGTCTTCAGCATTTATTTTACTGAGACGCCTCTTTCGCATTGCATAAGCATTTTTGCATGGCATCCTCCCAAACGCGTAGCACTTCCATTTCGTATGAAGCATTACGCCATAGAAAAATTCAAACATATGCATTCGAAGCATAAGCCAGGTTTGATATCCTTTACCAGATTCTTTCCCCAGTAGAAAGTGACAAAATTCAGGAGACGTTGTTTCACACTACACCGCAACCAGTGGATTCGTCCTTCTTGTTGGTCCTTCCTATACTCCCCCGCAGAGTTGTCTGTTTAGATTTCTCTTTTCCCTGGCGGAGTCATCTTTGTAGCACTGTCGTTTCTACATATTGTTGTTTGAAAGTCTACCTTCGGCTTAGTCTTTCTTTAAAAAGTCCACCTTCGGCTTGGTCTTTCTCTTTTCTCGAGTTCGCCCTCGGCCGTCCTCGCACCCGTTGTTATCTTGTTATCCCCAGTAAAGTCTACCTTCGGCATAATCTTTCTTTGGAAGCCCACCTCCGGCTTGGTCTTTCTTTTTCGAGTCCACCTTCGGCATGGTCTCGTATCCTTTGTTTGAAAGTCTACCTTCGGCATAGTCTTTCTTTGGAAGCCCACCTCCGACTTGGTCTTTCTTTTTCGAGTCCACCTTCGGCATGGTCTCGTATCCTTTGTTCGAAAGTATACCTTCGGCATAGTCTTTCTTTGGAAGCCCACCTTCAGCTTGGTCTTTCTTTTTCGAGTCCACCTTTGGCATGGTCTCGTATCCTTTGTTTGAAAGTCTACCTTCGGCATAGTCTTTCTTTGGAAGCCCACCTTCGGCTTGGTCTTTCTTTTTCGAGTCCACCTTTGGCATTGTCTCGTATCCTTTGTTTGAAAGTCTACATTCGGCATAGTCTTTCTTTGAGAGCCCTTCTTCAGCTTGGTCTTTCTTTTCACGTCTACCTTCGGCATAGTCTTTCTTTTCGTGTTCGCCTTCGGCTGTCCTCGTTTATTCTTATATCCCTAGTTTTGTCCGCCTTCGGCCGGTCTGCCTTTCTGAGTTCGCCTTCGGCCGTTCTCGTATTCGCGTTATTTCATTATCCCCACAGGTTGCAAATTTCCAGGTTATTGTGGTATTCAATCTCCGTCTATCCCGATTGTCTGAAAGACGTTGCTTCCATACCCTCGGATCCAAGAATTTTGAATAGGGGCAGCTGTAACACCTCAAAATTTTCCCTCTTACTTTTAGAACTAACTGGCTTATGTTTCATTTCATCCTTGCATTATCATCTTTGCATATCATTTGGATCTTAGCATGGGATCAAGGGGTCTAACCTCATTCACAAGAAGAGGATGTTTTCCAGGGTTTCAGGTAAAGTTCATGTGTATTGTCCAAGGGGCTAAAAGGAGAGATAGTTCTTGATACTATAAATACTTGGGTCACAAAGAAGCCTTGGGCCTCAGGGCATCCTAATTTGTTCATTACCTCATCAAAAGGGCAAGCTTGGCAAGAAATTCCAAGGGGATCATACTCTCCTAGCATGATGGTTCAAATTAGGGTTTTAAGATTCTTGGGTTTTACTCTCCAATGGGCAAGATATTTGAGTTTTTATCATCACCAAATGGCACATCTCATCATTGTCTGACAGGACACACATCATACTCAGAGGAATTTGGATTTGGAGGATGTACAGATTCCTCCTAGACTAAAGGCAGCCAAACTAGGGTTTGCCATAAAATTAGTTTATTTCTGATTTTTCGGGAAAGACTTGATTCCGTGGTATTCCTCATGTCCCTAAGTGTCTAGGATTAGAGAATTGTCCCTCAAATTGGTTCAGAAGGATTTCAATTTATCAGAAGATTCAAAATCAGGAGAATTGGGAATAAAGTCAACTGTGCAGCGAAAAAGTCAACTCCCGACTTTTAAGGTCAAGTATTGTTCATTATGTCAAGTGTGATCAATAGATGGATTTTGGTCAAGAAATGTCAAGGTATTCATCAAAAATCAAGAATTTAGAAAAGTTTCCATTTATGGAAAGATTAAGGTTTTAGAAAATTTCCATTTTTGGAAAGTTCTAGCCCAAAATCAGCCCACTTTATGGCCAATTTTCTCCATGCTCTAGACTTCATTTAAATTTTCCCCCAACATGAAAGTTGTAGAGCATTCTCTTAGCTTTATTTTGAATACTAAAAATGCCTTCATTGGATGTGTAAAGCTCAAGTTATGATTCTCCCAAGTTAAGGTTTTGAAGTTGGTAACTTAGTGAAATTTTCACTAAGTTTTGGACATAATTTTTGTCTACATTCCATGGCCGTTTTCATCATGATCCCAACTTCATTTCAATTTTTCTCAAACATCAAAGTTATAGGACTTGTTCCAAGCTTTCCAACCATTACTAGAAGTCCTCATTTGGATCAAAATTGAGAAAGTTATGGTGTTCACAAGTTCATGAGTTTTGATGTCAAATTTCCAACACTTAGAAACTTTTTGGTTTGGTTTTGGGACAGCATTGAATGCCAATGTTCATGCTCATTTTCAAGGAACTTCCAAGCACCATTTCATCTTGCCTTGAACATCAATTTTGTTCCTTGATATGTAAGCTTTCTAATGAGCACAAGTTTGCACAAATGGGATCAAGGTTCATTGAGTTATCGTGGATCAAAGTTGGCTATATGATTATGTTTTCATGGCATGTCATGAAACATTTTGAACCAACTTTTGTAGCAGCTTGCCTTGGCCTCATTTCATGCGCATAATCTCTTATTTCCTTGCCAAAATGCCTTGCAAAACATTGCCATAATGAGCCACACAAGGCACGTAACAACCTTGTACCATTTGGAAGTCTCTTGCCATAATGAAACAAGTGAAAACTTGCTCACCAAGAATAACCCTTCCACTCTCCCTCATTCTGACCACTATGCTACACAAGGAAATGACAACCCAGCCACCCAAATCATATGAACTTGTACCACCACATATCACTCTTTTTCATTTTTCAAATTTCACAAAACTTCTAACCACAAACTTTGACCACAGTTATTCCACTTTAACCACATAAAAGCTTTATATATAAGCCAAATACCAAACTCTAGCTTCAAAAACGGATTCTCAGCAGCCACAAACTCAAGAATTCTCTCTCACTCTCAAAACCTCTCTCTAAAAAAAACTCTCATTTCCTCCAAGTTTCTCTGCATTTTTCGCTTGGTTCTTCATCACTGAGACACAAAGAGACCATTGGAAGCATTTGTCTGAAGTTGCTACATGGATTCAAGGGCCAACGGAGCCTCTCCGTTGAGTAATTTTCTTCAACTCTAAGCTTGCATTTTAGCTCTGTTTTATGTTCATGTTGGGTGCATCTGAAGTCCTACCTTAGGGTAGGCAATGTTTGCATAATTATTTTCGTGTTTTAATGGAGTTTCATTTATGGTGTGCAAACTTGAATCCTTGTTTTCTTGAGTTTTAATGGTTGCTTTTCAATTATTTTTGCATATTTGGACTCACCATGGAGTGCACTACATTGTAGTATGTATGTTGTTTTGATTTGTGATTATGGAACCATAAGTGTTTATTCTTGAAGCTTGATTTTCATGGGTTTAGAGGGAGTTTTAGAGAAAACCAAGGCCATTTTTGAGATCTATGCGAAAAACGGAGGGGGGTGTCTTTGTTTCTCCGTTTTCGGCCGGACCATCCGCCGCCCGCGGTGGCCGGCGAGATGCTGTATTTTTCTGGTCGGGTACTGTTCACGTGAGGTTGTAACGTTTTGGTGCATGGCTCCATGAAGAAGATGATGATGTGGCGGCGTGTGAGTGGTTATTGTTTTGTTTTGTCTTTTAGTAAATTAAAAATCAAGTGACCAATTAATTCATGTCTTACATAACTTTGTTCATTTAATTTCCATGTCTATTTATTTTATTTCAAAACCTGGTAGCATATTACATTAATATTCATTGGGCCCAACGAAACCTTCTTTTTGCACCCCCGTCCAGGCCCATGCGAGTGGCCTTGTTCTTTGTTCATTACTAACACACCCCTCCTTTTTATAACCACTTATTTTATTTTCTTTTTTCATTTTCGTTTTATTCCCATTTATTAAAAATACTTATGTTTATTAAAAAATTCCAAAAAAAATCATGTGTGTATTTTGATGTCTTTCCATTTATTTTGATAATTAATTCTGATTTTCTTTTCCAAAGTGTCTTCCATGCTTATTCATTTGATTCTTGCTTATGTTTTGTGACTTTGCCCATCCTTTTGAAGCTGGTTTTTTTTTAATTCTTAGACCATGATAGGAGGATGTTTTGATACTAGTTTAGGTTTGGTTCGAGTTGCTTTGGGTGACTTTCCATTCAAGTTTTGTTAGCCCTCGATTCATGCTCGGTTATGTGCATATCTTAACTTGTGGAGCACTTTTGAACATGCTATTGAGCTATTTCTGTTCCAATCTTTTTGTACTCGTTAATTGGATGTTTAAACTTGCCTTTGATTATTTTTTTAAAATTTATTGGACAATTTTACTATTTTTGATTGGTGTCTACTTGGGTTTGAGTTTGATTGAAACATGCTTGGATACTTGACATGGTTTGGATGCCTTTGTTTACTTGTGATTGAATGATGCTTGAGATGATTATTTGGTGTGATCCTATTCTGTCTTAGATTATTTGTGGCTTTGGATTCGTCTTCATTTGTCCATTTTCCTATTTGCTCTTGATTTTCTAAGATTGACATTGTTTTGACTTGAATCCTCTAAGGTGCTTGACCTAACCTTGTGAGATGTTTGCTTGTGTAATCCAATCAATGCATGAGGCCTTTTGTTTTATTTGAGTGACTTGCTAGAGGTTCTGATCCTCTTGGTTTAGGGTTATTTTATGTGACATTTTCTCACTCTTTGTTGCACATGATCTTTTGTGATTTGCATGAATGATATAAGTGAATGCTTTGTCTAGTTTTGATGCATGCTTTGAATGTGATGCTTAATGATTCATCTTGATTGTTTTGAGTTGGTTTTGGTTTGTTGATGATGCATTTTCTACTTCCCTTTGGATTCATCTCCTTGCTTTCATCTCATATGATCATCATGATTTGATTTGTATGTTGCATATATTATCATTTGACTTGTTGCTTCTTTGGCTCATAATGCATCATGATGTTGAGCACTCTTACATGTTTTAATTGGATGATTGTGATATGATTTTAATTATGAATTGGATCTATTTTCATCTTACTTTATTCATGTCATCTTTGTGTGAGGTTCCATGGTGTTTAATTGTGTTTGTTATGCAAGGTTGTTTGCATCACTACTTGTTTGTTCTTAATTGCTTCTTTGAGCTCTTTTGTATGATCTTTTGGAGCGTGATTAGTGATTTGATTTGGATATAATGTGCATGATGTGCTTGCTGCCCCATCTTATTTCTCATCTTATATCTCACGTTCTTCTTCTTCTCTTTCACTTTTTCTCTTCCCTTGAGTCTCAAGACTTGTTTAAGTCTTGGATTCACTCCCTTAGAGCTACCTAGCCCAACTTAATTTACAATTAAGCTTGGAGTAGGATTAGCATTAGGATTCCCTTTGCATGCTAACTTAGGTAGATGTTTCCCCTTTCATGCTCAACTATAGGGCTACCTTTGCATGATAACATTAGGACATTAGTTTCCCCTTAGTGTTTTCTTTTTCTTTGAGTCTTTTCTTCTCATCTCATAACACTTCTAAAACACTTAATAAATATAACGAATATTGCGCTCGAGCCTTAAGTGTAGGAAATGAAGAACGAGGGGTTTCCCCTCCTCTTCTAGAGTGTTTAGCATACGTCCCATTTGGGGGCGACCATGCGATTCACTCGTTCCCGCATCGTAGACTTTAGTGCAATGTAAGTTACGAACTAACTTCAATCCACTTCTGTCTAAAAACCACAAAAACAAATTCAAACCTTTTTATCCTTCGGGATCGTTCAAGTTCAAGTCATTTTCAAAAAAGGGCACGTTACTTCCGTCTCGTCGCAAACAGGCATCGACCCTAACTGTCGGACGCGAATCTAACGTCGCTCATAAAAAACACTAATCGACCTTGTTAGGTCGAACTACGACTGCTCTGATTTCCTCTTTCTCGTCCGATTGAGGATATGTAGGCATAAGAAGGCGATGTCTTGGCGAGCAACCTCCCCCCTTTGGTTCGTGTCCGAACTACGTTGACTCTGACTTTCCCATTGCACGAGGGAATACGTAGGCGTAGGACGAGCGATGTCCTATCGAGTCACTTATTTTTCTTTTCTCCCCCATTTCTCCGTTCTTTTCCGTTCCCGTTCCTTCTCGTTTCCAGTAGCGGTCGAGTTCCAGATGACGATACCCTTTGATCGAGACAACAAGCGTGGATCCCATCGAGTACGATGGATGCGTGGTGTGCTAACACCTTCCCTTCGCGTAACTGACTCCCTTACCCGTTTCTCTTGGTCGCAAGACCATGCTCTTTTCCTTCCCTCAGGTTTACACAGTGTTTCCTTTCCCTCTCTTGGGATAAATACACATTGCTGGCGACTATGTTTTCCGCGCGACTTTCGCTTTTGTACCATGGATGAAAATCCTCGGGAGCGACAAGCTCTGATATGTAGCACCGGGGAGTCGGGGAGATCGTTATGTGATTTATGTGTATATGTATATATATCTTTTTGGATTGTACATGTATGATTCTGTGTATGACAGACAAACTTCTATGTTTATATATATGTGATTTCAATTGCAGATTTTCCACTTTTATTCTGTATCTGAATAGTGGGTGAGAGGAACTGAGTTCCTCTACTTATGTGGCTACCTGATTGTTGCATATCTATTTGAGCATGTTATTTTATTTCATCATTTTGATGTGACACTCCCGTCTATGCCATGAATGTTTTAATTATACTCAGATTATCTGTTATCGCCTTTAATTGCTCGGGTTATAGATTAGGGGCGTTACATTAAATGGTATCAGAGTCAGTTTGTGCCAGTTTATGTCTATGTCAGTCCGTGTCGGTCATTGTGACCAAGTTGTTGTTGTGCAGCATTTGTGTTGGGTGAGATGTTTGTTTAACCATAGTTACTGTTATTGGATGAACAAAATATGGCTGGTAGGAATAATGCTGCTCTGGATGCTGCTATGCAAGCTATGGCTCAGGCTGTGCGGGGTGCACCTAATGCTGGTGGGAATGATGAGTTCAGGAAGAACAAACCGTCTGTCTTCAAAGGAAGACATGACGCTGATGGTGCTCAGATTTGGCTTAAGGAGATTGAAAGAATCTTTCGAGTGATGGACTGTGCAGAGGAACATAAGGTGAGACTGGGTACTCACATGTTGCAGGAGGAGGCTAACGATTGGTGGGTTAGTGCGCGTCATGTGTGGGAAACTACAGGTGAAGAGGTGACTTGGGCTTTGTTTAGCAGGGAGTTTTTGAGGAAGTATTTTCCGAAATATGTAAGAGGAAAGAAAGAAATAGAATTTTGGAGTTGAAACAGGGTAATATGTCTCTCATTGATTACACTGCTAAGTTTGTGGAGCTTGTTCAGTTTTATCCACATTATGCTGAAGCAACTGCGGAGTTTTCCAAATGTGTGAAGTTTGAGAGCGGGTTGTGTCCTGAGATCCAGCAGGCAATTGGTTATCAAAGAATTAGGAGGTTTCCAGATTTGGTGGATTGTTGTAGAATTTATGAGGAGGATAGCAAAGCTCGTTCTATTCATTATAAGAGTGTGAACGAAAGGAAAGGAAAGCAACCGTTTCGTGGGGGTCCTTATGTGTCACCAGCTGACAAGGGTAAGCAAAGGGCTAATTTTTATAAAAGACCAAGTGGGGGAGGTATGAATAATCCTCTGAGATGTTTTAGGTGTGGTGACTTAGGCCATCGTCAGTTTAAATGTAGAAAGGATATGAGGAAGTGTTCCAATTGTGGAGGTATAGGACATGTAACAGCTGAGTGCAAGAAGAGTGTGGTGAAGTGTTTCAACTGTGGTGAACCTGGTCATATTAGTACAAAGTGTCCGAAATGAAAGCAAGCTCAAGCTGGTGGGAAAGTATTTGCATTAGCAGGAACTAAGACTACTAGTGCGGATCGTCTGATCAGAGGTACTTGTTTTATTAATAGTACGCCTTTAGTTGCCATTATTGATACCAGAGCGACTCATTCATTTATTTCTTCTGAGTGTGTGCAGCGTTTGAATCTTTTGTTGTCAACGATGGATGGAGAGGTGGTTATTGATACTCCAGCAATGGGGTCGGTAACTACTTTTTTGGTTTGTTTAAGTTGTCCTTTGACCATTTATGGTAAAGATTTTGAGATGGATTTGGTGTGTCTGCAGTTGGAGGGTTTAGATGTGGTTCTGGGAATGAATTGGTTGCATTTCAATCGAGTTCATATCGATTGTTATCATAAGTTGGTAAGATTTCCTTCTCTTGAAGAAGACGAGGAATTGAGTTTCTTATCTACCAAAGAGTTGAAGAAACTTTTGGCCGATGAAGCTCAGTTGTTCGGGTTGCTTGCATCGTTGACCGTGGATAGTCAAGTTGTAATTGATGTGGTTCCAGTCGTGTGTGATTTTCCAGAGGTGTTTCCGGAGGATATTTCAGATGTGCCGCCAGAGAGAGAGGTGGAGTTTTCTATAGATCTAGTTCCTGGTACTAGGTCTGTATCTATGGCACCATATCGTATGCCGGCATCTGAGTTGGTTGAGTTGAAGAAGCAGTTGAATGAATTGTTAGAGAAGAGGTTTGTGAGGCCGAGTGTATCGCCTTGGGGTGCTCCAGTTTTATTGGTGAAGAAGAAGGACGGAAGTATGCGATTGTGTATTGATTATCGCCAGCTGAATAAGGTGACGATTAAGAATAAGTATCCTCTTCCGAGAATTGATGATCTGATGGACCAGTTGGTAGGTACGTGTGTGTTTAGTAAGATTGATTTGAGGTCAGGTTATCATCAGATTAGAGTGAAAGAGGAAGATATTCAAAAGATAGCTTTTAGGACACGATACAGATATTACGAATATTCTGTGATGCCGTTCGGGGTTTCTAATGCGCCGGGAGTGTTTATGGAGTATATGAATTGTATTTTCCATGAGCAATTGGATCAATTTGTTGTTGTGTTTATTGATGACATCTTGATTTATTCTAAGTCTCGGGAGGAACATGCGGAGCATTTGCGTATTATATTGCAAATTTTGAAGGAAAAGAGACTTTATGCCAAGTTGTCCAAGTGTGAGTTCTGGTTGTCAGAAGTGAGTTTTCTTGGGCATGTGATTTTAGGAATGGTATTGCTGTGGATCCATCTAAAGTAGATGCAGTTCTACAATGGGAGGCTCCTAGATCTGTTACTGAAATTAGAAGCTTTTTGGATTTAGCTGGATATTATCGAAGATTCATTGAAGGCTTTTCCAAGTTAGCATTTCCTTTGACCCAGGTGACTTGTAAAGGTAAAGCGTTTATTTGGGATATTCAGTGTGAGGAAAGTTTTAGTGAGCTGAAGAGAAGATTGACTACAACTCCGATTTTGATCTTACTGAATCCTAGTGAACCGTTTGTGGTGTATTGCGATGCGTCTTTGATTGGGTTAGGTGGAGTGTTGATGCAAGAAGGTAAGGTTGTGGCTTATGCTTCAAGGCAATTGAGGGTTCATGAGAAGAATTACCCTACGCGTGATTTGGAATTAGCGACAGTGGTTTTTGTATTGAAAATTTGGAGGCATTATCTCTACGGTGCAAGATTCGAAGTCTTTAGTGATCATAAGAGTTTGAGATACTTGTTTGATCAGAAAGAGTTGAATATGAGGCAACGGATATGGTTGGAATTTTTTAAGGACTACGATTTTATCTTGAATTACCATCCCGGTAAAGCTAATGTGGTAACCGATACGTTAAGCCAGAAATCGTTGCATATGTCTATTTTGATGGTTAAAGAGTGGGAACTTTTGGAAGAATTTAGAGATTTGAGTTTGGTGTGTGAATTGACATCTGATGGCGTGAGGCTTGGTATGTTAAAAGTTACTAATGATTTTCTGTTGACCGTTAACGAGAAACAGATGTTGGATGTGAAATTTGTTAATTTGATGACGGTTGGAAATGAAGGTGTGAATGGTGACTTTAAAGTGGATGAGCAGGGTGTTTTGAGATTTCGTGGTAGAATTTGTATTCCTGATGATTCGGAATTGAAAAAGATGATTTTAGAGGAAGGACACCAGAGTAATTTGAGTATACATCCGGGAGCTAATAAGATGTATCAAGATTTGAAGAAGAGTTTTTGGTGGTCCGGATTGAAGAGGGATGTGGCTCAGTTTGTTTATGCGTGTTTGATGTGTCAGAAGTCAAAGGTAGAACATTAGAAGCCTAGTGGATATTTGCAACCGTTGGATATTCCCGAGTGGAAATGGGACAGCATTTCTATGGATTTTGTGACAGGGTTGCCGAATACACTGAGGGGACATAATGCCATTTGGGTGATTGTGGATAGGCTGACTAAATCGGCACATTTCATTTCGATTGACATCAGTTTTTCTCGGGAGAAGTTGGCTGAGATTTATATCCGTGTGATTGTGAAGCTACATGGTGTTCCGTTGTGTATTGTTTCAGATCGAGATCCGAGGTTTACTTCCAGATTTTGGGAAAGTTTGCAAAAGGCGTTAGGTTCCAAGTTGAGATTGAGTTCGGCTTATCATCCGCAGACGGATGGTCAGACTGAGAGAACTATCCAGTCGTTGGAAGATTTGCTGAGAGCATGTGTTCTTGAGCAAGGTGGTGCTTGGGATAGTTATCTTTCATTGGTGGAATTCACGTATAACAATAGTTTCCATTCGAGTATTGGAATGGCACCTTTTGAAGCGTCGTATGGAAGAAGATGTCGAACACCTTTGTGTTGGCATGAATCTGGTGAGAGTCTGGTGGTTGGACCGAAGTTAATTCAATAAACTACGGAAAAGGTGAAACTTATTCGTGAGAAAATGAAGGCTTCTCAGAGTAGGCAGAAGAGTTATAATGATCAAAGGAGGAAAGATCTGGAGTTTCAAGAAGGCAATCATGTATTTTTGAGAGTTACACCGGTGACGGGTGTTGGTCGTGCATTGAAGTCGAAGAAGCTTACTTCTCGGCTTATTGGTCCTTACCAGATATCCGTGAGAGTGGGTGTTGTGGCTTATAGGGTGGCGTTGCCACCAAATCTTTCAAATTTACATGATGTGTTCCATGTTTCACAGCTTCGGAAGTATGTTCCGGATCCGTCGCATGTGATTCCGATGGATGAGGTTAAGGTAAGGGAGAACCTTACGGTTGAGGCATTATCGGTGAGAGTTTTGGATCGCGAGTTGAAGCGGTTAAGAGGCAAGGACATTGCGCTTGTGAAAGTAGAGTGGGGAGGCGCTGCTGAGGGCAATTTGACTTGGGAGTTGGAGATTCGAATGCGGGAATCGTATCCGGAGTTGTTCGTCTCAGGTAATATTTTCGAGGACGAAAATTTCTAAGTGGGGGAGAGTTGTAACGCCCCGGTTTTTGTTAGATTTATTTAATCGAGTTGATTTAATTATTTTTGGTCTTTATATTATTTTATTCTTGGTTATCATGTTTTATCGCGTTTTGAGAACGTTTGCGAGAAAATTGAGTGTAGGGGTATTTTGGTCTTTCTGGCTTGGTGGATTATTGTTTTTCATAAAATAGGAAATAGAGAGAAAAATAGAGAGAATAGAAAGAAAAAGAAGGAAAAGAGAAAGGAAAGAAGAAAAAGAGGAAAAACTTGGAGTGTAAGAAATCGAATCAACTGACACTTCGAGGCACGATTAATCGGGTAAGGGTGTGAAACTCGATTATCTTATCATTGTGTATGAATATGTATGTGTATGTTTGAAGTCTACTTGTCTTTCCATAGTTTTCAGTTCTAGGTTGGAAATGAGAAAATGATTGGGAATCGATGTTTTCGCGGTTGGAATGTGATATAAATGTTGTAGGATACTTGTTGTTATGATTGTGGTATGTTTTAGTGGTTATGTTATGGTTTGGAAGTGATTTTGGTTGAAGGAATATGATTTTTGGACCCATAACAGCGCTGCAGAATTTTTGAGTTTTCCTTGGTTCGCCTAGCGAACCTAGGACAAAGCGAAAGCGAATGATTTTCGCGGGTTCGCCTAGCGAGTCCGTCAGTGAAGGACAGCGAAGGTTCGCCAACGTTGTTCGCCTAGCGAACTTTGTATCTTTTCAGTTATGATTATTGCTGCCTTGGTTCGCCCAGAGGTTCGCGTAGCGAACGGCAAGGCAAAGGTTCGCCAAGGAGTTCGCCTAGTGAATTTTGTTTCTATTTTGGTCTGATTGTGGTTTCGCCTGGACATTCGCCTAGCGAATGTGGTAGTGAATGCTCGCTAGAAGGTTCGCCTAGCGAACATGACCGTTTGTGCAGTTTTGTTTCCTTCATAACTTTTGATCCGTAGCTCGGATCGAGGCGCGGTCGGATGCGTTGGGAAGCTAATGAAATGTTCTTTCTTATAAATAATGGTTTTGAGATTAGTGGCCAATTTAATTGTGTCAGGAATTTGGAAATGTGTCGTTTTGTCGACTTTTACCGTCGTAATTGTGTGCGATTGATGTGTTATCATGCAGTATGTTTTGATATATATAACATATAGCTTGTGTGCTGTTATATGATGTGAATGTATGTAATGCAATGTTGTGATGATTATTTGTGGCCTTATGGCAAATAAATGCATTGTTTTGGGTTTGATTTCAATGCATGATGATTGATGTTGAGATGGTTCACATGGTTGTATATATGTATGCATTTGATTGTCATGAGTCATTGTATGCCAAGCATCATGATATGCATTCTTATGATGTCGTGTGCCCTAGTGGATGTGAGCGACGAAACGATTCCAGAGGGAATCTGCTGTAACGGTCATGTGCCTTATACAAAGAGGACCTAAAGTGACGTTATAGACGATCGTGAGCCTTATACAAAGAGGACCTAAAGCGATCGGATCGTGAGCCTTATACAAAGAGGACCTAAAACGATCCATAAACATGGTGAGCCTTATACCAAGAGGACCTAAAGTGATGGGGAACATCGTTTTCCCGACGGGCAGTTACACTAAGTAACAAGCGATGATTCCAATAATTCCTGAGTGAATTAATGATGAGATGATGGATGGAACAGTACCGCATTGCATTGCATAGAGTCGTTGTGTCGGTCTCTGTGCATTTGAATAAATCATGAATGGATTGATTATGTGTGGAATTGTGAATGGAATTAATGAGTTGATATATATATATATATATATATATATATATATATGTTGCTGATAAATGCATTGAGCATGATTGATATTCCGTTGTGATGGATGTACGAGATATGGATTGTGGTGTTTTGTATTTGAATGATGGTGTAAGTTGTGGTGAGAATGTTTTACATGTGTATTTTGTGTCATTATATATTTGTATGCAACTATATTATAATTGTGTTTCTCACCCTTCTGCTATTTTGAATGCTCTATGAGGCATTACAGATTAGATGCTGGAGGTCTTTTTGTGAAGATTATGTCTTCATTCTTTTGTCGGTCGACTCTGATATGTAGCACCGGGGAGTCGGGGAGATCGTTATGTGATTTATGTGTATATGTATATATATCTTTTTGGATTGTACATGTATGATTCTGTGTATGACAGACAAACTTCTATGTTTATATATATGAGATTTCAGTTTCAGATTTTCCGCTTTTATTCTGTATCTGAATAATGGGTGAGAGGAACTGAGTTCCTCTGCTTATGTGGCTACCTGATTGTTGCATTTCTATTTGAGCATGTTATTTTATTTCATCATTTTGATGTGACGCTCCCATCTATGCCATGAATGTTTTAATTATACTCTAATTATCTACTATCGCCTTTAATTGCTCGGGTTATAGATTGGGGGTGTTACAGATCTCAAGAAAAGAGATTTAAATTTCTTTAAAGACTCATCGCCATTCAGCTCCATCTCATGGCTCTTAAGGTTGATGATTAGACTTTCAAGAGATAGCGTATTCAGATTTTAGCTTCTTGAATAGTTGTTACTTTAGGTCTAAACTTTAAAAGGAGACTTCTCATAATCTTTTTAACACGATCTGATGTAGAGTAACTCTTAATTAACACTTGAAGGCCAGATACAAGAATCTAAAACCTGGAAAACCTGATTTCAATATCCTCATCATCCTTCATTTTGAACAACTCATATTTTTGTACCAATAAGTTAGCTTTTGCTTCTCTAACTTGCTGATTCCCTTCATAGGTAGAGCACGATTATTCAAAGATAGTCTTAGCAGAACACTAATCTATGATTTTTAAATACTCAACATGTTGAAGAACATCGACCATAATACCTCTGACTCTATGATGTTTTCTATAAAATTTCTTTTGAGTTGGAGTCATAGTTTTTCTGTTAAATACTATACTAACACTATCAACGATGATCTCAATACCATCTTTAATTATATCCCACAACTCATCATCAAGTCCAATGATTTAAGTGTACATCTTAGTTTTCCCCCATTAAAACTCAATATACAAGAGGTTTAACAGAATAATGATTTCTCTCAGACACACTATAATCATATGAAACTCTTCTTCTTGAAGTACTAGTAGTAGGATCTTCGGTAGACATATTTTCTATTTGGATCTTTATTTGTACCACTGTTAAGTGTTACGCACAGACATTGATCTGATGCCAACTGAAGGTGAGAAAAATACACAAGAAGGGGGTTGAATTGTGTAGGGAAAATCAATTTTACTTCTTAACTAGAGTTCAGAATCTAAATAGAAATTCAAAAGCTGATTCATAAGTGCTACAGATAAAATAGCAGAAGTAAATAAATAGGAAAAAAACACACAAAAGTTATCCTGGTTCCTCTCCAATTGAGAGTAGTCAAATCCCATTGGAGCACAAGAGATTTCGACTATAATCAAACAAATTACAACTGCTTATACTCTTAAGTATAAGACTTTCTCCTGCTCATACCTATAGTCCAAGCCTTCCTTTCTAAATCAGCACTTGATCAAGACTTCATGTTGAGATCCTCATATCCTAAGACTTCATTGCTTAAACCCCCTCGGATTCAAGACTTCCTTGGTTATACCCTCTAGTGCAAGACTTCCTTGCTTAGACCTACAATCCAAGACTTCCTTGCTTAGATTCCACAAATCCAAGACTTCAATGCTGAAGCCCACGACAAGAGACTTTATCTAAACTGACTGTTTAGAGAAGGAATAACTTACAACAACACTTGATTAACAATCAGAGGTTTTCAAATATAATACAACACACTTTAACACAAAAGATTCTTAAGTTATACAAGAATAAGAACTCTTAAAATATTAGATTTTCTTGAGCTGATACAAATTGTGTGAAGTTCGTGTATATTTCAGTTCCAGTGTTATTCATTTGGTTGATCTTCAACTTTTCTGCTGCTTTTATAATAGAAAAACTAGAGTCATTGAAGCCGCCTAACGGATATATTCAAATCAAATCTTTTTGCACATCTTCTTTTCCAATAAAGTCGGTGTTGGAACTTATAGCCAAGGAATTACCCTCTGAACAAGGCTTTTGTCCAGATGACTCTTTTAAGAAACAAGTACAACACAATCTTTTGAAAATAATGTCAACTACTCTCTAATCTCGTGATTTCTTAGCTTAAACTGACATCCATCAGTTTTAGAGGTAGGGTTAGCATGCTTCTGATTCTGAAATATTCAAAAGATTTATTTACGGTTAGACTCTCTCACAAGAGCCTAATCAGAACCGAACCATAACTTGTTATCGTGACAGAACTTGTTTCATCAAGTAAATTGAATTTTTTACACATGAACCAGCTAGTTAGAAATCCTAATTGTTCTTCAAATACTTTGCTATCATCAAAACCTTAAAGGATACATTGTATGAACTAAATTTGTCTCAACAAGGGATCCATGTGTTCTTTGTTTATCTTTTTTAAATTTCATTCTACAAGATTTACCAAATACACAAGGTTCACAAAATTCCACGTTTTTTACCATAACACCACCCCGTACATTTTGTTTCGACAATTCAACCAGCCATCTTTGACTGACATGTCCAAGTCTCTTATGCCATAGCCTAGTCTTCGACACGGGTTTTGTGGATGCCACATTTACTGAACCACTTACAACATCAGCTTCAAGGGTATACAAGACTTGTTTCTTCATTCCTCTCAAGACATACTTCGACCCCTTCATACCCTTTAGGATGCTTTGCTCTCCTTTGAAAACATATCCTTTCTTGTCGAATTTTTCGCGGCGGGAAAAAATTGAGATTAAGCTATTAATTAACTTAACTCGAAAAACAAGAGTCACCATTGAAATTTATTGTTTCCGAAGGGAAAAGGGAAAAGATCGAATAAAACCCACAAAAGTAAAACAAAAGAGAAAATCTGGATACGCGAGTTTGTTATCCAAGGGGAAGGTGTTAGCATCCCTCACATCAACGGTACTCCATAGTGACTATCTGTGTTTATGAAAAATTTGGGTTGTTTGTTGATTGATTTTAATATGAACACATTTTGTCGTATTCGAGTGGAAAACGCAATTTACTACCCATAAGTATGAGGAAATGAGCATTTGCATCATCTTGATATGGAGAACTTTTACTTGGATTTTCTCATAAGCACCTGTCAACATTCAAGTGGAAAATGTCAATCATTTCTCAGAATATTGTAGAAGTATAGAGATTTGCATCACTACAAGAATAGACTAATATCATATCATAAAAAAAAGGCTCATAAAGAAAAGAGCACAAAGGAACAAAAATAAGCTTGATGAGGTTTGTATTTTTTAGAGGTTTTGAAAAAAGTTTGAATATGCTTAAGTGTTTTAGTGTTTATTAAGAAAAAGATTTTCTGAATCATTTGACAAAGTCAAGTTTTATTAAGAAAAATGTGTGAAGTTTGAAAACAAGAAGTTTTTGAAATAGAGAGAAGCTTTTAAAATTGAAGAAGTGGGAAGGAGATGAAGAGACTATCCTAAATCAAAAACAAAATGACATGAAATAAATGGTCTCATTGTAAGGTAGCCCAAGAGAAAGCCTTTTTGTGTGCAATTGTACTAACCACAAGGTGGAGCAAGCATTTGATATTGGTCAATGTAGCCTGCAATTTTTGTCGGTGACGCTACCACCTTACCGCAATGGTTGGAATTGGATGCTACTTTCTGATTTCTTATTTATCCTATGAAGTTGGAAATGAAAGGGAAGATATCTAAAACTAACCTTGCATGCAAATGTTTTCTTTAACAAATGTTAAGAGATCTTGGAACGAGGTCAGGTTATATAAAGGGAAGCTATTAACACCTAGTGTATATATGGTTATCCATAGGCCTTTTATTGCATGTTTCTCTATTAATTTGAATTGCTTTTTTATGTTTATCTGATGTGGCTTGGGAAAATTTCTCCATTGGGAGAATTGAGAGACTGTTTTTGTTATTTTCGGGCTTTCCGTTGTTTTTGGGAAGGTACTGGACCTAAAGTTTTTTATTTGTGTGCTCGCTAAGATTTTGCAATCTTATGCCTACGTATTACCGTAAAGTGATATGGGAAATCAGAGAAATCATAGTTCCTCCTATTTCTATGGGAGGAAAAATGTTTGGTGTCTTGTTCAAAGCCCGAGATTGAAGCTATCTGAGTATTTGTGTCTTGTTTGAAGCCCAAGATTGAAGCTAAAAGGGTGACTGAGAGAGAGAATTTGTCATCTCCAAAGGGAGAACATCTCACCTATACATCACAGATGTTTGTTGATTGGTTATAAGGGAAATTACTTTAACTGGGATATGTGAATCCAACAATGCCATAATTTCCTTTATAAGAGGGATGTTGTCATGAAGGAAGAAAACTTTAACTCAGTGTAGAGAAATGCCACTTTTCCTTATGAATATTTCATGCCAAGAGAGGGACATTGGCTTGAATGTTAAATAATCCATAGGCTTGCCACTTATAGTTGCTAGATGAAAGATGAATTTTAGCCAGGATAAAGGAAGGACTCCAGCTTGGATTTAGAATCAACAAGTATGCCACTTACAACAATTATCTGGAAAAAGGTTTTGATTATTTGTTTTGATAATGTGATGTATAGAGGAAATGTCCTCCTATAGAGGGGACTGATGGTTTCATCTGAGGGGATGTTGATTTTTGTGTGCCTTAATCAAAGCCCAAGGTTGAAACTAAAAGATAATGACTCCACTGAGATGGGTTTTATCTGTCCTATACAAAGCCCAATATTGAGGATGACTGGGGAATGACTCCACTGGGGAAGGTTTTATATGTCTTATACAAAGCCCAAGATTGAGGCTGACTAAGGAATGACTCCACTGGGGAGAGTTTATCTGCCTTGTACATAACCCAAGATTGAGGCTGACTGAGGAAATTCTTATATGAAGCCTAAGAGGAGGCTAACTTTTGCTGAGGATTTGTGGAAATCCAGGAGCAGGTCCAAATTGTATTGTGGAGTCCAAAGGGGTTTACTTTTACTGGGAATCAGGGAAGAGTTGAGATATCATATGACATGAGGCTCTGATTCTATTAGGGGATTTATTGATGGTAAATTGACCCTGGCTGAGATTTCTTAAAATGAAAGCTTAAAGCTTGTTGGGGGGCCAGATGGGTTTAAAGTTGAGTTTTGAAAACCTATAGAGGTTTTAACTCTACTGGAGATCTGTATATTGATGAAATGATCAATGTTTTTCCAGTGCTTTTAGGAAGCCTGTGGGTTTCTTGGTGAGATCCAAGAGGAAATGAGACTTTGCAAGTCCATTTACATGAAGAGGTTGACTCTTAGCTGGATAATATCCTTTGTATGACGTCCAAGAGGAGGCTTTAGGGTTAAAGGTTAACCCTAGAATGGTATGATGTTCTGGAAATTTTACATTCCTGGGGATTGAACTAGTATAGATCACTAATTTCTATCCTATGCTTTTAGGAAGCCTTTAGGTCCTTGTACTAAGCCCAAGAGGAAGCTGAGGAATTTCTAAGAAGCCTGTTGGTCCTTGTACTAAGCCCAAAAGGAGGTTAGGGATGCTTTTAGGAAGCCTGTGGGTCCAAAGCCTAAGAAAAGTTCAAGAAAGGTTTCACCAGGAATAATCTTTTCTTTGTTGAACAGTTCTAAGGTTTGAAGAAATCCAAAAGAAGTTTCACTGGGAAAAATCCTCTATGGGGAAATGAATTTCTTATATACAAATATATTTCTAAGTTTGACAGTCTTGAGAAAAGTTTCACCGAGAATAATGCCTTTCTCTGTTCCATATTGTATAAGCCCAAGAGGAGGCAGACTGTATAGGGAATTTCCTATGAGGGAACTAGTTTTGACTATGTTGTAAAGTAATCCCTGGTTTTACCTAGGCCTAGACCTAACTGTTAGAGAAAACTCTAAGCAATATATGAATAAGTATATACAAACAGTTATATTGACAGATATATATATATATAAGAAATATGCATTGAAAAAGATGTGGGGACATACCTTCTGAGAAGAAGCCCAAGGATATTATTATCAGTTGTATTGACTACAACTGTATTGCCTCTTTTAGGGTTTCAAGAAATTGAAGAAAGTTTTGAAAGAAAAAATGTTGAATTTGAATTTAAATTAAGAAAAAGTTTGTTTGGAAGAAAGTTTGGGGCTTATAACTCAAAGAGAGGCCCAGATGAAAAATTTGAAAAGGCGACGATCGCGTCGTGATTTTGAGAATCACAGAGGGACTTATACAATGACTGAGGACCAAAAATTTTATGTACTAGAAGGAATGGGTCTTACACTCTATTAGAGGCCCAAAAGTGTTTATTTATACAAGAGATGGGGCTTATAACTCAAGGAGATGCCTAGATGAA
This sequence comes from Lathyrus tuberosus, assembly GCA_022829125.1. Classification (NCBI taxonomy): domain Eukaryota; kingdom Viridiplantae; phylum Streptophyta; class Magnoliopsida; order Fabales; family Fabaceae; genus Lathyrus; species Lathyrus tuberosus. The sequence goes on along the minus strand of JALAZF010000784.1, from coordinate 727,922 downwards.
AAACATCGATCACACCGTTTATTTTAAAAATCGTATTGGGACTTATTCAATTACAAGGCCCAAAATGGTATATTTACAAAGGGGATGGGTCTTACACTCTAATAGAGGCCCAAAAGTGTTTAAAATTAAGTTAAGATCAAGAGAAAACCCTAATTTCTTTTAAAAAAAATTCAAAGAAAATTGAAATTCTGGTCAAGTAGATCACTAAGATGTCGGATAGGATGTCGAGACACTTGATCCCTGCTTCTCACAAGGATCAAAGAAGAACAAAATAAACAGCAGGATGAAAAAAACACACAAGAATTGTTAACCCAGTTCGGTGATCAACAACACCTACGTCTGGGGGCTACCATGTCAGGAATGAAATTAACTAAGTAAAATTGGTTCTAAGCTAAACTCCAATGTTTACAACTTATCACCTAGAAACTACCCTTCCTAGATTTCTACCTAAGACACTCCTAGGTATGAGACCCTTCTTAATTCCCTTTTAATCACAACAGTGACTGAAAATTACAACTCAATAAACAGTCCTACTCAGGTATTCACACAATACACGAGAGGCTAAAAAAAGTACAAACCCTAGTACTCTATAACAATTGTAGACTTCCACACCTATTCTAGGTTAAATCTATCCTATTTATATTGCAAAACAGAACTGGATTTGGGCTTCAGAATCGTAGCAATTCAGCTCCACAGAATCTACGACCTCCTCTTTTCTTCAATCCTAAGTTTTCAAAAATGTCTTCTTACATGGAAACCGTATATTCCTTTTAGAATCAGAATCTCTGATTCCTCAATCTCAGATGCCACCTAGGACCAAATCATATTCCAATTACACCTGGAAAATAGATACTGTTATTTATTCCAAACTATAACAGACAAAGATGTTGAATCAACATAATAGGACATCTTGTCTAACACCTTAACCTGCAGTTAGTTCATCATGTCAGGACATCTTGTCCAACATCTTTCTGCTATGCTAGTTTTACCAAAATTGATGTCAATCCCAAGGGCATGGACTCATCAATCTTCCCCTTTGGCAGATTTTGGCTAAAACTAACTTCAATTAACCTGCAGAAACATAACAGAGAGACCATCATCAGAACAGCAGTGGAAACACAACTTTGTCAACTTTGTCTCCCCCTCAACCAGTACCTTCTGCAAACAGCACCAGCACTACTCCCCCTTAATGATTAGTAGCATATCAGCAGCGATTAGTGATGTTAGTATTACTCCCAGTTTTTTGCCACAATATGACAAAGGCAGAATGACTAACTCAAAGACCAATAAAACAATTCAGAGTAAATAAAGTACACACCCAAAAAAAAATTATCCTGGGCATTCAGCCCTTACACAACCAAAAAGCATAAAATAGGAAAAACATGAATTTGAGAGAATTTTGGACAACCCTCTCAACTCTGATGGGAATACATAGTTAGATATTTGAACAACATTCCCACATCTAGTGGAATGTTATGCCTCTTCAGATAGGCAAACTCCAAGCTTTCCTCTCAAGACTTCAAATTGATTTGCATCCAAAGCTTTAGTAAAAATGTCAGCTAGTTGATTATCTGTGGCAACATCCTCCAGAGTTATGATTTTGTCCTCCACAAGGTCTCGAATGAAGTGGTGCCTGATGTCAATGTGTTTAGTTCGGCTGTGCTGAATAGGATTCTTTGAAATATTTATTGCACTCAAGTTGTCACAGAAGAGTGTCATAACATCTTGCGTGACATTATATTCAATCGGCATCTGCTTCATCCACATTATTTGAGAACAGCTGCTCCCTACTGCAATGTACTCAACTTTACCAGTAGACAAGGAGACACAATTTTGCTTTTTACTGAACCAGGAGATTAAATTGTTCCTGTAGCGTGCAGTTTTTATCAGTGACGCGACCACCTTATCGCCATTAGTTGGAATTGGGTGCTACTTTCCGATTTCTTATTTATGCTATGAAGCTGGAAAGGAAAGGGAAGCTATCTAAAACTAACCTTGCACGCAAATGTTTTCTTTAACAAATGCTAAGAGATTGGGGGGTCCGGGGTCAAGTTATACTATGGGGAGTTGTCAATTACCCATCCTATATATGGTTATCCATAGATTGTTTAGCATATCATACTGTTATCTACTTACTGGTGTTTATCTGTCATGGGTTGGGAAAGTTTCTCCCTTGGGAATGTTTGAGAGAGAGTAATTTTGTTGTTTCGGGGTTTCCCGATGTTTTTGGTAAGGTACTGGACTTAAGGTTTTTGTTATGTGTGCTCGTTAAAATTTTGCAATCTTATGCCTACGTATTCCCGTTAAAGAAAACAGGGAAATCACAGTAATCGTAGTTCCTCCTATTCTATTAGAGGAAAGAGATGTTTGGTGTCTTGTTCAAAACCCAAGATTGAAGCTAAAGAGTATTTGTGTCTTGTTCAAAGCCCAAGATTGAAGCTAAAAGGTTTTGACTGAGAGAGAATTTGTCATCTCTAAAGGGAGAAATCTCATCTGTTTACCACAGTTGTTAGGTGACTGGTTATAAAGGAGAATTACTTTAACTGAAATATATAGAATCCAGCAATGCCATAACTTCTTTTATAGAGGATTTGTCCTGAAGGAGAAAACTTTAACTCAGTGTAGAGCAATGCCATTTTTCCTTAGGAATCTTTCATGCTAACATAGGGACATTGGCTAGGATGTAAATAATCCAGAGGCTTGCCAATTACAGCATTTAGATGAAAGAGGAAGTTTACCAGGATAAAAGATGCACTACAACTTGGATTTTTAAATCAACAAGTATGCCACTTATAGTAGTTATCTGGGATTAAGGTTTGCTTTGATTGTCTGTTTTGATGTGCGATGTACAGAGAAATGTCTTCCTACAGAGAGAATTTTGATTTCCTATGAGGGGATTTTGATTTTTATGAGCTTTGATCAAAGCCCAAGGTTGAACCTAAAAGGTTGACTCTATTAGGAAATTTTATATCTATCTTGCACAAAGCCCAAGATTGAGGCTGAAAAGAGACTGACTCTTTTGGAGATATCATTATACAAAGCCTAAGAGGAGGCTGGAAGGAATTGAATCTTCTGAGGAAATATTTTGTCTGTCTTGTACAAAGCCCAAGTGTGAGGCTAAAAAGAGACTGACTCTACTGGTGAGAGGTTTTATCAGTCTTGTACAAAACCCAAGATTAAGGCTAAAAGAGATAGACTCTACTGGGGAGATTTTATATGTGTCTTGTACAAAGCCCAAGATTGAGGCTAAAAGAGGATTGACTGACTCAGCTGGATAATGTTTATAGGCGTCTTGTACAAAGCCCAAGATTGAGGCTAAAACTGCTGAGGGATGATCATTATACAAATTCTAAGAGGAGTCTGCTTGGGGAATTTCTTATATAAAGCCTAAGAGGAGGCTAACTTCTGCTAAGGATTATTGAGATCCAGAGGCAGGTCCAAATTGGGGAATCAACTCTTGTTGAGTGTTGAAGAGTTGGAATATGAGACGCCATGAGGTTCTGATTGAGGGTTTATTAATAGTAATTTGACCCTAGCTAGGGAAATTTAGAATGAGAGTTTAAAGATTGAGTTTAAAAAACCTATAGAGGTTTTCACTCTGTTGGTGATTGAAAAGGGTATTTCCTGTGCTTTTAGGAAACTTGAGGATTTCTTTGAGATCTAAGAGGTGATGAGACTGTCCAAGTCTAGTGGTATGAAAAGGTTTATCTTTGTATGATGCCCAAGAGGAGGCTGATGTTTTAAGGGATGAGAATCAACCCTAAATTGGTCTGATGTTTTAAGTCTTTAGAAGACCGCTCTAACAAATGATGAGTAGGTTATGTCATATGCCTGTAGGAGGTCTTTGGGTCCTTGTATTAAGCCCAAGAGGAGACATGAGAACTTCTAAGAAGCCTGAGGGTCCTTATGCAAAGCCCAAGAGGAGGTTAGGGATGCTTTTAGGAAGCCTGTGGGTCTAAACCTAAGAAAAGTTCAAGAAAGGTTTCATCGGGAATAATCCTTTCTTTAGTGAACAGTTCTTGGGTTTGAAGAAATTCAAGAGAAGTTTCACCGGGAATTAATCCTCTTTAAGGGAAATGAATTTCTTAGAAAATTTTCTAGTAGTGACAGTCTTGAGAAAAGTTTCATCAGGAATAATTCCTTTCTCTGTTCCATATTGTATAAGCCCAGGAGGAGGCAAGACTGTATTTGGAATTTCCTAAGGGGAGCTAGTTTTGACTGTGTTGAAAGAGTGACCACTGGTTTGATCTAATCCTATACCTAGTTGTTGGGGAAAACTCTAAACAAGATAATATACAGGCATATATATATATATATATATATATATATATATATATATACACAAGTATGTAAAAGAAAGCAGATAGAACTTACAGGTGAGCAAGCTTCCAGTACTACAGCTGTATGGTTAGTTATTCAAGAAATTAAAGAAAGTTTTGATAACAACTATGAATTTGAATATAAATCAAAAGGAAAAGTTATTTTGAAAAGAAGATTGGGGCTTATACTCAAGGAGAGGCCCAAAAATAACAGTGATCGCACCGTTGTTTTTGAAATCGTATAGGGACTTATACAATGAGTGGGGCCTAAATTTATTGTATTACAAAAGAGGTTGGGTATTACACTCTATTAAAGGCCCAAAGTTTATTTTTATACAAGAGATGAGGCTACAGCTCAAGGAGAGGCCCAAAATTGTTTTATGTACAAAAGGATGGGTCTTACACTCTATTAGAGGCCCAAAGATTTGTTTGAAAAAAGAAGAAAAATGGGACTTACAACACAAGGGAAGTCCCAGATGAAAATGTTTTAAAAACGGCGATCGCGCCGATATTTTTTAACGTACTGAGACTTATACAATGAGTGAGGCCCAAAAAGGTTTTTATGTGACAAGGGATGGGTCTTACACTCTATTAGAGGCCCAAAGAGTATTTATTTATAAAAAAGATGGGGCTTACAACTCAAGGAGAGGCCCAGATGAAAAACAACGATCACACTGTTATTTTGAAAATCGTGTCAGGACTTATACAATGACAGAGGCCCAAAAAGTTTTTGGTACAAAGGGGGATTGGGTCTGACACTCTATTAGAGACCCAAAGTGTTTTGAAAAAGATTTGTAAGGGTAAAAAATAATCAAAACCCTAACTAGATTTTAAAAATGTATTTTAATTGAATAAAAATTCAATTAAAATGATCAAAGTTATCAAACATGTGTGAAAAACAAGTTGTGATCTTGGATATTTATTTGAAAAAAAATCATGTTTCATTCATAGAATGATTTAAAAATCATTTGGGTTTGAAAAATCAAGAGAAAGAAACATTTTTAATGCTTAAAAATAAATTATTTATAAAAATATTAAATATACAAAATAAATAATATTTTTGTGAAATTTTTGTAGAATAAAATATTTTAACATTTTTATGAATTTTGAAAAAAATAATCAATTCAAAAACATTAAAAGTCAGAGAGAATTTAATTTTTGAATCAATTAAGAATTTGTGAAGAAAAGTGAAAAGAAAAAGTCGTAAAAGATATGGGATGGTCCTCCCAAGGTTTGAACCCACGCCCTTGGGGAGGTGAGATTAAAAGTTTACCAACTGAGCCAGTTACGTGTGGCTGATAGAGGATGGTAAGTGATGATAATATATGAAAAAAAACCTTTTGAAAATGGTTAAAAAAATAAAACCAAAAGGTCTGGGGCGAGGGGGATTCAAACCCCAGACCCTTTCCTCGCTACACACACAAAACCAATTGATCAACCACTGGGGCGCAATGCCAATTCAAATATATAGTAGCAATGAAATAATATATACTATGTTTGGTTCAAAAAACCTGAAAATAGCGCCATGGGTATCTTATTCCTTGGGCAACCATCAGACTTGCATGAAGCAAGCTATCTCCCTCGTTTCGCAACCATTTTACAAGATGTAAACATGAAACTTATGCGTTTTCTAACAAGGAACATGATTGTTCTTTTCAATTTTGTTTAAATTAAGTGTAATAAAAGATATCACGACATAACCAGATGAACCCTAAATAATGCAATAACTAAATGAAATCTCATACACATGAGCTAAATAGCAATTGATTGAGGGAAAATGATCTATGAACATCCAGAAACACAATGGTAACTTGAAAACATGTTTATGATGCATGATTCATTGAGTTCAGTTTTGAGAAAACTAACCTTGCAAGTGAGAATCGAATTCTCTTGTAGAGGTGTTACAAAAGTTTTCTGATGATCTAGATAGCTTCTTTGACCCTCAAGGATGGTGTTCGAATGTTGAGACTGGATTGAAACCTTCTGAATCACTTGACACAACTCAATATGCAAATTTGAGGTAAAGTTGAGCAAAAGGATGGTGACTTGAAGATTTTGATGTTATAGATTGAATATAAGTATTTAGATCACTCTTATATGTTGCATATGAGGTGTGTGAATCATTGGTTTCAGTTGCATTGGTCTCCAACTCAAAACCCGATAGTTTTTTCTCAAGAAAATGGAGTTTTTTGTGCTTAAGAAGGAAATGAGAGAAAGCAATGTTGTAAGCTGCTTTGGTGTACCCTGAATGATCAGCAAGGAGCTCTATTTATAGGTGAGTGAGTTTGTCTTGGTGAAATAGTGCTGCAACAATGGATAAGAGCTCACTAAATGCATTTTGGCAAGGTGTGTTTACTTCTCATGCAAGGCACAATAGCTCTCTAAGTAGCATAGCCAACTTTTGACCAATTCCCCATTCCTCATATGTTTTTATTGTTGTTTATGCATGAACCTTGACTGAGGAGAGTGGCTTTGTTGAAAGTGCACTATTGTACATAAATGCATCCTTTGAATTCAACATAATGTGACAAAACTCATAAATTCCCAGTGTGATTCCTTTTGACTCAATGCTAGGTATTGGCAGGTTTGTTATGACTCACTCTGATCACATTGAGTTAGTTTGTCATAGTGATCATTGCATTTGACTCAAAAATCGTGGCTTGCAAGAAAACATCCAAACTGTCATGAAAACAGTTGCAGCAATGCCTCTTGTGGCAGCCATAACTCTTGGCACAAGTTAAGTTGTTTCATGCCAATGATCTCTTTGGATTGTTGGCAACATGTATGACAACTTTTATGTTTACATTTGAGATTAATTCTTCTTGTAACTAGGTGTAAACATCTCCCAAGTTTAGGTGTTTTACTAAAAATCTGTCTTGGATATAATTTTTTTCTAAGTGTTGGAAAAAGTGGTAATTTTCACTTTTTGTGATTTTGATCAATCCATAATCCAAAATCCATGAGGATTTGGAATCTCTTGTAGTTGCATATTTGAAGTATGTCATGTGAACTTTCATTTGAGCTCTGAATGGTAGAAACCTCACTTTTGTTCCATAACTTAGAAAAATTTTGGTTGGTACAAAATTGGTACAAAAATCACTTTTGTTCCATAACTTAGAAAAATTTTGGTTTCTCATGGTTACCCCTTTTGCAAGAAACCTCACTTTTCTTGATAAATGATGATCAAAATCATACATTAGCATTGTTTTTGACTTAGGGGAACCATATTTGTGAAAAATTCCAAAAAGTCAAACTTGATTTTGGGCACAGTTGACTTTTTGTCAGATGAAATCCAAACTGTGTGATTCTTTGTGCAATCAAGTGCTTGACCTAATTTAAACCTAATGGATGGATTCCATAGGTATTTTAGGGTGTATTGAATCATGTCCCAAGGTTTGGGAGCATGTCTTGGTCAAAATTCAAAGGCACAGTTGACTTTCTCTTCAAAACCCTAATTGTGGTCCAGATGAGATTGAAACTTGTGAATCAAGTTTCTTGGATCAATCCATGGTTGTAAAAGCATCAATGTAGTTTATTTGAGGCCCTTAAATTATGTCTTGAGGTCTTGGCTCATGCTTTGCTCCAAAAGTCAACTTAGGGGTGAATTAGGTCAAGAAACGCTAATTCCTGATTTTTGATGAATGCTTCCCCTGATGCTAATTTGACTTGATGATTGGATCCATGAGGTCCCTTGGAGAATTTAGGATCGTGTTTTTAAGTATTGGCTCATGCCCAAATTAAAATTTTCATCTAGAGGCCTTGGTCGACCAAATCCCTAATTTGGTGACACTGGCGATCTTGAGGCTTGATCCACTTGGAATGTTGCAACTTTGTGCTTGATTCTTGATGTGGGAGTCCTCTTGATCCCTTATGGGTGTTTGAGAGGTTAGACAAGTTGAAGATCATGTCATTTCTTGATTGATCCTTTGTCTAAGTGCTCTGAGAGGGCTCAAAACCCTAATTCTTGATTGTGGTGAATGCTCAAATATCTTTGAGGAGATTGATGAGGTATGATGGTACATCCATATTGTGATGATGATTTGCACAATGATGGCAAATCATGGTGGTCAAAATTTGGGGTTTGACATATGCCCCTAATTAATCTTTTTAGACCCGAAGGCGTGAATGACGAAGATATTCGGACATTCAGGGTGCAAGAGGATTAAATATCGGAATACCCAAAATTTTGTTGGTGGTTATGAATGGTAGTTTTCTCATCCATCTTCTTTTGCTAAGCAGTAATACTTAGAAAAAGGTAAAACTTCCCCTCGATCCTAGTCTTCAGCCAAGGAACCGGTCTCAGTTTCTGAAATACACATCCCCTCGATCCTGGTCTTTAGCCAAGGAACTGGTCTTAGTTTTTGAAATAAACTTCCCCTCAATCCTGGTCTTTAGCCACGGAACTGGTCTCAGTTTCTTCTTGTCGAGTTTCGTCCTTGACAAGGGATGCTATTTGTAGCAGTTTTCGTTAAACTTCTCGCCGATTTTTACTACTGGGAGACGCCATTTGATGGAAAAGAGTTGAGGTCAGACTTTCTGGTGGGTACCCATTTGTATGAGCTGTAGAGGTGTGCAAACTTCCCTGTTGGAGATGCCATTTGCTGACTCTACTGGGGAAAAACGAGTCTCTTGAAAGACAGCTTTTTGCTTGGGGGTATTACATCATACTTTTCTTCGAGATCTTTTCGGAGAAATGACATGTGATGTAATCCAATTTTGAGGTGATAATGACTACATTATCATCGACTTTTTGGGAGAAAAACCGATGTATTGCTGAGATTCTTTGGTTTAGAGGCTTGCTCTGAGGATTTTCCTTAATTTGGGAAAGTGAGAAATATCATCTTCGATGGCGAAGAGTGATGTTCCAGAGGTATCGGTCGAATGTCTTTTTACCTTTCAAAGGTTCAAGTTATCAAAGCGGTCGAGGACCATCTCAAATCCAGAAATAAACTGGGGAGAGATTGCTCAGACGATACATTTCCTGACGAGAAAAGAACTTAAACCGGGATTTTGTCTTATCTGACACGGAAAGGACAACTGACAACTTGATTGATAATAAGGCTTTATCACTTGGAAAATGAGTATGACCAGAGTGATATTAATGCAATATAATTGTGAATATGAATCAATTATGCATGATGTATGTATGTTTATGCTGACAAAACAGACGCGATATACAGAATGGTGAATGAACATGACTAGATACTTAGCCACTGCGGGGGATGAAAAGTATTATCGTTCCAAGATAGGAATTTTACCTTGCTTAGGAGAGGTGGACCCTGTGGGGGATGCAAGAATAGTCAATTGGTCTTAAGAGGTACGAACTCTGTTGGGGATATCAGATGGGAAATTCACAACTGAAACGATTATTCCTTCATTTAGATGTACTGGTTTTGAAGGAGTACTTTGATTCTGCACTTTGTGGTTCAATTAGCTTCGGAGAAGCTATCGATGTTCTTTTTTATGTTCAAAGTCAAAAGGAATTGCCATCTTTATTTTAAAAGTAGAAAATTTTTTACAAGTAAATTCATTTTCGTTTTGTTTCAAGAATTGTTGATCATGTTAAAGAATGTCATTTTGTAAAGCAAAATAAATGAGAATCGCAAACAAAAGCACTAGGGCTCAAATTTTATGTATAGAATGGTAATCAGCCAAGCGCGTGACCCCATAAAGTATTTATAAAGTTTAGAAAATGGTAATTTTAAGGGAAAAGAGCTACATTGAAACATAACGACCGTTATCCTTCTACCAAATTTGAATTCTGGACATCCTGAGCTTCTGTCGAAGATGACCTTGACTGGAAGTTTTTTGACAAATAGTATTACGGCTGGGGATTTAACCTTGTCGGACGTAGTTACTTGCCATGAATCCCTAACTTTTGCCTGGATTATCTTTTGAGGTTTCCAATCCATCGAGATGATTTTTGCTTATGTCTCTAGTTTTTGCCTGGATCGCCCTTTCGGGTTTTCAATCCACTGAGACGTTTTTTTTTCATTCATTTTTTTTTTATTTAGGCAAAGTTTTCTTGACTACGTCAACATTTGTGGGGTAGGCAAATTCCTCTCCATCCATGGTTGCGAGTCTCAAGGCGCCGCCTGAGAAGGCTTTCTTGACCACATAGGGGCCATCTTAATTCGGAGTCCATTTCCCCGAGAATCAGTGAGGAATGATTGTATCTTCTTGAGCACGAGGTCTCTTTTCCTGAAGACATGGGATCATACCTTTTTGTCTAACACTTTCTTCATTCTTTACTGATACAACTGACCATGGCATAGAGCCGTTATTCGCTTTTCTTCGATCAGGTTCAATTCATCATGTCGACTTTGACACCATTCAGCCTCTGTTAGCTTAGCTTCCATCAATACCCAGATTGATGGGATCTCTACTTCTATGGGATGTACTGTTTCCATGCCATATACTAGAGAGAAATGGGTTGTCCCTGTTGAAGTGCGGACAAATGTACGATAACCGTAAAGAGCAAAAGGCAGCATTTCATGCCAGTCTTTGTAGGTTACAACCATCTTTTGAAAAATCTTCTTAATTTTCTTGTTAGCCGCTTCTACCGCCTCGTTCATCTTAGGCCAGTAGGGAGATGAATTATGGTGTTCGATTTTGAACTCAGCACATAATTCTTTCATCATCTTGTTGTTCAGGTTTGATCCATTATCAGTAATGATCTGGCTTGGAACATCGTAATGGCAGATGAGATTTTTTTTATAAACCGGACCACCACTTGTCTAGTCACATTGGTGTATGACACTACTTCGACCCACTTGGTGAAGTAGTCAATGGCTAACAGGATGAACCGATGTCCTTTTGAGGCTCTGGGTTCAATCATGCCAATCATGTGTATTCCCCAAATAGAAAAAGGCCATGGAGTAGAAAGAACTTTGAGATGCGTTGGTGGTACATGGATTTGGTCAGCATATATTTGACACTTGTTATACTTCCTCATGTATTTGTAGCAATCAGATTCCAAGGTCGACTAATAGTATCATGCTCTCAGAATTTTTCTCGCCATTGTGTGTCCGTTGGCATGAGTGCCAAAGGATCCTTCGTGAATCTCACTCATCGACATGTTTGCTTCTGGTCTGTCTACGCATCGGAGCAAGACCATGTCAAAGTTTCTCTTATAGAGTGTATTACCGCTCAGGAAGAATTTTCCTGCCAGTCTTCTGATGGTTTTCCTATCTTTCTTTGATTCCCCAGGTGGGTACTCTTGTTTCTGAAGGAAGCACTTGATATCGTGATACCAAGGTTTGTCGTCTATGACTGCTTCGATTGCGAAGATGTAAGCAGGCCTTTCTAGGCGCATTATGTCAATCTTAGGTACGTCGTTCCATTAATCTACACTAATCATGGAAGAGAGAGTGGCTAGTGCATCAGCCATGTGATGAAACTCGATTCTGTTGAAGAATGGTAACAACCTTCTCGTGTAATCTTTGTAACTAATAAATCCTGATTGGTATGTATTCCACTCTCCTTTGATTTGATTAATAACCAAGGCTGAGTCTCCATACACATCCAAGTTCTTTATCCTTAAGTCGATAGCTTCTTCGAGACCCGTGATACAAGCTTCGTATTCGGCCTCATTGTTTGTGCACTTGAACGTCAGTCGGGCGATGAACAGAATATGGGTACCCCGAGGTGTTACAATGATTGCCCCAATTCCATTTCCATAATTGTTGACAGCTCCGTCAAATATTAGTCTCTATTGGGAACCTGGTTCTAGCCCTTCACTGGGTAGTGGTTCATCGCAATCTTTCATTTTCAAGTACATGACATCTTCGTCTGGGAAGTCAAATCCGACTGATTCCTGGTCGTCAATCGGTTGATGAGCCAAATGATCGGCTAAAATACTTCCTTTGATAGCTTTCTGAGCATGGTACTTGATGTCGTATTCCGATAACAACATCTTCCAACTGGCAATCCTTCCCGTGAGAGCAGACTTTTCGAAGACGTACTTGATCGGATCCATTTTGGAGATTAACCAAGTAGTGAGACAAATCATGTACTGGCGAGACGTTTGGCTGCCCAAGCCAGAGCATAACAACTTTTCTCGAGCATAGTGTACCGAGTTTCACAGTCGGTAAGTTTCTTGCTTAGGTAATAGATGGCAGACTCATTTCTTTTGGTTTCGTCTTGATGGCCAAGTACACAACCCATAGAGTCTTCCAAGATTGTTAGGTAGATGATCAGGGGTCTTCCTTCCACTATAGGAGATAGAATAGGTGGATTCAACAGATATTCTTTGATACTTTCGAACGCTTTTTGGCAATCTTCTGTCCATACACAGCTTTAAGTCTTTTTGAGTAGTTTGAAGATCGGCGCGCATGTTGTGGTCATGAGGGATATGAACCTTGAGATGTAATTCAGACATCCCAAAAATCCTCTGACCTATTTTTCAGTCTTTGGCGAAGGCATTTCTTGAATAGCCTTGACCTTGTCAGGATCAACCTCAATTCCTTTTTGGCTGATAATGAACCCTAAAAGTTTTCCTGAGCGGACACCGAATATGCATTTACTGGGATTCAAGCAGATTTTGTATTTCCTTAGACGCTCGAATAACTTGGACAGGTGTGTCAGATACTCTTCTTCTGTTTTATATTTGGCGATCATGTCATCGACATACACTTCGATTTCTTTGTGTATCATGTCGTGAAACAGAGTAGTCATAGCCCTTTGATAGGTTTCCCCAGTATTCTTCAAGCCGAACGGCATTACCTTGTAACAAAAGGTGCCCCATGGGGTGATGAATGATGTTTTCTCCATATCTTCCAGCACCATTTTGATTTGATTATAGCCCGAGAATCCATCCATGAAGGAGAAGACTTTGAACTTTGCGGTACTGTCAACCAGCATGTCTATGTGTGGTAAGGGGAAGTCATTATTTGGACTTGCTTTGTTCAGATCCCTGTAGTCTACACACATTTTGACTTTTTCGTCTTTTTCCAGAACTAGCACTATGTTAGCTAGCCATTGAGGATATTCTGAGGTGGCGAGGAAACCTGCGTCGATCTGTTTTTGCACTTCCTCTTTGATTTTGTTATCCATATCCGGGTGAGTCCGTCTCAGCCTTTATTTTACCGGAGGACATTTGGTCTTTAGCGGTAAATGATGTTCCATGATGCTGGTATCCAACCCTGGCATGTCCTGATAGGACCAAGCAAATACATTGGGAAACTCTTTGAGAAGTTTTATCAATCTTTCTTTGACATTCAGACTGAGCAGTGCTTTATTCTTAACTTCTTTCTTTTCTTCCTCTGATCCCAAATTGACCGTTTCCAACGGCTCTTTGTGAGGTTCAATGGACCTTTCCTCTTGTCTGAGTAATCGGGAGATCTCCTCTGAAATTTTGCGTCCTCCTCTTCTTTAGCCTCAAATACCGGGAATTCAAAGTTGGGAGAAGGCATTGGATCATATGTTTCAATGGGGTTTAAAACAAGCAATCTACATGATGTGATGATTCATTTTTTAGAAGATATGAGAGAATGCAAGAGTGTGTGCAGTGTATTTTCTGAAAATTGCTTGTTGTTATTTTGGGTTGTTTTAGGATTACCATTTTCTGAAAAACGAAAAGTGAAAACAACAATAAATGCGGGAATGACAGAACGACGTTATTTATTTATGATTTGTCGATTCTTGAAATATAACCCTATAAAACAAAACTGTCGCTTTGGAGAAAACAATGAGGGACATTTACAGAAAAGTGAGCCTTATAAAAACATCTGTTTCACCTGGGCAGGGTGAATGGTTAAAACAAAAATGACAATTACCTAGACTTATGGACGACTTTCAGGACATCGACAGCAACCCATTGGCGACGAACTCCTCGGTGAATTACAAAGTCCGGTACCTTATTTCTTGGTTTGTCCTCAGAAATGACGCTGATTTTTGGTGGAGCAGGATCATTGGAGTCTTCCTCCCAAGTAGAGTTGTCGTAAACGAACTCTTCTGTTGTATCTTCCCTAATGTTTTCACTCTCAAGAGGATCTCCCCATCTAGTTGGCTGGATGTCCTCGTATCTGATGCGAGAGCTTTCAGGAGCGGTGTACTTAACCAAGAAGTCGTACTTGCCACTCGACTGTCCTAAGGTGTCCCATACTTCTGTGGGAACAAAGGAGTCATCCTTCTCGATGAAGTTAACCTCAGGAAAAACATAGTTGGTGAACTCTTGTCCTGCCATCTTTTCTTGTTCTGGATATCTTTGGACTGTCCTGAGTAATGATCCCATGACCCGGTGGGAATGTGGATATTCCTTTCAATATTACTCAGTTGATAGGCATTGTTTGGCTGACTCTTTTGCCTTAAGTCTTATGGGTACGACTTCCTGATAGGCAAGTCATCCAGGGGATCATAATAGTCCTGATCGAAGTCGTTCTTCATTAAATCATCCTCTAGTGAGTTAGGTGGAGCACGACATCCCTCAGGATCACAATCTCCATAGATCATCCGAATTTCTGATCTTGGTATATATCTTGGGCCCTGCTTGGGAAAACAGAATGGCATGTGCGTTTCTTCCTGAGACATATAACCATTGTCGTCGAGATAAGATTTCCTTTCCTCGTCCGTATAGGAGGAATCACTTTTATTGATGGTGTGTACTTCTTCAGACACTAGGTGGAGGAAGCCTCCACTGTGGAAGAAGTCCTGAATGGGATAAAAACTTTCATCTTTAGTAGTCTGGGTACAGGCTGAGGAGAAACCAAGACCTTTCTTTGTCTTGGTATCCGTAGGAATTACAAGCTGTTCCCATCCTTTTATGTCGTTACTCTCGATCACTTTGAGAGCGACTTTGTATGAGGAGATCGATGCCCTCTTTTGATCGATTCTCATTGCTCACCGAGAGTGCTTGGAACTGGGTTCCAACAATCTCCTCAGGTTCTACACAGGAGAATGATGATAAATTGCTCACTATTAAGGCCTGCTCTCCACATACTGTGACTAACTTGTCATTCTTGACGAACTTTAGCTTCTGGTGAAGTGTCGAAGTGACTGCCCCAGCTTCGTGTATCCAAGGTCTTCCTAATAAACAGTTGTATGCTTCCCGGATGTCCATGACCTGGAAAGTGACTTGGAAAGTGTGAGGACCAATGGTTATGGGAAGATCAACTTCTTCAATAACTGTTTTTCTGGATCCGTCAAAGGTTTTGACGATGATCTCACTGCCTTTCATCGAAGCTCCTAAAAATGATAGTCGTATCAGAGTTGATTTTGGCATAACATTTAAAGACGATCCTATGTCTACCAGTACGCTGGCTAAAGCATCGTCCTGGCAATTAACTGTAATGTTGAGTTCCATATTATGGTTCTTGCTTTCTTTCGGCAGTTCTTCATCACTGAATCCTAAGTTGTTGCAGGAGGTGATGTTGGAAATGATGTTGTCAAATTTTCCTACCATCGCATCTTATTCCATGAAGGCCTGCTCTAAGACTTTCTAAAGAGCTTCTGTGAGCTTTGAAACTAAGTAGGAGAGATATTATAGAGATTCGAGACGGAGTTTGCAACAGTTGGTCCACAATGTTGTAATCGCTTTTCTAGATGAGCTTCAGCATCTCATCGTTGTTTTTTACCAGTTATGGATTATTGGATTGTACGACCCGTTGATTTTGAACTTCTGTTTGAGGTTTCTTTTCCTTGGTGGGTTCTCCAACTTCTCTGTTGAAGATCTGGCCGCTCCGTGTAACTCGGCTGATGTCAGCAATATTTACGATGGAGGGTAATGGAGTTTTCTTTCCATTTTTATGGTTGTTGCATCGTACTTGTAAGGGATAGCCTTCTCTGATTTGTACGATATCGATCCTGGCAGGTAAATAACTGTAGCGTGCGATTTTTGTCGATGACGCGACCACCTTATCGCAAAATTGGGTTCTCTCCTCACCGCAGTGAGGGGGAGTGGGGTGCTACTTTCTGATTTCTTATTTATCCTGTGAAGCTGGAAGGGAAAGGGAAGCTATCTAAAACTAACCTTGCACACGAGTGTTTAACTAAACAAACGGTGACAGAGATTGGGGGGTCTGGGGTCAGGTTATACAATAGGGAGTTGTCAATTACCCATCCTATATTTTGTTATCCACAGGTTGTTAGTTTTAGGTTCTGCTTTGTACTTGATGGTGTTTATATGTTGATGGGTTGGGAAAGTTTCTTGTTTAAGAGAGAGAGAGAGAGAGAGAGAGAGAGAGAGAGAGAGAGAGAGAGTTTTTGATGATTTTGGTGAGGTATTGGACCTCAGTTTTGATTAGTATGTGTGAAGGTACTGGACCTAAAGTTTTTGATTGGTATGTGTCATACCCCAAATTTTGACCACTAAGGTTTCCCATCATTGTGCAAACCATCATCACAATATGGATGAACCATCATGCCTCATCAAATGCCTCAAGGGTTGTTGAGAATTCACTACAATCAAAATTAGGGTTTTAAGCCCTCTCAGAGCTTTAGACAAAGGATCAATCAAGAAATGACATGATCTTCAACTTGTCTAACCTCTCAAACATCCACAATGGATCAAGAGGACTCCCACTTCAAGGATTAATCACAAGGCTGCTCCCTTCTAAGTGGATCAAGTCTCAAGATCTACAGTGTCACCAAATTAGGGTTTTGGTCGACCATGGCCTCCAGATGGAAAAATTCCATCTGGGCACAAGCCAAAGATCCAAAACATAACCTAATATACTCCATGGAGCCTCATAGACCCAACCATCTGTAGTGAGCGATTTTGGACGCGGTTCTTAAGCGTTGGTCGCTCTCTGCGGTTGAGCTTAAACTACAGGTCGATTCATTTTTTATCCTATTAAAGCTGATGAAGGAAGGGAAATAGATGTCTCCAATTAACCCTGCTTTGCATAATGAGTTTAAACAGCGGTTTGTTAGGTTACGAATGCTATCAATGTGGGGGGCCTTTGTATTGGTTATTTGTATTTTCGCCAATACTGATTTCTTTCTTTTTATCTTGAAAGAAGGTTTCTGGCGGGGAACTAGGATTAGGATGTTAGGACTGATGTTTTTGAATTACTGCTTTTGATATGGGATTTGGGTTTTTTGTTTAGTGTGCTCGCTAAGATTTTTCTTTCAATCTTATGCCTACGTATTCCCGTTTACCGAAACAGGGAAATCAGAGCGCTCGTAGTTCCTCCTATTCTATGGGAGGAAATGGTTGTTTTTGGTGTCTTGTTCAAAGCCCAAGACGTGAAGCGAAAGGTGGTTTGTATCTTGTTCAAAGCCCAAGATGTGAAGCTGAAAAGTCAATTTGTGTCTTGTTCAAAGCCCAAGACGTGAAGCTAAAAAGGTCTCAACTTTAGAGAGAATTTGTCATCTCTAAAGAAGGGGTTTGTCTGTCATAACTGTTGGGTGACTGGTTATAAAGGAGAATTACTTTAACCGGGATACGTGGATCCTAGCAATGCCATAATTTCCTTTATAGGGGATTTTAACCTGAAGGAGAAGACTTTAAATCAGTGTAGAGCAATGCTATCTTTCCTTAAGAATTTCTCATGCTAAAAGAGGGATAGTGGCATGGATGTAGATAATCCAGAGGCTTGCCGCTTACAGCGATTAGATGAAAGGGGAAGGAGTTGTTGATGTTTGTATACTGTGAACGAGGCACAGTTTTGATGCTAAAAGGTTAATTGGATTAACCAGTGGTTTTCTTATATAAAGCCTAAGAGGAGGCTACTATGTGTCTCGTACAAAGCCCGAGAGAGAGGCTAAAAGGGTTGACTCAACAGGAGAATCTTTTATACTCAACAAGAGAGTGTTTTTTTTGTACCTCGTACGAAGCCCAAGATGGAGGCTATGAATGTTTGACTAAACAAGAGAGTCTTGGTATCTCGTACGAAGCCCGAGATGGAGGCGAAAGAGGGATTGACTCAACGAGGGAGTCTTTTATGTGTCTCGTACAAAGCCCGAGAGAGAGGCTAAACGTTGTTTGACTTCGCTGGGGAGAATCATTGTACAAATCCCAAGGGGAGGCTAAGGTAACTGTTTAAGTGACAGGTCCAGTATACTGATTTTGAAAGAGAAAATCAGTTCTTATATGAGCAACATTGTACTCATGGATTTGATTCAAGGATCCGGGATATTTCCTTCTCTTTGAGGAAACGGGAAATCCAAAGGGTATTGAGACTGTTCGAGTCTGCGGGTTTCCTTCCTATTTAACGAAGGGGTCACTTAAGAATGTCTTTGAGACTCAAGGAAATTAGACTGTCCAAGTCTAGAGTTTCATCTTTTGTATTATGCTTTGAGAAACAGTAGTAGACCCTATGAAAGGAATGTTCTATGAGGATGACTAGGTTCTGTTCCTATACCTCCAGGAGGTCGTCGGGACACTTTGTACGAAGACCAAGAGGAGGCTGGAAACTTTTAAGAAGCCAACGGGTCCTTGTACTATGCCCAAGAGGAGGCTATCATTCCCGGAGGAATAGATCATTATACGAAGCCTAAGAGGAGGATGTGAATTCTTCTAAGAAGCCGTAGGGTCCTTGTACGAAGCCCAAGAGGAGGCGGGGATGCATTTAGGAAGCCTGGGGGTCCTTGTACGATGCCCAAGAGGAGGCCGATGCTTTTAAGAAGCCGATGGGTCCCCAAACCCCGAGAAATTCAAGGGAAGCAATTCACAAGGAATAGATCAAGTCAAGAAAGTTTGAGAATTTGGAAGAAACTCAAAGATGCCATTCACGGAGAATACATTCATCTTAGGGAGTAGAGCTTCTTGACAATTCCTAATGAGGACAGCCGAAGAGAAGCTGTATCTGGCGATCCTATTGGGGATCTAGTTGTCTATTTCTACGAATAAACGAAACGGCATCACCTAGTTCTAGACGTAGTTGTCGGGGAAACTCTAAATATCTATACTATTATTACACAGTTGATATGAGTTTATGAAAGAAGACTTACAGCAAAACAGCCCCACAATACAGTTATATGTATATGAAAGCGGTAAATGAAAGCGATAACCACTTACTCGGTTGTAGAGCTTCCATGTTGTTTGGTTAGTTGTTCAACAAAGAAAGATTGAAAATAACAGTATATTCAAAATCAAAGGAGAAAGAGCTTTGAAAAAGAAAGATTTGGGGCTTACAGCTCAAGGAGAGGCCCAATTGATTTTATTAGTGAGCGCACTGTTTGAATTTGTACAGAGGGACTTATACAAGTGACTGAGGCCCAAAAATATTTCTATACAAGTGGGTTGGGTCTTACACTCTCTCAAGAGGCCCAAAAGGTTTAAAGAAAAAGAATGGGGCTTATAACACGAGGGTAGGCCCAGATGATTTTTCCATTTAAAATGGCGATCGCGCCGAGGTTTTCTTTTAACGCAGAGGGACTTATACAATAAGTGAGGCCCAGAATAGTTTTGGTTAAAAGGGGGTCGGGTCTTACACTCTAATAGAGGCCCAAAGTGTTTTGAATGGGTCTTATAGCTCAAGGAGAGGCCCAAGGTTATCTTTCAAAAGGCGACGATCGCGCCGTTTATTTGAAAATGTACAAAGGGACTTATACAACGAATGAGGCCCAAAATATTTCTGTACAAGTGTGTTGGGTCTTACACTCTCTCAAGAGGCCCAAAATGTTTTTGAAAATGATCTATGAGGGTTGAATTAATCCAAAAACCCTAATTTGTTTTCAAAAATGTATTTAATTGAATAAAAATTCAATTAAAAATGATCAAAATTGTTTAACATATGAAAAACAAATTGTGATTTTGGATTAATGCTTCAAAAATTAAGTATTGACCTACAAAATAATTAGAAAGCATTAAAAGTTGCAAAATCAATGTAGAAGAAATATTTAAAATGTCAAAAAACAATTAAAACATTAATTCTTTGCAAAAATATAAATTATATGAAATAAATAATATTTTTGGGATTTTTTGTTAAAATAAAATATTTTAACATTTTTGTGAATTATTAAAAAAAGAATCAACTCAAAATCATTAAAACTCAGAGAGAAATTAATTTTTGAATCAATTAAACAAAATCACAAAATTCAAATATTTGAATTTGTGAAAAAGGCGCCAAGAACACAAGCAAGAACACGCGCGTTTTTCTGGGTTTGGCTGATTTGTGTTTTCCATCCAATCTCACTGAATACGTAATCATATCATGCAATCCGCATATCATTATGCTCGTCTCAACCTCACGATCATGCCTATAACACTTAATTTCATTTAAATTAAACATAAAACATGAAATCACGAAGAAACCTCAAGAACCCTAATTTCTGCATGAAGGTTAGGATTTTTGATACACGATTCAAACAATGCAATTAATTGAGGGAAAACATTCCATGCATGACTATGAACATATGGCCAAATTATTGTGCGAGGAAATATGCATAGATTGAGAGATGACCAAGTATATGCTTACCTCTAAGCCGTGACAGCAAGTGCAATGTGATTTTTGATTTGGAGGTGTTACAAATGAGTGGTGATGATCTGAACAGCTTCCCTACACCCTATGGAGTGTGTTTGAATGCTTAGACTTGATTGAAATTGGCTGGATCAATTCGTGGCATCTCAGCTGCAACTTGATTGAAAATTTGAGCAACCAGCTGGTGATTTTGTGAAATTGATGTTTCAGAAGTGATCTAAGTGTTTGATCAGCTCATATGTGATGTATGTGAGGTGTGTGAGTGATTGGTTTGATTGGAAAAGCTCTCAAACTCAAAACCCAATAGTTACCTTGCTAAGAAAGGCATTTTTGCCAAGAGAAAGAGATTTTGAGGAAACCATCTGTTAGATGGCTTTGGTGTACTCAAACTAATCACAATTGAGCTCTATTTATAGTAGAGCAAGTTTGTTTTGCAAGGAATAGTGAATGGCAGCTGGTAAGTAGGTTTGGCCAATGTTGTCCAATGGAAATGCAAGTCTCCTCTAGCCATTGACTAGAGGTTAGGGCACAGAGCTTTGGTTCCCTTGGTCTTGGATAAGTATTGACTGATTTCAGATGAGAATGGCTCAGTCCATGCCACCTTGATGCTTCCATTGAATGCTTCAACCCAAATTTGGAGTCTTGTCCCCATTTTGGCCATTCTAGGTTCAACATGCTATTTCTTGTTCCATGGACTTTGGAGGCTTGGCTCAGTGATTGTCCCCTTTAGATTCAATCCTCAGATGTGTCCAAGTGGATAGGAGCATTTGAATTTGGCTGATTTTGGTAATTCGAGCCAAAATGCAAAATCTGCCTTGCCTTTGACAGATTTCAGCAAGGCAACTTGACAATGTCATATCTCATGGTGTGAGTTGAATTTGGCAATGTTCTTGGCCATTTTGGAAAGCCCTTACATGATACAACAACTGTTTGAACATGTTTGATTTTGATATCTTCTGATTCCAAGTGAAAAATCCCTCTACATTTGGCAAAAAGTGAAGCAAAATCTGACTTAGTGAAATTTTCACTAAGTGTTGGAACAAAGTGTGATTTCTTGATTTTGATCACTCCATAACTCAAAATCCTTAATGAATTGGACTTAGGTCTAGTTGAAGTTTTTGTAGAGGGTAATGAGGGCTACAAATCCATCTTTGGATGAAAAAAATTGGCCTTGTGGTTTAGGAGTTATGGTCCTCCAAAGTTGGTGCATTAGTGGTACTTTTTCCATAACTTAGAAAAATTTCTAAGTTTTATGGTTACCCCTTTTACAAGTTATCCCACTTTCTTTGATTTTTCTTGATGAATGATGATCCAAATCATACATTAACATCATTTTAGGGTTAAAAATCCATTTTGGTGAAAAATCTCAAAAAGTCAAAGTTGACTTTTGTGCACAGTTGACTTTTTATCAAATGAATTCCAAACTGTGCAATTCTTCATGAAATCATGTCCTTGACCTAAATCAAACTTGATGGACATGTTCCAAGGGTGTCATAGGGTATATTGGGGCATGTCCTAGGGCTTGGGAGCATGTCCTGGTCAAAAGTCAAAGTTGCAGTTGACTTTTTCCTTAAAACCCTAATTGTGGTGCAGATGAAATTGAGACTTGTTGCTCAAGCTTCTTGGATTAATCCATTGTTACAAATGGATCAATATAGCTCATTAGAGACCCTCAAATCCTCTCTTGAGGTCTTGGCTCTTGATTTGCCCTAAAAGTCAACTTAGGGGTGAATTAGGTCAAGAAACCCTAATTCCTGATTTTTGATGTATGCATCCCCTGAGGCAAAATTGACTTGATGAATGGGTCCATGAGGTTCCATGGAGTACATTAGGTTATGTTTTGGATCTTTGGCTTCTGCCCAGATGAAACTTCCCATCTGGAGGCCCTGGTCGATGAAAACCCTAATTTGGTGATACTGGCGATCTTGAGACTTGATCCACCTAGAAGGGAGCAGCCTTGTGCTTAATCCTTAAAGTGGGAGTCCTTTTGATCCTTTGTGGATATGTTAGAGGCTAGAAAAGTTGAAGATCATGTCATTCCTTGATTGATCCTTTGTCTAAGAGCTCTGAGAGGGCCTAAAACCCTAATCTTTGATAGTAGTGAATGCTCAACAACCCTTGAGGTATTTGATGAGGCATGATGGTTCATCCATATTATGATGATGATTTGCACAATGATGGGAAATCTTAGTGGTCAAAATTTGGGGTATGATAGATGCCCCTATTTAATCTTCTTGGACACGAATGGGTGAATGGCGAAGGTATTCGGGCATTCGGGGTGCAAGAGGATTAAATATCGGAATACCCGAAATTTTGATGGTGGTCATGAATGGTAGCTTGCGCATTCATCTTCTTTTGCTAAGTAAGGATGCTTAGAAAAGGTAAACTTTTCCTCGATCCTGGTTTCCTACCAAGGAACTGGTCTTAGTTTCTGATTTAAACTTCCCATCAATCCTGGTTTCCTACCAAGGAACTGGTCTCTGTTTCCGATTTAAACTTCCCCTCGATCCTGGTTTCCTACCAAGGAACTGGTCTTAGTTTCTTTTGTCAACAAACTTTATTGACAAGGAACGCTATTTGTAGCGGATTTCCTTCAAACTTCTCGCCGAATTTTCCTGGAGAGATGCCATTTGACGGAAACACTTTGGATGTCAGACTTGTTGGGGAACCCAGTCGTCCGAGTTGTAGAGGTACCCAAACTTCTCTGTTTGGAGACGCCATTTGTCGACTCTACTGGGTAAAGCGAGTCTCTTGAGAGACTGCTTCCGCTTGGGGTCTTTACATCATACTTTTCTCGGAGATCTTCTCGGAGAAATGCCATATGATGTGATCAAATTTTGAGGTGCCGATGACCTTTTCATCAGCGGATTTTCAGAGAAATACTGATGTACTGCCGAACCTTTGCTTAAGACGCTTCCTCTGGGGATTTTTCTTAATTCGAGAAAGCAAGGATATCATCTTCAATGGTGAAGAGTGACATCTGTTGAAGGTTCTCTGGCTTTTCAGAGGTTCAAGTTATCAAAGTGGTCGAGTGCCGACTCTGATCTAAAGATACACTGGTGGCGAGGTTGTTCAGACACAACGTTTCCTGACGAGGAAAGAACTGACAACTCGATTGAGAGAACTCCTATCACTAAGGGACAAGACCGGCTAGAGTGATAGCGATATGAAGTGTGAATGCAAATCAATAATGCATGATGTATGTATGTATATGCTGACAAAACTGACGCGACATACAAACCAAAAGATGAACATGACTGGATACTCGGCCATCGCGGGGCGTGTAGAGATATCGCTGGTTCAAGATACCAATTCCACCTTGCTTAGGAGAGATAGTCCCTGCGGGGAATACCGTTGATCGGGCTTAGGAGATAAGAACTCGGCCGAGATGTGTCAGACGAAACAAGGTCTCTGACACAGTTGATCCTTCATTCAGGCGTACTGGGTTAGAAGGAGTACTTTAATTCTGCACTTTGAGGCTCAAACGCCTTTGGAGATGCAATCAACGTTCTTTCGATGTTCAACAGTCAAAAGAAATGCCATCTTTATTTTTAAAAGCAGAAAAAGTTTAACAAGTAAATTCATTTTGTTTTATTTCAAGAATCGTTGATCATGTTAAAATGTCGTTCTGTAAAGCTAAAACAAATAAGAATTACAAACAAAAGCACAAAGGCTCAAATTTTATTGATAAGATGGAGATCAGCTAAAAGCGTGATTCCATTGAGTATTTACAAAGTTTGAAAATGGTAATTTACAGAGAAAAGGGCTACGTTGAAACATAACGACCACTATCCTTCTACCAACTTTGAATTCGGGACATCTTGAGCTTCTGTCGAAGATGATCGTGACTGGAGTTTTCCTCCGATGGATGATGTAACTGCTGCTGCTGCTGAGGGACTTGCCTCTGTTGAACATAGTTACTTGCCATTATCCCTAATTTTTGCCTGGATTTTACTATGAGATTTCCAATCCATCGGGATGATTTTTTTTTCATGTCTCTAACTTTTGCCTGGACTGCCCTTTTGGGTTTTCAATCCACCGAGACGTTTTTTTTAGGCGAAGTATTTCTTGACTACATCAATATTCGTGGGGTAGGAAAATTCCTCTCCGTCCATGGTTGCAAGTCTCAAGGCACCGCCTGAGAAAGCTTTCGTGACCACATAGGGGCCATAATATTTCGGAGTCCACTTGCCCCCGAGAATCAGTGAGAAAAGATTGTATCTTCTTGAGCACGAGGTCTCATTTCCTGAAGACGCGAGGTCGGACCTTTTTGTCAAATGCCTTCTTCATTCTCTGTTGATACAACTAACCATGGCATAGTGCCATGATTCGCTTCTCTTCGATCAGGTTCAGTTCGTCATGTCGGCTTTGACACCATTCAGCTTCTGAAAGCTTAGCTTCCATCAATACCCAGATTGATGGGATCTCTACTTCTATGGGGAGAACTGCCTCCATGCCATACACTAGAGAGAAAGGGGTTGCCCCTGTTGAAGTGCGAACAGATGTGCGATAACCGTGAAGAGCAAAGGGTAGCATCTCGTGCTAGTCTTTGTAGGTTACAACCATCTTCTGAACAATCTTCTTGATGTTCTTGTTAGCCGCTTCTACCGCTCCATTCATCTTGGGTCGGTAGGGAGATGAGTTATGGTGTTCGATCTTGAACTCTGCACACAACTCTTTCATCAACTTATTGTTCAAGTTAGATCCATTATCAGTAATGATCTCGCTTGGAACACCATAACGGCAGATGATATTATTTTTGATAAATCGGACCACCACTTGTCGGGTCACATTGGCGTATGACGCTGCTTCGACCCACTTGGTGAAATAGTCAATGGCTACCAGAATGAACCGATGTCCGTTTGAAGCCTTGGGCTCAATCATGCCAATCATGTCGATTCCCCATATGGAAAATGGCCACGGGGAAGAGAGAACTTTGAGATGTGATAGCGGCACATGAATTTTGTCGGAGTATATCTGACACTTGTGACACTTCCTCATGTACTTGTAGCAATCGGATTCCATGGTCAACCAGTAGTACCCTGCTCTCAGAATTTTTCTCGTCATTGTGTGTCCGTTGGCATGAGTGCCAAAGGATCCTTCATGAATTTCTTTCATCAGTATTTCTGCTTCTGGTCTGTCGACGCATCGGAGCAAGACCATGTCAAAATATCTCTTATAGAGAGTGTCACCACTCAGGAAGAAGTTTCCAGCCAATCTTCTGAGGGTTTTCCTATCTTTTCTGAGTGCCCCATGTGGGTACTCTTGTTTCTGAAGGAAGCATTTGATATCGTGATACCAAGGTTCGTCATCTATGACTGCTTCGATCGCGAAGATGTAAGCGGGCCGTTTAAGGCGCATTATGTCGATCTTAGGTATGTCATTCCATTGACCTACACTAATCATGGAAGAGAGGGTGGCTAATGTATCAGCCAGGTGATTCTCCTCACGAGGGATGTGATGAAACTCAATTCTGTCGAAGAAGGGTAGGAACCTTCTTGCATAATCTTTGTAAGGAATCAATCCTGATTGGTATGTGTTTCAATCTCCTTCGATCTGATTGATAACCAAGGCTGAGTCGCCGTATACGCCCAAGTTTTTGATCCTTAAATCAATCGCTTCTTCGAGACCCATAATACAAGCTTCGTATTCAGCCTCGTTGTTCGTACATTTGAACGTAAGCCTGGCAGTGAAAGGAATGTGGGTACCCTGAGGGGTAACAATTATTGCCCCAATTCTGTTTCCGTAATGATTAACTGCTCCGTCAAAGATAAGTCCCCACTGGGAACCTAGTTCCGGCCCTTCACTGGGTAACGGTTCATCGCAATCTTTCATTTTTAGATACATGACATCTTCGTCTGGGAAGTCAAACCCGATTGATTCTTGATCGTCAATTGGTTGATGAGCCAAATGATCGGCTAAAATACTTCCCTTAACGGCTTTTTGAGCGTGGTACTCTATGTCATATTCAGATAACAGCATCTGCCAACGGGCAATTCTTCCCGTAAAAGCAGGCTTTTCGAAAACGTACTTGATTGGATCCATTTCGGAGACCAACCAAGTAGTATGACGAATCATGTACTGGCGAAGACGTTTGGCTGCCCAAGCCAAAGCACAACAAGTTTTCTCGAGCATTGTGTACCGAGTCTCGCAGTCGGTAAATTTCTTGCTTAGATAGTATATGGCAGACTCTTTCCTTTTAGTTTCGTCTTGTTGGCCAAGTACACATCCCATCGAGTCCTCTAGGACTGTGAGGTAAATGATCAGTGGTCTTCCTACCACTGGAGGTGATAGAATCGGTGGATTCAACAAGTATTCCTTAATACTGTCGAAGGCGATTTGGCAATCTTCTGACCAAACGCAATCCTGGTTCTTTTTCAGTAACTTGAAGATCGGCACACAAGTGGCGGTCATGAGGAATATGAATCTGGAGATGTAGTTCAAACGTCCCAGGAATCCTCTGACTTGTTTTTCAGTTTTCGGTGAAGGCATTTCTTGAATGGCCTTGACCTTGTCAGGATCAACCTCAATTCCTTTCTGGCTGACGATGAACCCTAAGAGTTTCCCTGAACGGACACCGAAGGTGCATTTGTTAGGATTCAAGCGGAGCTTGAATTTTCTTAAACGTTCGAACAATTTTGACAGATGTTCAACGTGCTCACTCTCTGTTTTTGATTTTGCAATCATATCATCGACATATACCCCGATTTCCTTATGTATCATGTCATGAAACAGAGTAGTCATGGCCCTTTGATAGGTTGCCCCAGCGTTCTTCAAACCGAACGACATTACCTTGTAACAAAAGGTGCCCCATGGGGTAATGAACGAAGTTTTCTCCATGTCTTTCGGCGCCATTTTGATTTGATTATAGCCCGAGAATCCATCCATGAAGGAGAAAACTTTGAATTTTACTGTGCTGTCTACCAGCATGTCAATGTGTGGTTAAGGAAAGTCATCCTTTGGACTAGCCTTGTTCAGATCTCGGTAGTCGACACACATTCTGACCTTTCCGTCCTTTTTGGGAACGGGTACGATGTTGGCTAACCATTGAGGATATTCAGATGTAGCGAGGAAACCCGCGTCAATCTGTTTCTGTACCTCCTCTTTGATTTTGATGGCCATGTCTGGATGAGTGCGTCTCAACCTTTGCTTTACTGGCGGACATTCCGATCTTAACGGTAAGTGATGTTCCACGATGCTGGTATCCAACCCTGGCATATCCTGATAGGACCAAGCGAATACATCGGGAAATTCTCTAAGAAGCTTTATCAAACTCTCTCTGGAAGTTGGACTGAGCAGTGCCCCAATCCTGATTTCTTTTCTCTCTTGTTCTGAACCCAAGTTTACCGTTTCCAACGGTTCTTTGTGAGGTTCAATGGACCTTTCCTCTTGTTTGAGTAGTCGGGAGATCTCTTCTGGAATTCCGTTGTCAACTTCTTCTTCAGCCTCGAATACCGGGAACTCAAAGTTAGGAGAAGGCATCGGATCTTATGTTTCAACTGGGTTTAAAACAAGCAATCTGCATGACGTGATGATTCGTGTTTAGAAGGGATAGAGAAAATGCAAGTGTGTGCAGTGTATTTTTTTACTGCTTGTTTTTATTTTTAAACCGTTTTTTAGGATTACCATTTTCTGAAAAATCAAAAGGAGAAAATAGCAATTAATGCGGAAATTACAGAACGACGTTATTTTATTAATGAAAAATTCGATCCTTGAAACTACAGCCCTATAAAACAAAACTCTGTCGCTTTAGGCGAAGCGAAGAGGGAAAATTTATAGAAAGCGAGCCCTATCAAAACATCTGTTTCACCTGGGCAGGGTGAAAGGTTAAAGATGGCAATTACTTTGACTGATGAACGATCTTCGGAACATCAACAACAACCCATTGGCGGCAAACTCCTCGGTGAATCACAAAGTCTGGCACCCTCCTTGATTTGTCTTCAGAAATGACGCTGATTTCTGGTGGAGCAGGATCATTGGAATCTGTCTCCCAAGCATAATTGTCGTAGGAGAATTCCTCAGTTTCATTTTGCATAGTATTTGTGCTCTCAGCTATATCCCCCCATCCAGTTGTGTCGGTACTCTCGACCGCTTTGATAGTATCGTTGTATGAGGAAATTGAGGTTCCTCCTCTGAATTAATTGTCCTTGCTCACCGACAGTGCTTAGAACTGAGTCCCAATAACCTCCTCAGGTTCTACACAAGCAGATGATGATAAGTTACTCACAAGCAAGGCTTGTTCCCCACAAACCGTGACAAGTTGATCGTTCTTGACGAACTTTAGCTTTTGGTGGAGGGTTGAAGTAACCGCTCCAGCCTGATGTATCCAAGGTCTTCCTAATAAACAACTGTATGTTGCCCGGATGTCCATGACCTGGAAAGTGACCTGGAAAGTGTGAGGACTGATAGTTATGGAAAGATCAACTTCGCCGATAACTGTTTTTCTGGATCCGTCGAACGCTTTGACGACGACCACGCTGACTCTCATTGGAGGGCCTTTGAATGATAATTGCATCAAAGTAGACTTTAGCATAACATTCAGGGCTGACCCTGTGTCTACCAGTACGCTGGCTAAAGCATCGTCCTGGCAGTTAACTGTAATGTTGAGCGCCATGTTATGACGACGACCCTCTTCGGGTAATTCCTCCTCACTAAATCCCAAATTGTTGCAGGAAGTGATGTTAGAGACAATACTATCGAACTGTCTGATTGTTACATCCTGTTCCACAAAGGCCTGCTCCAAGACTTTCTGTAGAGTCTCCCTGTGCGCTTCTGAACTGAGTAACAGTGATAACACCGAGATCTTTTAAGGAGTCTGTAACAACTGATCAACAATGTTATATTCACTCCTTTGGATGAGCTTCATCATCTCATCATTATTTTTCAAAAGGTCGGGATTACTGGACTGACCGACTGATGGATCGGGAGCTTCTGTCTGAAGTTCCTTTTCCTTGTTAAGTTCTCCAACTCCTCGGTTGAAGATTCGACCGTTCCGTGTTACACGACTGATGTCTGCAATATTCACAACGGAGGGTAATGGAATTTCCTTTCCATTTTCAATTATTGTTGCACCATATTTGTAAGGGATCGCCTTAGCTGATTCATACGGTAGTGGTCCTGGTAGATAGATGACTACAGGAGCCTTCTGATTTTTCTGACCATCATAAGTAATCTCGATTTGTTCCCGGTTGGGAGCTTTAGACTCGTCAAGTAGAGGGATAATTGCAAAAACATCCCTGGCCCTGTGATGACCAGAGATCGTGACAACATCCTCAACTTGCTCGGAAAGGTAGTTCGGTGTCTGGTTGATGGGTCCAGAACCCGGATATGGACGAATTTCTCCAAGATCGACCTGACCCTGAAGAGCTGCTCTTACAAGGTAACACCCTTGGTTACTTTCCGAACAGACGCTACAACGGTCGTAATTGTGTGATGGCACCTGGCCACGCCCACTTTGAATACAATGTAACCTCACTAGGTTAGCTTCCACAGATCGGACATCCTGACTTTGACGACGAGTAGGATTCCTGTTACTGATACTAATTTGCTGAGTATCTTCATCCATATAAATTGGCATCCATTAGTGATTTAACAAGTGCTGGAGTGACTCCTGGACAAGGGTATAACCCCGATCGTTTTCGTAACCTACTTTACAGCTTTGATAGTCATGTGATATTAAGAATCCGAGTCGGACCTGCTCAGCATGTAACTCTACCAGGTTGGTATTCATCACGCGAATATCAAAGATTTGAACCATATTGATCTGATAGGAATTCCAATCATGGTAGTCTTGGATCCATCCAAGATTCATCTGACGCTGGACAGCCTCTTGTATAAAAGAGCATCCCTGTTTGTTTACCGAGCAAGTCGGACAGGAACTGTAATCGTGTCGCGGCAGATTATGATGTTGGCTTTGCCTTGAGTGCATCGCCACCAAGTTGACATTCATTGCACGGATGACGTGGTTCTGAATAACATTGGAGTTCGTATAGACCATGTTAATTCCACGAACTCGGTGCTCTTGGATCCATCCGAGATCCAACTGTTCCTGTAGAGCTGCTTGCACTACCGAACATCCTTGATTGCTTTTAGAGCAGACATCACACTGATGATAATTATGAGGTGGCACATGGCCATATCCACTCTGTCTACGATGCATCTTTACCAGATTGGTTTTTAACAAGAGTACATCGTGAATTTGATAGACATTGTAGGACTCTCTCAATCAAATTGACTGAAGCCTTCTCATGTTGAGGCAGCGGGTTCGTAAGGACATTAGGATTCGTATCCTTGAAAGATAAGACCCCACTCCTAACAAGCTTTTGCACGTCGAACTTGAAATTGAGGCAAGTTTCTATGTTATGCCCTGATCCTCCTTGATGGTAAGGGCATGTCTGATCCACCTTAAACCAAAAAGGCGGATTTTCTGGTACTGTAAGAGGAGACTTAGTCTGGATGTGCCCCTTAGCTAGTAGTAATGGAAATAATTCTGCGTACAATATGGGTATAGGATCAAACCCTGATGGCCGTGTTGTACGGTTGTTGTTATATGGAGGACGAGCCTGCTGAAGAGGTAGTTGTGTCCTTTGCTGATCAGGTTGGCTCTGCGCAACCTGAGGTTGATACGTAGGAATAGACGCAGGGTTGATAGTAGGAGTCACAGCTGCTACCGGTTGATAACGTCGCCTTTGCTTTCCGAGAGAGATATTCCCAATATCTTGCTCTTTTTTCTTAGGGAGAGCACTACCGTATTTTTTAGTACCGCTCGTCGATCCAGTGTCTTTTACCAAACGTCCTTCTTGGACGGCTTCCTCAAGACGTACGCCCATGCCGACCATCTTGGTGAAATCACTGGGCGAACTGGCAACCATTCGGTCATAGTAAAATGAGCTTAAGGTCTTTAAGAAGATCTTTGTCATCTCTTTTTCCTCAAGAGGTGGACAAATTTGAGCGGCAATTTCACGCCACCTTTGTGCATACTCCTTAAAGGTTTCCTTGTCCTTTTGTGACATTGATCTGAGTTGATCTCGGTCGGGTGCCATGTCCAAATTGTATTTGTATTGTTGGACGAAGGCAGTACCAAGATCTCTGAATGTACTGATCGTAGTACGGTTTAAACCCACGTACCATTTGAGTGCGGCACCGGTTAAACTATCCTGAAAGTAGTGAATCAGCAGGTCCTGATTCTCAGTCTGAGCTGACATGCGCCGAGCGTACATCACCAGATGGCTCTGAGGGCAAGAGTTACCCTTGTATTTTTCAAAGTCGGGCACTTGGAACTTGTGCGGAACTTTCACATTTGGGACCAAGCAGAGGTCTGCGACGTTTCCAAATAGATCCTGACCGCGAATGGCTTGCAGCTCCTTCTGCATTTCCAGGAACTGCTCCTAGAATTCATTCATTCTGTCGAACATAGTCTCCTTCTTACCGGAAGGTGTTGGTGGAATCTGTCCTTCCGGGATAGTGTGCACCACAAGGGGTGGTACCGTGACTACGGCAGTGAGTCTTGGCGTTTCCCGAAGTTTGTAACCTTCAGGAGTCTTCAGCATGCCCCTGGCATCTTCGTTTTCCCGAAGTTTGTAACCTTCAGGCCCAGCAGCTTCTATTGTGATTCCCTGATCTTCAGTGATCGGCGGAACATATCCTTCCGGGATATAGTTAACAGGCATGCCCCAAGGACAATCTTTCGGTATCTGATACCTAGGATCATACCTCTCCACTATGGGCGTTAAGGTGATCTCTGAGATCACAGTTCGTTGTAGCTGAGCTTCTGCCATGGCTTGCATGTCGTTACGAAGCTTTCTCATATCCTCTCTCAGAGCGTCGATCTCTTCTTTCAACTCTCTGTTCTCTTCCTCGAGATCATCCATCTTTTTCTGATGATTGGCCCGAGTATTATACGAATGAGACAATTTGACTCTAGAACCGAGACACAAACGTGAGATTCGTAGGTAAGAAAAATGCGTGATGTGAGAATGATGAATGCAATGATTATATTAACTGTTTAATGTTTAATCAAAATAAACTTTGACAATTAGATTGCAAATATCAAACAGTGGGGAAACCCCTTTTTATTGAATTCCAAAGGATTACAGAAATGGAAATAGTAGATTACAAAGTACAGAAACAGAAACCTAAGCTAATGGGTCCCGAGTCCTCTCTGAAGAGAAATCAGGTGCTGATTCTGGTATCTTACTTTTCTTTGACCGGGGCTCTTGGGCCGTTGTTGGCTTGTCATTCCTTTGCCAGGTGAAAGGAGTGAGCAAATTCCTTAGGTCATCTTGATTCTCTACAGCATGCTGCTCCAAAATTTCAATCAGAGTATCTTTTTCTTTCAGTAATTGCTGTATTTTGACGCACTCTATGTCGAGGGTGCAATACTTGTTCTTCCAAGACCTTCTCTCCTTTTGAATTTTGTTGAGAGTAACCTGAAGCTTTTTAGTTTCCGTCATGAAGTACATGACAGATTCCCTTGGCGGAAGAATTTCGTAACGAGGATAAGGCATCTTTAGCTTAAGAGCTCTAGTTTGTACCCAATGGAGATAAGGCTCCATCGAGACACAGTTCGGTTTTCCTAGAGACTCTCGTCCTTTCTTATGAACATGCTTCCAAGCGTGCACTATTTCCATCTTTAGTGCTTTGTCATTTTCTCCTTCCTTGAAGAAAAGACCTTCCAGATGAACACCCAGTGGGATGTGTCTCATCGGGTATCCAAATTGGAGGCGAACCAATACCGGATGGTAGTTGATTCCTCCTTTAGTTCCTATGAGGGGTACGTTGGGGAGGCTTCCACAACGA
The DNA here is from genome assembly GCA_022829125.1 of Lathyrus tuberosus. NCBI lineage: Eukaryota > Viridiplantae > Streptophyta > Magnoliopsida > Fabales > Fabaceae > Lathyrus > Lathyrus tuberosus. The sequence continues at coordinate 694,441 of JALAZF010000784.1, read as the reverse complement.
TCAATGATCCGGATTCCATCATAAATCCTATTGCACCAATCTATATCAGAGTTGGTAAGAGACATGATCTTCTGCGACCAGCGTAAGGTACTCTTACAATCCCAAAACACAGCAGACTTGGGCAAGTGAGAGATAAACCATTTGTAAAGCAGAGGTACACAGCATGTGATCGACCCTCCACTGTACAAATTCCCCAAGTGTACAGAATGATACGCATCTGGGAGCAAAGTCGGCACAGGGTTTCCAATGAGAAAAACCATAATAGAATTGATATCGACGAAGTTATTGATGTTGGGAAACAAAAATAACCCGTAGGTGAGCAAGACAAAGATGCTTTCAAAAGCAGTCACGTTCCCGATACTGGCGAAATACAGGGCCTTCTTTGTCAAGAACTGGGCTGGAAAACCTTGGATGCCACCCTTAGCGGTCATGTGAGTCCTGACCTCAGACTCGTCCAAATGAATTGCTCTTGCAATTGTCTGATTCTTTGGAATTTCTTCCAGTCCAGAAAATGGAGCTCGATCCGTAATGTGTAGATCGATCAGATGAGAATACTCCTCCAGCGTTGGTGGGAGCTAGTAATCCGGGAATGTGAAACAGTGATAAACCGGATCATAAAACTGAATGAGCGCATCCATGATTCCCACAATCACATGGATTCTTAACAGTGGTAGCATACCTCCGTGCTTGTCTCTAAAAGCCTCAGGGTTAGTGATCATCCTCGCTAACCTTCTCAAATCCCCTATTTTTGGAACCTTGAAGGTGTAACTATGAGTTCTCCTTCTACCGAAATCCATTAGTGCAGTCCTTTTCTCTGATATTTGCAATCACAGTCTTAGTTTAATTTTGAAAAACAGAGAGACTAGAAGAGAAAATCTTTTGAATGTTTTAATGTTTTTTAGATGAATGCATGAATGCAGCACACAAAAACATAGAAAAAACATGGGGTCAAAGGGTCGTTGTCATGAAGTCAAGGCTCTACCCATCCCCAAAGGTTTATACTAGGGTGATTCTTGTACCTGTACTCATTATCATCAGCTCCTCCCAGGAAAACAAAACAACAAGCGGATCGCTAGCGAGTTGTAAAGCAATCTTAGAGTAAGTGCCATTCACCGAGAATAGATCACCAGCCTCAAATGAGGGTAGTATCGCGTAACAACTATTTCTGATAGTTTTCGCACTACGAAAGGGTTTGGCTCCTCAGCTTCTCAGACTTAACAACTGACCCATTGTCTAGGTGAGAGAATGGGTTGCGTTGGTCAGCCTCCACTGAGGTTGATGGCCGACCCCGTCGCCATCTCTTATCTTAAGTGTATACTCAATCTTTCCACATACGGCATCACCCGCATTCCCATTACCAGAAAAATAAACATGTATAGCAACTAGGAAAAGCAGTATATATATTTGTCCTAATCATCCTAGACCTTTAAAGCTATGAATCCTAAGTTCCTGACAGAAAGTGGGTTCCCCGGCGGAAGCCCTAATCTGTGGTATTCACACAGGAGGTGAAAAAAGGAAATCAGAATAATAGGGCCCCACGGTGGGCGCCATTTTTCTGTTGGCGGCCACCACCATGAAAATGACTTACCCAAGGTTTAAATTGTAAGAAAGAAAGAACTGGCCCCACGGTGGGCGCCATTTTTCTGTAGCGAGCGAGTTTGGACGCGGTTCTTAAGCGCTGGTCGCTCTCTGCGGTTGAGCTTAAACTACAGGTCGATTCATTTTTTATCCTATTAAAGCTGATGAAGGAAGGGAAATAGATGTCTCCAATTAACCCTGCTTTGCATACTGAGTTTAAACAGCGGTCTGTTAGGTTACGAATGCTATCAATATGGGGGGCCTTTGTACTGGTTATTTGTATTTTCGCCAATACTGATTTCTTTCTTTTTATCTTGACAGAAGGTTTCTGGCGGGGAACTAGGATTAGGATGTTAGGACTGATGTTTTTGAATTACTGCTTTTGATATGGGATTTGGGTTTTTTGTTTAGTGTGCTCGCTAAGATTTTTCTTTCAATCTTATGCGTACGTATTCTCGTTTACCGAAACAGGGAAATCAGAGCGTTCGTAGTTCCTCCTATTCTATGGGAGGAAATGGTTGTTTTTGGTGTCTTGTTCAAAGCCCAAGATGTGAAGCGAAAGGTGGTTTGTATCTTGTTCAAAGCCCAAGATGTGAAGCTGAAAAGTCTATTTGTGTCTTGTTCAAAGCCCAAGACGTGAAGCTAAAAAGGTCTCAACTTTAGAGAGAATTTGGCATCTCTAAAGAAGGGGTTTGTCTGTCACAACTGTTGGGTGACTGGTTATAAAGGAGAATTACTTTAACCGGGATACGGGGATCCTAGCAATGCCATAATTTCCTTTATACGGGATTTTAACCTGAAGGAGAAGACTTTAACTCAGTGTAGAGCAATGATATCTTTCCTTAGGAATTTCTCATGCTAAAAGAGGGACAGTGGCATGGATGTAGATGATCCAGAGGCTTGCCGCTTACAGCGATTAGATGAAAGGGGAAGGAGTTGTTGATGTTTGTATACTGTGAACGAGACATAGTTTTGATGCTAAAAGGTTAATTGGATTAACCAGTGGTTTTCTTATATAAAGCCTAAGAGGAGGCTACTATGTGTCTCGTACAAAGCCCGAGAGAGAGGCTAAAAGGGTTGACTCAACAGGAGAATCTTTTATACTCAACAAGAGAGTGTTTTTTTTGTATCTCGTACGAAGCCCGAGATGGAGGCTATGAATGTTTGACTCAACAAGAGAGTCTTTGTATCTCGTACGAAGCCCGAGATGGAGGCGAAAGGGGGATTGACTCAATGAGGGAGTCTCTTATGTGTCTCGTACAAAGCCCGAGAGAGAGGCTAAACGTTGTTTGACTCCGCTGGGGAGAATCATTGTACAAAGCCCAAGAGGAGGCTAAGGTAACTGTTTAAGTGACAGGTCCAGTATACTGATTTTGAAAGAGAAAATTAGTTCTTATATGAGCAACACTGTACTCATGGATTTGATTCAAGGATCCGGGATATTTCCTTCTCTTTGAGGAAACGGGAAATCCAAAGGGTATTGAGACTGTCCGAGTCTGCGGGTTTCCTTCCTATTTAACGAAGGGGTCACTTGAGAATGTCTTTGAGACTCAAGGAAATTAGACTGTCCAAGTCTAGAGTTTCATCTTTTGTACTATGCTTTGAGAAATAGTAGTAGACTCTATGAAAGGACTGTTCTATGAGGATGACTAGGTTCTGTTCCTATACCTCTAGGAGGTCGTCGAGAAACTTTGTACGAAGCTCAAGAGGAGGCTGGAAACTTTTAAGAAGCCGACGGGTCCTTGTACTATGCCCAAGAGGAGGCTATCATTCCCGGAGGAAGAGATCATTATACGAAGCCTAAGAGGAGGCTGTGAATACTTCTAAGAAGCCGTAGGGTCCTTTTACGAAGCCCAAGAGGAGGCAGGGATGCTTTTAGGAAGCCTGTGGGTCCTTGTACGATGCCCAAGAGGAGGCCGATGCTTTTAAGAAGCCGATGGGTCCCCAAACCCAGAGAAATTCAAGGCAAGCTATTCACAAGGAATAGATCAAGTCAGGAAAGTTTGAGAATTTGGAAGAAACTCAAAGATGCCATTCACGGAGAATACATTCATCTTGGGGAGTAGAGCTTCTTGACAATTCCTAATGAGGACAGCCGAAGAGAAGCTGTATCTGGTGATCCTATTGGGGATCTAGTTGTCTATTTCTACGAATAAACGAAACGGCGTCACCTAGTTCTAGACGTAGTTGCCGGGGGAAACTCTAAATATCTATACTATTATTACACAGTTGATATGAGTTTATGAAAGAAGACTTACAACGAAACAGCCCCACAATACAGTATGTATATGAAAGCGGGAAATGAAAGCGATAACCACTTACTCGGTTGTAGAGCTTCCATGCTGTTTGGTTAGTTGTTCAACAAAGAAAGATTGAAAACAATAGTATATTCAAAATCAAAGGAGAAAGTGCTTTGAAAAAGAAAGATTTGGGGCTTATAGCTCAAGGAGAGGCCCAATTGATTTTATCAGTGAGTGCACTGTTTGAATTTGTACAGAGGGACTTATACAAGTGACTGAGGCCCAAAAATATTTCTGTACAAGTGGGTTGGGTCTTACACTCTCTCAAGAGGCCCAAAAGGTTTAAAGAAAAAGAATGGGGCTTATAACACGAGGGTAGGCCCAGACGATTTTTTCGTTTAAAATGGCGATCGCGCCGAGGTCTTCTTTTAATGCAGAGGGACTTATACAATAAGTGAGGCCCAAAATAGTTTTGGTTAAAAGGGGGTCGGGTCTTACACTCTAATAGAGGCCCAAAGTGTTTTGAATGGGTCTTATAGCTCAAGGAGAGGCCCAAGGTTATCTTTCAAAAGGCGACGATCGCGCCGTTTATTTGAAAATATACAGAGGGACTTATACAACGAATGAGGCCCAAAATATTTCTATACAAGTGTGTTGGGTCTTACACTCTCTCAAGAGGCCCAAAATGTTTTTGAAAATGATCTATGAGGGTTGAGTTAATCCAAAAACCCTAATTTGTTTTCAAAAATGTATTTAATTGAATAAAAATTCAATTAAAAATGATCAAAATTGTTTAACATAAGAAAAACAAATTGTGATTTTGGATTAATGCTTCAAAAATTAAGTACTGACCTACAAAATAATTAGAAAGCATTAAAAGTTGCAAAATCAATGTAGAAGAAATATTTAAAATGTCAAAAAACAATTAAAACATTAATTCTTTGCAAAAATATCAATTATATGAAATAAATAATATTTTTGGGATTTTTTGTTAAAATAAAATATTTTAACATTTTTGTGAATTATTAAAAAAAGAATCAACTCAAAATCATTAAAACTCAGAGAGAAATTAATTTTTGAATCAATTAAACAAAATCACAAAATTCAAATATTTGAATTTGTGAAAAAGGCGCCAAGAACACAAGCAAGAACACGCGCGTTTTTCTGGGTTTGGCTGATTTGTGTTTTCCATCCAATCTCACTGAATACGTAATCATATCATGCAATCCGCATATCATTATGCTCGTCTCAACCTCACGGTCATGTCTATAACACTTAATTTCATTTAAATTAAACATAAAACATGAAATCACGAAAAAACCTCAAGAACCCTAATTTCTGCAAGAAGGCTAGGATTTTTGATACACGATTCAAACAATGCAATTAATTGAGGGAAAACATTCCATGCATGACTATGAACATATGGCCAAATTATTGTGCGAGGAAATATGCATAGATTGAGAGATGACCAAGTATATGCTTACCTCTAACCCGTGACAGCAAGTACAATGTGATTTTTGATTTGGAGGTATTACAGATGAGTGGTGATGATCTGAACAGCTTCCCTACACCCAATGGAGTGTGTTTGAATGCTTAGACTTGATTGAAATTGGCTGGATCAATTCGTGGCATCTCAGCTGCAACTTGATTGAAAATTTGAGCAACCAGCTGGTGATTTTGTGAAATTGATGTTGCAGAAGTGATCTAAGTGTTGATCAGCTCATATGTGATGTATGTGAGGTGTGTGAGTGATTGGTTTGATTGGAAAAGCTCTCAAACTCAAAACCCGATAGTTACCTTGCTAAGAAAGGCATTTTTGCCAAGAGAAAGAGATTTTGAGGAAAGCATCTGTTAGATGGCTTTGGTGTACTCAAACTGACCACAATTGAGCTCTATTTATAGTAGAGCAAGTTTGTTTGCAAGGAATAGTGAATGGCAGCTGGTAAGTAGGTTTGGCCAATGTTGTCCAATGGAAATGCAAGTCTCCTCTAGCCATTGACTAGAGGTTAGGGCACAGAGCTTTGGTTCCCTTGGTCTTGGATAAGTCTTGACTGATTTCAGATGAGAATGGCTCAGTCCATGCCACCTTGATGCTTCCATTGAATGCTTCAATCCAAATTTGGAGTCTTGTCCCTATTTTGGCCATTCTAGGTTCAACATGTTATTTCTTGTTCCATGGACTTTGGAGGCTTGGCTCAGTGATTGTCCCCTTTAGATTTAATCCTCAGATGTGTCCAAGTGGATAGTAGCATTTGAATTTGGCTGATTTTGGAAAATCAAGCCAAAATGCAAAATCTGCCTTGCCTTTGACAGATTTCAGCAAGGCAACTTAACAATGTCATATCTCATGGTGTGAGTTGAATTTGGCAATGTTCTTGGCCATTTTGGAAAACCCTTACATGATACAACAACTGTTTGAAAATGTTTGATTTTGATCTCTTCTGATTCCAAGTGAAAAATCCCTCTACATTTGGCAAAAAGTGAAGCAAAATCTGACTTAGTGAAATTTTCACTAAGTGTTGGAACAAAGTGTGATTTCTTGATTTTGATCACTCCATAACTCAAAATCCTTAATGAATTGGACTTAGGTCTAGTTGAAGTTTTTGTAGAGGGTAATGAGGGCTACAAATCCATATTTGGATGAAAAAAATTGGCCTTGTGGTTTAGGAGTTATGGTCCTCCAAAGTTGGTGCATTAGTGGTACTTTTTCTATAACTTAGAAAAATTTCTAAGTTTTATGGTTACCCCTTTTACAAGTTATCCCACTTTCTTTGATTTTTCTTGATGAATGATGATCCAAATCATACATTAACATCATTTTAGGGTTAAAAATCCATTTTGGTGAAAAATCTCAAAAAGTCAAAGTTGACTTTTGTGCACAGTTGACTTTTTATCAAATGAATTCCAAACTGTGCAATTCTTCATGAAATCATGTCCTTGAGCTAAATCAAACTTGATGGACATGTTCCAAGGGTGTCATAGGGTATATTGGGGCATGTCCTAGGGCTTGGGAGCATGTCCTAGTCAAAAGTCAAAGTTGCAGTTGACTTTTTCCTTAAAACCCTAATTGTGGTGCAGATGAAATTGAGACTTGTTGCTCAACCTTCTTGGATTAATCCATTGTTAAAAATGGATCAATATAGCTCATTAGAGACCCTCAAATCCTCTCTTGAGGTCTTGGCTCTTGATTTGCCCAAAAAGTCAACTTAGGGGTGAATTAGGTCAAGAAACCCTAATTCCTGATTTTTTATGTATGCATCCCCTGAGGCAAAATTGACTTGATGAATGGGTCCATGAGGTTCAATGGAGTACATTAGGTTGTGTTTTGGATCTTTGGCTTGTGCCCGGATGAAACTTCCCATCTGGAGGCCCTGGTCGACCAAAACCCTAATTTGGTGATATTGGCGATCTTGAGACTTGATCCACCTAGAAGGGAGCAGCCTTGTGCTTAATCCTTAAAGTGGGAGTCCTTTTGATCCTTTGTGGATATGTTAGAGGCTAGACAAGTTGAAGATCATGTCATTCCTTGATTAATCCTTTGTCTAAGAGCTCTGAGAGGGCCTAAAACCCTAATCTTTGATAGTAGTGAATGCTCAACAACCCTTGACGTATTTGATGAGGCATGATGGTTCATCCATATTATGATGATGATTTGCACAATGATGGGAAATCTTAGTGGTCAAAATTTGGGGTATGACACCATCAAGTCAATTTTGCCTCAGGGGATGCATTCACTAAAAATCAGGAGTTAGGGTTTCTTGACCTAATTCACCCCTAAGTTGACTTTTGGGACAAATCATGAACCAAGACCTCAAGACATAATTTGAGGGTCTCTAATATACCATATTGATCCATTTGGAACAATGGATTAATCCAAGAAGCTTGAGCAACAAGTTTTAATTTCATCTGCACTACAATTAGGGTTTCGCAAAAAAAGTCAACTGTAACTTTGACTTTCGACCAGGACATGCTCCCAAACCCTAAGACATGATTCAAAATACCCTATGACACCCATGGAACATGTCCATCAAGTTTGATTTAGGTCAAGGACATGATTTCCCGAAGAATTGCACAGTTTGGAATTCATCTGATAAAAAGTCAACTGTGCACAAAAGTCAACTTTGACTTTTGAGATTTTTCACCAAAATGGATTTTTAACCCTAAAATGATGTTAATGTATGATTTGAATTATCATTCATCAAGAAAAATCAAAGAAAGTGGGATAACTTGTAAAAGGGGTAACCATAAAACTTAGAAAAATTTCTAAGTTATGGAAAAAGTGCCACTAATGTGCCAACTTTGGAGGACCATAACTCCTAAACCACAAGGCCATTGTTCCCCATTCAAAGCTTGATTTGTAGATCACATTGCCCTCTACAAAAGCTTTATACTAACTTATGTCCAAATTCCTCATGGATTTTGAGTTATGGAGTGATCAAAATCAAGAAAAGTCACTTTGTTCCAACACTTAGTGAAAAATTCACTAAGTCAGATTTTACCTTACTTTTTGCCAAATATAGGGGGATTTTTCACTTGGATCCAAAAGAGATCAAAACCAAACATGTTCAAACAGTTGTTGTATCATGTAAGGGCTTTCCAAAATGGCCAAGAACATTACCAAATTCAATTTGATCCATGAGATATGACATTGGCAAGTTGCCTTGCTGAAATCTGCCAAGGCAAGGCAGATTTTGCACTTCTGGTCGATTTTCCAAAATCAGCCAAATCCAAATGCTCTTATCCACTTGGACACCTCTAAGGATTGAATCTAAAGGGGACAATCACTTAGCCAAGCCTCCAAAGTCTTTGGAACAAGAAATAGCATGTTGGACCTAGAATTGCCAAAATTGGAACATGACTCCAATTTTGGAATGGAGCATTCAATGGAAGCATCAAGGTGGCATGGACTGAGCCATTCTAAAGTGAATTCAGTCAAGACTTATCCAAGACCAAGGGAACCACAGCCCTGTGCCCTAACCTCTAGTCAATGGCTAGAGGAGACTTGGATTTCCATTGGACAACATTGGCCAAACCTCTGCTACAGTTGCCATTCACTGTGGATCCCAAAACAAACTTGTTCTTCTATAAATAGAGCTCAATTGTGATCAGTTTGAGTACACCAAAGCCATTTAACAGATGTTTTCCTCAAAATCTCTTCTTTCACTCCAATTTTGCCTTCTAAGGCAAGTCACTATCGGGTTTTGAGTTTGTTTCCAATCAAACCAATCACACACACACCTCACATACATTATATAGAAGTGATCCAAACACTCACATAACATCTGGAACACAGATTTCACAAAATCACCAGCCAATTGCTCAAGTTCTTGACAGATTTGCAGTTAGGGTACCATCTCAAGTTCCAGATCATTTCAATCCATTCCAAACATTCATACACACTCCATGGCACCTAGGGAAGCTATCTAGGTCATTGGAACCTAGCTGTAACACCTCCAACACAAATCACGATCACCAGCTGCAAGTGGTAAGCATGAGCTCTTCTAACTATATGATCATGCAATTTTTGCTGCACAATAATTTGGCCATATGTTCATAATCATGCATGAAATGTTTCCCCTCAATTAATTACATTGTTTGAATAGTGTATCAAAAATCCTAGCCTTCATGCAGAAATTAGGGTTCTTGAGGATTTTTCATGATTTCTTGTTATATGTTAAATTTAAATGAAATTAAATACCATAAACATGATCGTGAGGTTGAAACGAGTTGATTGGTATGTGGATTACATGATATGATTAAGTATTCAGTGAGATTGGAGAGAAAATGCAAATCAGCCAAACCCAGAACACGCGCGTGTTCTTCAACTGTTCTTGGCGCTCTTTTTTGAAAATTCAAATATTTGAATTTTGTGATTTTATTTAATTGATTCAAAAATTAATTTCTCTCTGAGTTTTAATGATTTTGAGTTGATTCTTTTTTTTAATAATTCACAAAAATGTTAAAATATTTTATTTTCCCAAAAAATCCCAAAAATATTATTTATTTTGTATAATTGATATTTTTGCAAAGAATTAATGTTTTAATTGTTTTTGACATTTAAAATATTTTCTCCACCTTGATTTTGCAACTTTTAATGCTTTCTAATTATTTTGTAGGTCAATACTTAATTTTTGAAGCATTAATCCAAGATCACAATTTGTTTTTCATATGTTAAACAATTTTGATCATTTTAATTGAATTTTTATTCAATTAAATACATTTTGAAAACAAATTAGGGTTTTTGGATTAATTCAACCCTCATAAATCATTTTCAAAACACTTGGGCCTCTAATAGAGTGTAAGACCCAACCCTTTGCAAATACAACCTATTTTGGGCCTCACTTATGGTATAAATCCCGTTGTAATTCAAAAAGTTCGACGCGATCATCATCCGTTGAAAAATAACTTGGGCCTACCCTCGAGTAGTAAGACCCATTTTTTTAAAAACCTTTTGGGCCTCTAATAGAGTGTAAGACCCAATCCTTTTTTTGACCAAATCATTTTTGGGCCTCAGTGTATTGTATAAGTCCCGATACCGCCTTTTAAAAAATAACATTTGGGCCTCTCCTTGAGCTATAAGACCCATTCAAAACTTTTGGGCCTCTAATAGAGTGTAAGACCCAACCCCCTTTTAACCAAAACAACTTTGGGCCTCAGATATTATATAAGCCCCTTCGCGTTAAAAGAAAATCTCGGCGCGATCGCCATTTCAAACTAAAAATCATCTGGGCTTACCCTCGTGTTATAAGCCCCACTCTTTTTCTTTAAAACTTTTTGGGCCTCTTAAGAGAGTGTAAGACCCATCCCTTTGTACCGAAAACCTTTTTTAGGCCTCAGTCACTAGTATAAGTCCCTCTGTACAAATTCAACAGTGCAATCACTGATAAAACCCTAGGCCTCTCCTCGAGCTGTAAGCCCCAAACCTTTCTTTTTCAAAGCACTTTCTCCTTTGATTTTGAATATACTGTTGTTTTCAATCTTTCTTTGTTGAACAACTAACCAAACAGCATGGAAGCTCTACAGGCTTCCTAAAAGCAACCCCGCCTCCTCTTGGGCTTAGTACAAGGACCCGTCGGCTTCTTAGAAGTATTCACAGCCTCCTCTTAGGCTTCGTATAATGATCTCTTCCTCCGAGAATGATAGCCTCCTCTTGGGCTTTGTACAAGGACCCGTCGGCTTCTTAAAAGCTTCTAGCCTCCTCTTGGGCTTCGTACAAATTGTCTCGACGACCTCCTAGAGGTATAGGAACAGAACTTATTTATCTTCATAGAACAGTCCTTTCAAAGAGTCTACTACTGTTTCTCAAATCATAGTACAAAAGATGAAACTCTAGATTCGGGCAGTCTAATATCCTTGAGTCTCAAAGACATTCTCAAGTGACCCCTTCGTTAAATAGGAAGGAAACCCGTAGACTCGGACAGTCTCAATACCCTTTGGATTTCCCGCTTCCTTAAAGAACAGGAATAGCCCGGATCCTCGAACCAAATCCTTGAGTACAGTGTTACTCATATAAGAACTGATTTTCTCTTTAAATCAGCATACTGGACCTGTCACTTAACTGAAACAATAACCATAGCCTCCTCTTAGGCTTTGTATAATGATCCTTCTTCAGTGAAGTTAGCCTCTCTCTTGGGCTTTACACAATGATTCTCCCCAACGGAGTCAAACAACGTTTAGCCTCTCTCTCAGACTTTGTACGAGACACATAAGGGACTCCCTCGTTGAGTCAATCACCCTTTCGTCTCCATATCAGGCTTTATACGAGATACAAAAAGGTTCTTATTGAGCCAAAAAAACCTTTTAGCCTTCATCTCGGGCTTTGTACGAGATACAAAAACTCTCTTGTTGAGTCAAATAGCCTTTATCTCGGGCTTTGTACGAGATACAAAAACTCTCTTGTTGAGTCAAATAGCCTTCATCTCGGGCTTTGTACGAGATACAAAAACTCTCTTGTTGAGTCAAATAGCCTTCATCTCGGGCTTTATACGAGATACCAAAAGATTCCCTCGTTGAGTCAAAACCTTTTCTCCTCTCTCTCTCGGGCTTTGTACGAGACACATAATAGCCACCTCTTAGGCTTTGTATAAGAAAACCACTGGTTGAACCAATCAACCTTTTAGCATCAAAAGTTGTGCCTCGTTCACAGTATACAAACATCAACAACTCCTTCCCCTTCATCTAATCGCTGTAAGCGGCAAGCCTCTGGATCATCTGCATCCATGCCACTGTCCCTCTTTTAGCATGAGAAATTCCTAAGGAAAGATAGCATTGCTCTACACTAAGTTAAAGTCTTCTCCTTCAAGGTAAAATCCCCTATAAAGGAAATTATGGCATTACCGGATTCACACATCCCAGTTAAAGTAATTCTCCATTATAAACAGTTGTGACATACAACCCCCTCTTTAGAGATGACAAATTCTCTTTAAAGTCAACACCCTTTTAGCTTCACATCTTGGGCTTTGAACAAGATACAAATCACCTTTTCGCTTCACGTCTTGGGCTTTGAACAAGACACCAAAAACCCATTTCCTCCCATAGAATAGGAGGAACTACGAACGCTCTGATTTCCCTGTTTCGGTAAACGGGAATACGTAGGCATAAGATTGAAAGAAAAATCTTAGCGAGCACACTAAACAAAAACTCAAAATCCCATATCTCCGTCAATCAACCCGAAAGCAGTAATTCAAAAACATCAGTCCTAAACATGAACCACCCACGTCAACAAAATAACCTAGGAGAAACCCCAAATCTTTGTAGCATCTGTAAACCAACAGTTTTGACTGTTTAACCTCAGTATGCAAGCAGGGTTAGTTGGAGACATCTATTTCCCTTCCTTCATCAGCTTTAATAGGATAAAAAATGAATCGAGCTGTAGTACCAGGGCGATTGCGCATCGCAACCACATCCAAAAATCACTCGCTACAGAAAAATGGCGACTCTGCTGGGGAAGGAATCATTTGTTTTTAGGGATCTTGTTCTCTTCTCCTAAGTAGAAACCTTGACGTCACTAGGATCTTAGGTCAAAACGCCATTAATCTGGAATGAAACCACATATTGGGGCCTCCGCCAGGGAGCCATATTATGTCAGGAACATAGGATTCATAGCTTTAAAGGTCTAGGACTTTAGGACAAATATATATATACTGCTTTTCCTAATTGCTATACCTAATTATTTTTCTGCTAATGGGAATGCGTGTGATGCCGCATGTGGAAAGATTGAGTATACACTTAAGATAAGTGATGGCGACGAGGTCGACCATCAACCTCAGTGGAGGCTGACCAATGCAACCCATTCTCGCACCTAGACAATGGGCCGATTGTGATGTCTGAGAAGCTGAGGAGCCAAACCCTTTCATAGTGCGGAAGCCAACGAAAATAGTTGTCACGTGATACTACCCTCATTTGAGGCTGGTGATCTATTCTCGGTGAATGGCACTTACTCTAAGATTGCTCTACAACTCGCTGGCGATCCGCTTGTTGTTTTGCTTTCCTAGGAGGAGCTGATGATAATGAGTACAGGTACAAAAATCACCCTAGTATAAACCTTTGGGGATGGGTAGATCCTTGACTTCATGACAACGACGATTTGACCCCATGTTTTTTCTATGTTTTTGTGTGCTGCATTCATGCATTCATTTAAAAAACCATTAAAACATTCAAAAAAAAACTTCTCTTCTAGTCTCTCTGTTTTTCAAATTAAACTAAGACTGTGATTGCAAATATCAGAGAAAAGCATTGTGCTAATGGATTTCGGTAGAAGGAGAACTCATATGTACACCTTCAAGGTTCCAAAACTAGAGGATTTAAGAGGTTTGGAGAGGATGATCACAAACCAAGAGGCTTTCAGAGCCAAGCACGGAGGTTTCCTACTACTGTTAAGAGTCCATGTGATTGAGGGAATCATGGACGCACTCGTTCAATTCTACGATCCGGTTTATCACTGTTTCACATTCCCGGATTACCAGCTCGCACCAACGTTGGAGGAGTATTCTCATCTGATCGATCTACACATTACAGATTGAGCTCCATTTTCTGGACTAGAAGAAATTCCAAAGAATCAGACCATTGCAAGAGCAATTTATTTGGACGAGTCAGAGGTCAGGACTCACATGACCACTAAGGGTGGCATCCAAGGTTTGCCAGCCCAGTTCTTGACAAAGAAAGCCCTGTATTTTACCAGTATGGGAAACGTGACTGCTTTTGAAAGCGTCTTTATCTTGCTCACCTACGGGTTATTTTTGTTTCCCAACATCAATAACTTCGTCGATATCAACTCCATTGAGGTTTCTCTCATTGGAAACCATGTGCCGACTTTGCTCGCAGATGCGTATCATTCTGTACACTTGGGGAATTTGTACAGCGGAGGGGAGATCACATGTTGTGTACCTTTGCTTTACAAATGGTTCATCTCCCACTTGCCCAAGTCTGCTGCTTTTTGGGATTGCAAGAGTGCCTTACGTTGGTCGCAGAAGATCATGTCTCTTATCAACTCTGATATAGATTGGTGTAATAGGATTTATGATGGAATCAGGATCATTGACCATTGTGTAAACTTCCCCAACGTACCCCTTATAGGAGCTAAGGGAGGAATCAACTACCATCCGGTATTGGTTCTTCGTCAATTTGGATACCCGATGAGACACATCCCACGGGGTGTTCATCTGGAAGGTCTTTTCTTCAAGGAAGGAGAAAGTGACAGAGCACTAAAGATGGCAATAGTGCACGCTTGGAAACACGTTCATAAGAAAGGACGAGAGTCTCTAGGAAAACCAGACTGTGTCTCAGTGGAGCCTTATCTCCATTGGGTACAAACTAGAGCTCTCAAGCTAAAAATGCCTTATCCTCGTTACGGAATTCTTCCGCCGAGGGAATCTGTCATGTACTTCATGACGGAAACTGAAAAGCTTCAGGTTACTCTCAACAAAGTTCAACGGGAGAGAAGGTCTTGGAAGAACAAGTACCGCACCCTCGACGTAGAGTGCATCAAAATACAGCAATTACTGAAAGAGAAGGACGCTCTAATTGAAATTTTGGAGCATCATGTTGTAGAGAATCAAGATGACCAAAGGAATTTGCTCACTCCTTTCATTTAGCAAAGGAATGACAACCCGACAACGGCTCAAGAGCCCCGGTCAAAGAAAAGGAAGATACCAGAATCAGCACTCGAGTTCTCTCGGGACCCATTAGCTTAGGTTTATGTTTCTGCACTTTGTAATCTACTGTATTTTCGTTTCCGCAATCCTTTGGAATTCAATAAAAAGGGGTTTCCCCACAGTTTGATATTTGCAATCTAATTGTCGAAGTTTATTTTGATTAAACCAAAAAACAATTAATATAATAATTGCATTCATCATTCTCACATCGCGTATTCTTCTTCCCTATGAATTTCACGTTTGTGTCTCGGTTCTAGAGTCAAACTGTCTCATTCGTACAATACTCAGGCCAATCGTCGAAAAAAGATGGATGATATTGAGGAAGAAAACAGAGAGTTGAAAGAAGAGATCGACGCTCTGAGAGAGGATATGAGAAAGCTTCGTAACGACGTGCAAGCCATGGCAAAAGCTCAGCTACAAAGGACTGTGATCTCATAGATCACCTCAACGGCCATAGTGGAAGAGTATGATCCTAGGTATCAAATGCCGAAAGATCGTCCTTGGGGTATGCCTGTTAACTATATCCCGGAAGGATATGTTCCGCCGATCACTGATGATCAGGGAATCATAGCAGAAGCCACTGGTCCTGAAGGTTACAAACTTCGGGAAAGCGAAGATGCCAGAGGCATATTGAAGACTCCTGAAGGTTACAAACTTCGGGAAACGCCAAGACTCACTGCCGTAGTCACGGTACCACTCCCTGTGGTGCACATTGTCCCGAAAAGACAGATTCCACAGATACCTTCTGGTAAAAAGGAAACTATGTTCGATAGAATGGATGAATTCCAGGAGTAGTTCCTGGAAATGCAGAAGGAGCTGCAAGCCATTCGCGGTCAGGATTTATTTAGAAAGGATGCCGCAGACCTTTTTCTGGTCCCCAATGTGAAAGTCCCGCACAAGTTCCAAGTGCCCGACTTTGAAAAGTACAAAGGTAACTCTTGCCCTCAGAGTCACTTAGTGATGTACGCTCGGCGAATGTCAGCTCAGACTGAGAATCAGGGCCTGCTGATTCACTACTTTCAGGATAGTTTAACCGGTGCCCCCTTAAAATGGTACATGGGTTTAAACCGTGCTACGATTAGCACATTCAGAGATCTTGGTATTGCCTTCATCCAACAATACAAATACAATTTAGACATGGCACCCGACAGAGATCAACTCAGATCGATGCCGCAAAAGGACAAGGAAACCTTTAAGGAGTATGCTTAAAGGTGGCATGAAATTGCCGCTCAAATTTGTCCACCTCTTGAGGAAAAAGAGATGACAAAGATCTTCCTAAAAACCTTAAGCTCATTTTACTATGACTGAATGGTTGCCAGTGCGCCCAGTGATTTCAACAAGATGGTCGGCATGGGCGTACGTCTTGAGGAAGCCGTCCGAGAAGGACGTTTGGTAAAAGACACTGGATTGACGAGTGGTACTAAAAAATATGGTAGTGGTCTCCCTAAGAAAAAAGAGCAGGATATTGGGAATATCTCTCTCGGAAAGCAAAGGCGACGTTATCAACCGGTAGCAGCTGTGACTCTTGCTATCAGCCCTGCGCCTATTCCTATGTATCAACCTCAGGTTGCGCAGAGCCAACCTGATCAGCAAAGGACACAACAGCCTCTTCAGCAGACTCGTCCTCCATATAACAACAACCGTACAACATGGTCATTAGGGTTTGATCCTGTACCCATGTTGTACGCAGAACTATTTCTGATACTACTGGCTAAGGGGCACATCCAGACTAAGTCTCCTCTTACAGTACTGGAAAATCCGCCTTTTTGGTTTAAGGTGGATCAAACATGCCCTTATCATCAAGGAGGATCAGGGCATAACATAGAGAACTGTCTCAATTTCAAATCTGACGTGCAAAAGCTTGTTAGGAGCGGGCTCTTATCTTTCAAAGATATGAATCCCAATGTTCTCATGAACCCGCTGCCTCAATATGAGAAAGCTGCAGTCAACCTGATTGAAAGAGAGTCTAACAATGTCTATCAAATTCACGGTTTACTCTTTTTGAGGACCAATCTGGTAAAGATTCATTGTAGACAGAGTGGATATGGCCATGTGCCACCTCATAACTATCACCAATGTGATATCTGCTCTAAAGACAACCAAGGATGTTCTGTAGTGCAAGCAGCTCTACAGGAACAGATGGATCTCGGATGGATCCAAGAACATCGAGTTCGTGGAGTTAACATGGTCTATACGAACTCTAACGTCATTCAGAACCACGACATCTGTGCAATGAATGTCAACTTGGTGGCAATGCACTCAAGGCAAAGCCAGTATCATAATCTGCCACGGCACGATTACAGTTCCGGTCTAACTTGCTCGGTAAACAAACAGGGATGCTCTTTCATACAAGAGACCCTTCAGCGTCAGATGGATCTTGGATGGATCCAAGACTACCACAATAGGAACCCTTATCAGATCAACATGGTTCAGATCTTTGATATTCACGTGAAGAATACCAACCTGGTAGAGTTACATGTTGAGCAGGTCCAACTCGGATTCTTAATATCACATGATTATCAAAGCTATAAAGCAGGTTGCGAAAACGATCGAGGTTGTACCCTTGTCCAGGAGGCACTTCAGCACTTGTTAAATCACTGGTGGATGTCATTCTATATGGATAAAGATACTCAGCAGATTAGTATCAATAACAGGAATCCCACTCGGCGTCAAAGTCAGGATGTCCAATCTGTGGAAGCTAACCTAGTGAGGTTACATTGTATTCAAAGTGGGCGTGGCCAGGTGCCACCACACAATTATGACCGTTGTAGTTGTAGCGAGCGCTTTTGGACACGGTTCTTAAGCGCTGGTCACTCTTTACGGTTTGAGCTTACTACAGGTCGATTCAATTTTTATCCTATTAAAGCAGATGAAGGAAGGGAAATAGATGTCTCCAATTAACCCTGCTTTGCATACTGAGTTTAAACAGCGGTCTGTTAGGTTACGGATGCTATCAATGTGGGGGGCCTTTGTACTGGTTATTTGTATTTTCGCCAATACTGGTTTCTCTCTTTTTATTTTGACAGAATGTTTCTGGCGGGGAACAAGGATTAGATGTTAGGACTGAAGCTTTTTGATAGAAATGTGAGAGTACGGGATTTTGAGTTTTTTGTTGATTGTGCTCGCTAAGATTTTTCTTTCAATCTTATGCCTACGTATTCCCGTTTACCGAAACAGGGAAATCAGAGCGTTCGTAGTTCCTCCTATTCTATGGGAGGAAATGGTTGTTTTGGTGTCTTGTTCAAAGCCCAGGACGTGAAGCTAAAGGTGTTTGTATCTTGTTCAAAGCCCAAGATATGAAACTGAAAGGTCTGACTTTAGAGAGAATTTGTCATCTCTAAAGAGTGGGTTGTATGTCACAACTGTTTATAAAGGAGAATTACTTTAACCGAGATTTATGAATCCGTCAATGCCATAATTTTCTTTAAAGGGGATTTTTAACCTGAAGGAGAAGACTTTAACTCAGTGTAGAGCAATGCTATCTTTCCTTAGGAATTTCTCATGCTAAAAGAGGGACAGCGGCATGGATGTAGATGATCCAGAGGCTTGCCGCTTACAGCAATTAGATGAAGGGGAAGGAGTTGTTGATGTTTGTGTACTGTGAATGAGGCACAGCGTTGATGCTAAAAGGGTGATTGGATTAACCAGTGGTTTTCTTATACAAAGCCTAAGAGGAGGCTAATATGTGTCTCGTACAAAGCCCGAGGGAGAGGCTAAAATGTTTTGATTCAACGAGGGAATCTTTTGGTATCTCGTACGAAGCCTGAGAGAGAGACTAAACGTTTGCTTCGCTGGGGAGAATCATTGTACAAAGCCCAAGAGGAGGCTAACGTAACTGTTTCAGTTAAGTGACAGGTCCAGTATACTGATTTTAAAGAGAACATCAGTTCTTATATGAGCAACACCGTACTCATGGAGTTTTGATGCGAGGATCAGGGTTATCTCCTGTTCTTTGAGGAAACGGGAAATCCAAAGGGTATTGAGACTGTCCGAGTCTGTGGGTTTCCTTCCTATTTAACGAAGGGGTCACTTGAGAATGTCTTTGAGACTCAAGGATATTAAATTGTCCGTGTCTAGAGTTTCATCTTTTGTACTATGCTTTGAGAAACAGTAGTAGACTCTTTGAAAGGATTGTTCTATGAAGGTTACTAAGTTCTGTTCCTATACCTCTAGGAGATCATCGGGACAATTTGTACGAAGCGCAAGAGGAGGCTAGAAGCTTTTAAGAGGCCGACGGGTCCTTGTACGAAGCCCAAGAGAAGGCTATCATTCCCGGAGGAAGAGATCATTATACGAAGCCTAAGAGGAGGCTGTGAATACTTCTAAGAAGCCGGGAGGTCCTTGTACTAAGCCCAAGAGGAGGCGGGGTTGCTTTTAGGAAGCCTGTGGGTCCTTGTACGATGCCCAAGAGGAGGCCGATGCTTTTAAGAAGCCCGTGGGTCCCCAAACCCCGAGAAATTCAAGGCAATGCTATTCACCGAGAATAGATCAAAGTCAGGAAAGTCCGAGAATTTGGAAGAAACTCAAAGATGCCATTCACGGAGAATGCATTCATCTCTGGGAGTAGAGTTTCTTGACGATTCCTAATGCGGACAGCCTGAGAGAAGACTGTATTTGATGATCCTATTGGGGATCTAGTTATCTATTTCTACGAATAAACGAAACGGCGTCACCTAATTCTAGACGTAGTTGTCGGGGAATCTCTAAATATCTATACTATTATTACACAGTTGATATGACTTTATGAAAGAAGACTTACAGTATAACCGCCCCACAATATAGTTATACGTATATGAAAACGGTAAATGAAAGCGTATAAACACTTACTCGGTTGTAGAGCTTCCATGTTGTTTGGTTAGTTGTTCAACAAAGAAAGATTGAAAACAATAGTATATTCAAAATCAAAGGAGAAAGTGCTCTGAAAAAGAAAGATTTGGGGCTTACAGCTCAAGGAGAGGCCCAAAAGTTTTGAATGGGTCTTATAGCTCAAGGAGAGGCCCAAGGATATTTTTCAAAAAAGGGCGACGATCGCGCCGTTTGTTTTTGACGGTATCGGGACTTATACAATACACTGAGGCCCAAAAATGATTTGGTCAAAAAAAAGATTGGGTCTTACACTATATTAGAGGCCCAAAATGTTTTAAAGAAAAGAAATGGGTCTTACTACTCGAGGGTAGGCCCAATGTTTGCTTTTCAACAGATGATGATCGCGTCGAACGTTTTGAAATACAACGGGACTTATACAATAAGTGAGACCCATAATGGGTTGTATTTGCAAAGAGTTGGGTCTTACACTCTATTAGAGGCCCAAAATGTTTTGAAAATGATTTATGAGGGTTGAATTAATCCAAAAACCCTAATTTGTTTTCAAAATGTATTTAATTGAATAAAAATTCAATTAAAATGATCAAAATTGTTTAACACATGGAAAACAAATTGTGATCTTGGATTATTGCTTCAAAAATTAAGTATTGACCTACAAAATAATTAGAAAGCATTAAAAGTTGCAAAATCAAGGTGGAAAGAATATTTTAAATGTTAAAAACAATTAAAGCATTAATTCTTTGAAAAAATATCAATTATACAAAATAAATAATATTTTTGGGATTTTTTGGGAAAATAAAATATTTAAACATTTTTGTGAATTATTAAAAAAAGAATCAACTCAAAATCATTAAAACTCAGAGAGAAATTAATTTTTGAATCAATTAAATAAAATCAGAAAATTCAAATATTTGAATTTGAAAGAAATGGCGCCAAGAACACACCAAGAACACGCGCGTGTTCTGCCTTGCCCAGATTTGCATTTCCTATCCAGTCTCACTGAATACTTGATCATATCATGTAATCCACATACCAATCAACTCATTTCAGCCTCACAATCATGTCTATGGTATTTAATTTCATTTAAATTAAACATATAACAAGAAATCATGAAAAATCCTCAAGAACCCTAATTTCTGCATGAAGGCTAGGATTTTTGATACACGATTCAAACAATGTAATTAATTGAGGGGAAACATTCCATGCATGATTATGAACATAGGGCCAAATTATTGTGCAGCAAAAATTGCATGGATCATAGAGTTAGAAGAGCTCATGCTTACCACTTGCAGCTGGTGATCGTGATTTGTGTTGGAGGTGTTACAGCTAGGTTCTAATGATTTAGATAGCTTCCCAAGGTGCCATGGAGTGTGTATGAATGCTTGGAATGGATTGAAATGGTTTGGAGTTGAAGATGGTACCTCAACTGCAAAACTGTCAAGAACATGAGCAATTGGCTGGTGATTTTGTGAAATCTGTGTTCCAGATGTTATGTGAGTGTTTGGATCACTTCTATTTGATGTATGTGAGGTGTGTGTGTGATTGTTTTGATTGGAAAAGCTCTCAAACTCAAAACCCGATAGTGACTTGCCTTAGAAGGCAAAATTCGAGTGAAAAAAGAGATTTTGAGGAAAGCATCTGTTAGATGGCTTTGGTGTACTCAAACTGATCACAATTGAGCTCTATTTATAGTAGAGCAAGTTTGTTTTGGGATCCACAGTGAATGGCAACTGCAGCAGAGGTTTGACCAAGTCTCCTCTAGCCATTGACTAGAGGTTAGGGTACAGAGTTGTGGTTCCCTTGGTCTTGGATAAGTATTGACTGAATTCAGTTGAGAATGGCTCATTCCATGCCATCTTGATGCTTCCATTGAATGCTTCATTCCAAAATTAGAGTCTTGTCCCTATTTTGGCAATCCTAGGTTCAACATGCTATTTCTTGTTCCAAAGACTTTGAAGGCTTGGCTCAGTGATTGTCCCCTTGAGATTCAATCCTCTGAGGTGTCCAAGTGGATAGGGGCATTTGGATTTGGCTGATTTTGGCAAATCGACCAAAAGTGCAAAATCTGCCTTTCCTTGGCAGATTTCAGCAAGGCAACTTGCCAATGTCATATCTCATGGCTCAAATTGAATTTGGTAATGTTCTTGGCCATTTTGGAAAGCCCTTACATGATACAACAACTGTTTGAACATGTTTGGTTTTGATCTCTTCTGAATCCAAGTGAAAAATCCCCCTACATTTGGAAAAAAGTAAAGGCAGATTCTGACTTAGTGAAATTTTCACTAAGTGTTGGAACAAAGTGACTTTTCTTGATTTTCATCACTCCATAACTCAATATCCATGAGGAATTTGGACATAGGTCAGTATGAAGCTTTTGTAGAGGGAAATGTGATCTACAAATCAAGCTTTGAATGGGGAACAATGGTCTTGTGGTTTAGGAGTTATGGTCCTCCAAAGTTGGCACATTAGTGGTACTTTTTCCATAACTTAGAAATTTTTCTAAGTTTTTAGGGTTACCCCTTTTACAAGTTATCCCACTTTCTTTGATTTTTCTTGATGAATGATGATTCAAATCATACATTAACATCATTTTAGGGTTAAAAATCCATTTTGGTGAAAAATCTCAAAAAGTCAAAGTTGACTTTTGTGCACAGTTGACTTTTTATCAGATGAATTCCAAACTGTGCAATTCTTCAGGAAATCATGTCCTTGACCTAAATCAAACTTGATGGACATGTTCCATGGGTGTCATAGGGTACATTGAATCATGTCTTAGGGTTTGGGAATATGTCCTGGTCAAAAGTCAAAGTTACAGTTGACTTTCCTCGCGAAACCCTAATTGTGGTGCAGATGAAATTGAGACTTGTTGCTCAAGCTTCTTGGATCAATCCATTGTTCCAAATGGATCAATATGGCATATTAAAGACCCTCAAATCATGTCTTGAAGTCTTGGTTCATGATTTATCCCAAAAGTCAACTTAGGGGTGAATTAGGTCAAGAAACCCTAATTCCTGATTTTTGATGTATGCATCCCCTGAGGAAAAATTGACTTGATGATTGGGTCCATGAGGCTCCATGGAGTATATTAGGTTATGTTTTTGATCCTTGGCTTGTGTCCAGATGAAATTTTCCATCTGGAGGCTCTGGTCGACCAAAACCCTAATTTGGTGACACTGACAATCTTGAGGCTTGATCCACCTAGAAGGGAGCATCCTTGTGCTTAATCCTTGAAGTGGGAGTCCTTTTTTATCCTTTGTGGATGTTTGAGAGGTTAGACAAGTTGAAGATCATGTCATTTCTTGATGGATCCTTTGTCTAAGCACTCTGAGAGGGCTTGAAACCCTGATTTTGACGGTAGTGAATGCTCAACAACCCTTGAGGCATTTGATGAGGCATGATAGTTCATCCCTATTATGATGATGATTTGCACAATGATGGGAAATCTTAGTGGTCAAAATTTGGGGTATGACAGATGCCCCTATTTAATCTTCATGGACCCGAAGGTGTGAATGACGAAGGTACTCGGGCATTCGGGGTGCAAGAGGATTAAATATCAGAATACCCGAAATTTTGATGGCTATGAATGGCAGCTTGCGCATTCATCTTCTTTTGCTAAGCGATGATGCTCAGAAAAGGTAAACTTCCCCTCGATCCTGGTCTTCAGCCAAGGAACTGGTCTCAGTTTTCTTATTTAAACTTCCCCTCGATCCTGGTTTCCTACCAAGGAACTGGTCTCAGTTTTCTTTTGAAATAAACCTCCCCTCGATCCTGGTTTCCTACCAAGGAACTGGTCTAAGTTGCTGAAATAAACTTCCCCTCGATCCTGGTTTCCTACCAAGGAACTGGTCTAAGTTTCTTTTGTCAATAAACTTAATTGACAAGGGACGCTATACGTAGCGGTTTTCCTCAAACTTCTCGCCGAATTTTCCTGGAGAGATGCCATTTGACGGAAAAAGTTTGTCAGACTTGCTGGGGAACCCATTCGTCTGAGTTGTAGAGGTGTACAAACTTCTCTGTTGGAGACGCCATTTGTCGACTCTATCTGGGGAAACTGAGTCTCTTGAGAGACTGCTTCCGCTTGGGGTCTTACATCATACTTTTCTCGGGATCTTCCTGGAGAAATGCCATATGATGGGATCCAATTTTGAGGTGCCAATGACCTTTTCATCAGCGGTCCTTCAGAGAAAGGCAGCTGTACTGCCGAATCTCTGCTTAGGAGGCTTTCTCTGGGGATTTTCCTTAATCCGGGAAAGCAAGGATATCGTCTTCGATGGCGAAGAGTGACATTTGTTGAAAGTTTTCTCTGGCTTTTCAGAGGTTCAAGTTATCAAAGTGGTCGAGTGCTGACTCTAATCCAGCAATACACTGGAGGCGAGATTGTTCAAACACAGCATTTCCTAACGAGGCAAGAACTGACAACTCGATTGAGAAGACTGTTATCACTAGGGGACAAGACCGACTAGAGTGATAGGGATGCGATATGAAATGTGAATGCAAATCGATAATGCGTGATGTATGTATGTATATGCTGACAAAACTGACGAGCCATACAGACTAACGAGTGAACACGACTGGATACTCGGCCATCGCGGGGCGAAGAAGTGCCGTTGGCCCACAATGTAGCCATTATACCTTGCTTAGGAGAAGTAGTCCTCGCGGGGAATACCGTTGATCGGGCTTAGGAGATAAGAACTCGGTCGAGGGTATCAGATGGGATAGTCGCATCCGACACTGTTGATCCTTCATTCAGGCGCACTGGCGTAGAAGGAGTACTTTGATTCTGCACTTTGAAGTTCGATTACTTCTGGAGAAGCGGTTGATGCTCTTTTGATGTTCAACAGTCAAAAGAAATTGCCGTCTTTATTAAAAGCAGAAAAAGTTTTAACGAGTAAATTCATTTTTGTTTCATTTCGAGAATCGCTAATCATATTAAAACGTCGTTCTGTAAAGCTAAAACAAATAAGAATTGCAAACAAAAGCACAAGGGCTCAAATTTTATTGATAATGTGGAGATCAGCCAAATGCGTGATTCCAAAGAGTATTTACAAAGTTAGAAAATTGTAATTTACAGGGAAAAGGGCTACGTTGAAACATAACGACCACTATCCTTCTACCAACTTTGAATTCAGGACGTCCTGAGCTTCTGTCGAAGATGACCTTGACTGAAGTTTTCCACCGATGGATGATGTAACTGCTGCTGAAGGACTGCCTCTGTTGAACATAGTTACTTGCCATTATCCCTAATTTTTGCCTGGATTGTACTATGAGATTTCCAATCCATCGGGATGATTTTTTTCATGTCTCTAACTTTTTCCTGGACCGCCTTTTCGGGTTTTCAATCCACCGAGACGTTTTTTTTTTTAGTTTAGGCGAAGTATTTCTTGACTACATCAACTTTCGTGGGGTAGGCAAATTCCTCTCTGTCCATGGTTGCAAGTCCCAAGGCACCGCCTGAGAAAGCTTTCGTGACCACATAGGAGCCATCATAATTTGGGGTCCATTTGCCTCGAGAGTCAGTGAGAAACGATTGTATCTTCTTGAGCACGAGGTCTCCTTTCCTGAAGACGCGAGGTCGGACCTTTTTGTCGAATGCCCTCTTCATTCTCTGTTGATATAGCTGACCGTGGCATAACACCATGACTCGCTTCTCTTCGATTAGGTTTAATTCGTCGTGTCAACTTTGACACCATTCAGCTTCAGTGAGCTTAGCTTCCATCAATACCCGGATTGACGGGATCTCTACTTCTATGGGGAGAACTGCCTCCATGCCATATACTAGAGAGAAAGGGGTTGCCCCTGTTGAAGTGCGGACAGATGTTCGATAACCGTGAAGAGCAAAGGGTAGCATTTCGTGCCAATCTTTGTAGGTTACAACCATCTTCTGAACAATCCTCTTGATGTTCTTGTTAGCCGCTTCTACCGCTCCGTTCATCTTGGGTCGGTGGGGAGATGAGTTATGGTGTTTGATCTTGAACTCAATGCACAACTCTTTCATCATCTTGTTGTTCAAGTTAGATCCATTATCTGTAATGATCTGGCTCGGAACACCATAACGGCAGATGATATTGTTTTTTATAAATCGGACCACCACTTGTCGGGTTACATTAGCGTACGACGCTGCTTCGACCCACTTGGTGAAATAGTCAATGGCTACCAGGATGAACTGATTTCCGTTTGAAGCCTTAGGTTCGATCAAGCTAATCATGTCGATCCCCCATATGGAAAAAGGCCACGGGGAAGAAAGAACTTTGAGATGTGATGGTGGTATATGGATTTTGTCAGAGTATATCTGACACTTGTGACACCTCTTCATGTACTTGTAGTAGTCGGACTCCATGGTTAACCAATAGTACCCTACTCTCAGAATTTTTCTCACCATTGTGTGTTCGTTGGCATGAGTGCCAAAGGATCCATCATGAATTTCTTTTATCAGCATGTCTGCTTCTGGTCTGTCTACGCATCGGAGAAAGACCATGTAAAAATTTCTCTTATAAAGAGTCTCACCGCTCAGGAAGAAGTTTCCAGCCAATCTTCTGAGGGTTTTCCTGTCTTTTCTGAGTTCCTCAGATGGGTACTCTTATTTTTGAAGGAAGCATCTGATATCGTGATACCAAGGTTTGTTGTCTACGACTGCTTCGATCGTGAAGATGTAGGCGGGCCGTTCAAGGCGCATTATGTCGATCTTAGGTAGGTCGTTCCATTGACCTACACTAATCATAGAAGAGAGAGTGGCCAATGCATCAGCCATGTGATTCTCATCACGAGGGATGTGATGAAACTCGATTCTGTTGAAGAAAGGTAACAACCTTCTCGCATAGTCTTTGTAAGGAATCAATCCTGATTGGTATTTGTTCCAATCTCCTTTTATCTGATTGATATCCAAGGCTGAGTCGCCGTATACGTCCAAGTTTTTGATCCTCAAACCAATTGCTTCCTCGAGACCCATGATACAAGCTTCGTATTCGGCCTCGTTGTTCGTACATTTGAACGTAAGTCGAGCGGTGAAAGGAATGTGGGTACCCTGAGGGGTAACAATGATTGCCCCAATTCTGTTTCCATAATGATTAACTGCTCCGTCAAAGATAAGTCCCCATTGGGAACCCGATTCTGGCCCTTCACTGGGTAACGGTTCATCGCAATCTTTCATTTTTAGATACATGACATCTTCGTCTGGGAAGTCAAACCTAGTTGATTCTTGATCGTCAATCGGTTGATGAGCCAAATGATCGGCTAAAATACTTCCCTTAACGGCTTTCTGAGCGTGGAACTCTATGTCATATTCTGATAGCAACATCTACCAACGGGCAATTCTTCCCGTGAGAGCAGGTTTTTCCAAGACATACTTGATTGGATCCATTTCGGAGACCAACCAAGTAGTGTGACGAATCATGTATTGGCGAAGACGTTTGGCTGCCCAAGCCAAAGCGCAATAAGTTTTCTCAAGCATAGTGTACCGAGTTTCGCAGTCGGTGAATTTCTTACTTAGATAGTAGACGGCAGACTCTTTCCGTTTGGTTTCGTCTTGTTGGCCAAGTAAACATCCCATTGATTCCTCTAGGACTGTGAGGTAGATAATCAGTGGTCTTCCTTCCACTGGAGGTGATAGAGTCGGTGGATTCAATAGGTATTTCTTAATACTGTCGAAGGCGGTTTGGCAATCTTCTGACCAAACGCAATCCTGGTTCTTTTTGAGAAATTTGAAGATAGGCGCGCATGTCGCGGTCATGAGGAATATGAATCTGGAGATGTAGTTCAAACGTCCCAAAAATCCTCTGACTTGTTTTTAATTTTTCGGAGAAGGCATTTCTTGAATGGCCTTGACCTTGTCGGAATCAACCTCAATTCCTTTATGGCTGACGATGAACCCTAGGAGTTTCCCTGAACGGACACCGAAGGTGCACTTGTTAGGATTCAAGCGGAGCTTGAACTTTCTTAGACGTTCGAACAATTTTGACAAATGTTCAACGTGCCCACTCTCTATTTTTGATTTTGCAATCATATCATTGACATATACCTCGATCTCTTTGTGTATAATGTCATTAAATAGAGTAGTCATGGCCCTTTGATAGGTTGCCCCGGCGTTCTTCAAGCCGAACGGCATCACCTTGTAACAAAAGGTACCCCATGGGGTAATGAACGAAGTTTTATCCGTGTCTTTCGGCGCCATCTTGATCTGGTTATAGCCCGAGAATCCATCCATGAAGGAGAAAATTTTGAACTTTGCTATGCTGTCTACCAGCATGTCAATGTGTGGTAAAGGAAAGTTGTCCTTTGGACTTGCCTTGTTCAGATCCCTGTAATCAACACACATTCTGACCTTTCCGTCCTTTTTGGGAACGGGTACGATGTTGGCTAACCATTGAGGATATTCAGATGTAGCGAGGAAACCCGCGTCAATCTGTTTCTGTACCTCCCCTTTGATTTTGATGGCCATGTCCGGGTGAGTCCGTCTCAACCTTTGCTTTACCGATGGACATTATGATCTTAACGGTAAGTGATGTTCCACGATACTGGTATCCAACCCTGGCATATCCTGATAGGACCAAGAGAATACATCGGGAAATTCTCTGAGAAGCTTTATCAAACCCTCTCTGGCAGTTGGACTGAGCAGTGCCCCAATCCTGATTTCTTTTCTCTCTTTTTCCGAACCCACATAGATCGTTTTCAACGGCTCCTTGTGAGGTTTAATGGACCTTTCCTCCTATCTGAGTAGTCAAGAGATCTCTTCTGGAATTTCGTTGTCAACTTCTTCTTCAGCCCCAAATATCGGGAACCCAAAGTCGAGAGAAGGCATCAGATCATATGTTTCAACTGGGTTTAAAACAATCAATCTGCATGACGTGATGATTCGTGTTTAGAAGAGATAGAGAAAAGGCAAGTGTGTGCAGTGTATTTATTTTACTGCTTGTTTTTATTTTTAATTGTTTTTTAGGATTACCATTTTCTGAAAAAGCAAAAAGAAAACAGCAATTACTGCAGAAATTACAGAACGACGTTATTTTATTAATGAACAAGTCGACTCTTGAAACTACAGCCCTATAAAACAAAACTCTGTTGCTTTGGGCGAAGCGAAGAGGGAAACTTTACAGAAAGCGAGCCCTATCAAAACATTCGTTTCACCTGGGCAGGGTGAAAGGTTAAAGATGGCAATTACTTTGACTGATGAGCGATCTTCGGAACCTCGACGGCAACCCATTGGCGGCGAACTCCTCGGTGAATCACAAAGTCTGGCACCTTCCTTGATTTACCTTCATAAATAACGCTGATTTCTGGTGGAGCAGGATCATTGGAATCTGTCTCCCAGGCAGAGTTGTCGTAGGAGGATTCCTCTGTTGTATTTTGCATAGCATTTGTGCTCTCAGCTGTATCTCCCCATCCAGTTGGCTGGATATCTTCGAGCCTGATACGAGAGCTTTCGGGAGCGGTGTACTTGACCATATAGTCAAATTTTCCACTTGGTTATCCCAAGGTGTCCCACACTTCTTTCGAACTGGAGGAGTCATCCCTCTCGATGACGTTGACCTCGGGAAAAGTATAGTTGATGAATTCAAGTCCTACAAATGTTGCAAATTCATCATTATGTTAATTAGTTTCTCAATGACCTGAGTGTTGATCCCATGATATGGTGGGGACACAGGTATTCTGTTCAATGACGGTCAGCTGATTTTCATCGTTCGGCTGACTCTCTTGCCCCAAGTCTCCTGGGTAAGGTTGCCACATTGGCAGACCATCCATTGGGCCATAGTATGTGTAGTCAAAATTGTCTTTCATCGGAGTGTCTTCCTCTAATGAATTTGGCGGAGCACAACATCCTTCTGGATCACAATCCCTGTATATCATTTCGACGTCTGATCATGGTATAAATCTTAGACTCTCTGTAGGAAAGCAAAAAGGAGTTTGCATTTCGTCCTGAGACATATAACCGTCCTTGTTAAGATATGACTTCCACTCTTCCTCTGTGTCAGAGGGATCTTCCTCATTGATAGCATGGACTGCTTGAGGGACTGGGTGAAGAAAACCTCCACTGTGGAAGAAGTTTTGAATGGGATGAAGACTTCCATCGCTGGCAACTGTCTGGGTGCAGGTTACAGAAAAACCAAGACCCTTCTTTGTTTTATTGTCAATAGGAATGACAAGCTGTCCCCATCCTGTCGTATCGGTACTCTCGACCACTTTAATAGCATCTTTGTATGAGGAAATCGAGGTTCCTCCTTGGGATTGATTGTCCTTGTTCACCGACAGTGCCTGGAACTACGTTCCAATAACCTCATCAGGTTCCACACAAGCAGATGATGACAAGTTGCTTATAAGCAAGGCTTGTTCCCCACAAACCGTGACAAGTTGATCGTTCTGAACGAACTTTAGCTTTTGGTGGAGGGTCGAAGTGACCACTCCAGCCTAATGTATCCAAGGTCTTCCTAATAAACAATTGTATGTTGCTCGGATGTCCATGACCTGGAAAGTGACTTGGAAAGTGTGAGGACTGATAGTTATGGGAAGATCAACTTCGCCGATAACTGTTTTTCTGGATCCGTCGAACGCCTTGACGACGACCTCGCTGATTCTCATCGGAGGGCCTTTGAATGATAATTGCATCAAAGTAGACTTCGGTATAACATTCAGGGCTGACCCTGTGTCTACCAGTATGCTGGCTAAAGCATCGTCCTGGCAGTTAACTATGATATTGAGCGCCATGTTATGACGGTGACCCTCTTCGGGTAATTCCTCATCACTAAATCCTAGATTATTGCAGGAAGTGATGTTAGAGACAATACTATCAAACTGTATGATTGTTACATCCTGTTCCACAAAGGCTTGCTCCAAGACTTTCTGTAGAGCCTCCCTGTGGGCTTCTGAACTGAGTAACAGTGATAATACTAAGATCTTTGAAGGAGTCTGTAACAGCTGATCAACAATGTTATATTCACTCCTTTGGATGAGCTTCAGCATCTCATCATTATTTTTCGAAAGGTCGGGATTACTGGATTGACCGACTGATGGATCGGGAGCTTCTGTCTGAAGTTCCTTTTCCTTGTTAGGTTCTCCAACTCCTCGGTTGAAGATTCGACCGCTCCGTGTCACACGACTGATGTCTGCAATATTCACGACGGAGGGTAATGGAATTTCCTTTCCATTTTCAACTGTCATTGCACCGTATTTGTAAGGGATAGCCTTAGTTGATTCATACGGTAGTGGTCCCGGTAGATAGATGACTATGGGAACCTTTTAATTTTTCTGACCATCATACGCAATCTCGATCCGTTCCCGGTTAGGAGCTTTAGATTCGTCAAGTAGAGGGATGATGGCAAAAACATCCCTGGTCTGGTGACGACCAGAGATTGTGACAACATCCTCGACTTGATTGGCAAGGCAGTTCGGCGTCCAGTTTATGGGTCCAGAACCCGGATATGGGAGAATCTCTCCACGATCCATCTGACCCTGAAGAGCTGCTCGCACAAGGTAGCACCCTTGGTTACTTTCCGAACAGACACTACAACGGTCATAGTTGTGTGGGGGCACCTGGCCACGCCCACTTTGAATACAATGTAACCTCACTAGGTTAGCTTCCGCAGATCGGACATCCTGACTTTGACGCCGAGTGGGATTCCTGTTACTGATACTAATTTGCTGAGTATCTTCATCCATATAGATTGGCATCCACCAGTGATTTAACAAGTGCTGAAGTGCCTTCTGGACGAAGGTACAACCTTGATCGTTTTCGCAACCTGCTTTACAGCTTTGATAGTTGTGTGATATTAAGAAACCGAGTCGGACCTGCTCAGCATGTAACTTTACCAAGCTAGTATTCATCACGCGAATATCGAAGACCTGAACCATGTTGATCTGATAAGGGTTCCTATCATGGTAGTCTTGGATCCATCCAAGATCCATCTGATGCTGGAGGGCCTCTTGTATGAAAGAGCATCCCTGTTTGTTTACCGAGCAAGTCAGACAGGAACTGTAATCGTGCCGTGGTAGATTATGATATTGGCTTTGCCTTGAGTGCATTGCCACCAAGTTGACATTCATTGCACAGACGTCGTGGTTCTGAATGAAGTTGGAGTTCGTATAGACCATGTTAACTCCACGAACTCGGTGCCCTTGGATCCATCCGAGATCCATTTGTTCCTGTAGAGCTGCTTGCACTACCGAACATCCTTGATTGTTTTTAGAGCAGACATCACATTGATGATAATTATGAGGTGGCACATGGCCATATCCACTCTGTCTATAATACATCTTGACCAAATTGGTCCTCAATAAGAGTACATCGTGAATTTGATAGACATTGTTAGTCTCTTTCTCAATCAGGTTGACTGCAGCTTTCTCATGTTGAGGCAACGGGTTCGTGAGAACATTAGGATTTGTATCCTTGAAGGATAAGACCCCACTCCTAACAAGTTTTTGCACGTAGGATTTAAAATTGAGACAATTCTCAATGTTATGCCCTGATCCTCCTTGGTGGTAAGGGCAAGTTTGATCCACCTTAAACCAAAAAGGCGGATTTTTTGGTACTGTAAGAGGAGACTTAGTCTGGATGTGCCCCTTGGCCAGTAGTAATGGAAATAGTTCTCCGTACAACATAGGTATAGGATCAAACCCTGATGACCGTGTTGTACGGTTGTTGTTATATAGAGGACGAGCCTGCTGAAGAGGCTGTTGTGTCCTTTGTTGATCAGGTTGGCTCTGCACAACCTGAGGTTAATAAGTAGGAATAGGGGCATGGCTGATAGCAGGAATTACAGCTGCTACCGGTTGATAACGTCGCCTTTGTTTTCCGAGAGAGATATTCCCAATATCTTGCTTTTTTTTCTTAGGGAGAGCACTACCGTATTTTTTAGTACCGCTCGTCGATCCAGTGTCTTTTACCAAACGTCCTTCTCGGACGGCTTCCTCAAGACGTATGCCCATGCCGACCATCTCGGTGAAATCACTGGGCGCACTGGCAACCATTCGGTCATAGTAAAATGAGCTTAAGGTTTTTAAGAAGATCTTTGTCATCTATTTTTCCTCAAGAGGTGGATAAATTTGAGCGGTAATTTCATGCCATCTTTGAGCATACTCCTTAAAGGTTTCCTTGCCCTTTTGCGATATCGATCTGAGTTGATCTCTGTCGGGTGCCATGTCCAAATTGTATTTGTATTGTTGGACAAAGGCAATACCAAGATCTCTGAATGTACTGATCATAGTACGGTTTAAAGCCATGTACCATTTGAGTGCAGCGCCGGTTAAACTATCCTGGAAGTAGTGAATCAGCAGGTCCTGATTCTCAGTCAGAGCTGACATTCGCCGAGTGTACATCACCAAGTGACTCTGAGGGAAAAAGTTACCCTTGTACTTTTCAAAGTCGGTCACTTGGAACTTGTGCGGAACTTTCACATTGGGGACCAAGCAGAGGTCTGCGGCATCCTTTCCAAATAGATCCTGACTACGAATGGCTTGCAGTTCCTTCTGCATTTCCAGGAACTGTTCCTGGAATTCATCCATTCGGTCAAACATGGTTTCCTTTTTACCAGAAGGTATCTGTGGAATCTGTCCTTCCGAGACAGTGTGCACCACAGGGGGTGGTACCGTGACTATGGCAGTGAGTCTTGGCGTTTCCCGAAATTTGTAACCTTCTGGAGTTTTCAATATGCCCTTGGAATCTTCGCTTTCCCAAAGTTTGTAACCTTCAGGACCAGCGGCTTCTGTTGTGATTCCCTGATCTTCAGTGATCGGCAGAACATATCCTTCCGGGATATAGTTAACAGGCATGCCCCAAGGGCGATCTTTCGACATTTCATACCTAGGATCATACTTCTCCACTATAGGCGCCGAGGTGATCTCTGAGATCACAGTCCTTTGTAGCTGAGCTTCTGCAATGGCTTGCATGTCGTTACGAAGCTTTCTCATATCCTCTCTCAGAGCATCGATCTCTTCTTTCAACTCTCTGTTCTCTTCCTCAAGATCATCCATCTTTTTCTGACGATTGGCCCGAGTATTGTACGAATGAGACAGTTTGACTCTAGAACCAAGACACAAACGTGAGATTCGTAAGGAAGAAGAATACGCGATGTGAGAATGATGAATGCAATGATTATATTAATTGTTTTTTGGTTTAATCAAAATAAACTTTGACAATTAGATTGCAAATATCAAACAGCGGGGAAACCCCTTTTTATTGAATTCAAAGGATTACAGAAACGAAAATACAGTAGATTACAAAGTGCAACAACAGAAACCTAAGCTAATGGGTCCCGAGTCCTCTCTGAAGAGAAATCGGGTGCTGATTCTGGTATCTTCCTTTTCTTTGGCTGGGGCTCTTGAGCCGTTGTCGGGTTGTCATTCCTTTGCCAAGTGAAAGGAGCGAGCAAATTCCTTTGGCCATCCTGATTCTCCATAGCATGTTGCTCTAAAATTTCAATCAGAGCATCTTTCTCTTTCAATAATTGCTGTATTTTGATGCACTCTACGTCGAGGGTGCGGTACTTGTTCTTCCAAGACCTTCTCTCCCGTTGAACTTTGGTGAGAGTAACCTGAAGCTTTTCAGTTTCCGTCATGAAGTACATGACAGATTCCCTCGGCGGAAGAATTCCAGAACGAGGATAAGGCATTTTTAGCTTGAGAGCTCTAGTTTGTACCCAATGGAGATAAGGCTCCACTGAGACACAGTCTGGTTTTCCCAGAGACTCTCGTCCTTTCTTATGAATGTGTTTCCAAGCGTGCACTATTTCCATCTTTAGTGCTCTGTCACTTTCTCCTTCCTTGTAGAAAAGACCTTCCAGATGAACTCCCTGTGGGATGTGTCTCATCGGGTATCCAAATTGACGAAGAACCAACACTGGATGGTAATTGACATCAGTGGGGGAGTTTCCACATCAGTCAATGATCCTGATTCCATCATAAATCCTATTACACTAGTCTATATCAGAGTTGGTAAGAGACATGATCTTCTGCGACCAACGTAAGACACTCTTGCAATCCCAAAAAGCAGCAGACTTGGGCAAGTGGGAGATAAACCATTTGTAAAGAAAAGGTACACAGCATGTGATCTCCCCTCCGCTGTACAAATTTCCCAAGTGTACAGAATGATACGCATCTGCGAGCAAAGTCGGCACAGGGTTTCCAATGAGAAAAACCTTAATGGAGTTAATATCGACGAAGTTATTGATGTTGGGGAACAAAACTAACCCGTAGGTGAGCAAGACAAAGATGCTTTCAAAAGCAGTCACATTCCCTATACTGGCAAAATACAGGGCTTTCTTCGTCAAGAACTGGGCTGGCAAACCTTGGATTCCACCCTTAGTGGTCATGTGAGTCCTGACCTCAGACTCGTCCAAATGAATTGCTCTTGCAATGGTCTGATTTTTTGGAATTTCTTTCAGTCCAGAAAATGGAGCTCGATCTGTAATGTGTAGATCGATCAGATGAGAATATTCCTCCAGCGTTGGTGTCAGCTGGTAATCCGGGAATGTGAAACAGTGATAAACCGGATCGTAAAACTGAACGAGCGCGTCCATGATTCCCTCAATCACATGGACTCTTAACAGAGGTAGCAAACCTCCGTGCTTGGCTCTGAAATCCTCTTGGTTTGTGATCATCCTCGCCAACCTTCTCAAATCCTCTAGTTTTGGAACCTTGAAGGTGTACGTATGAGTTCTCCTTCTACCGAAATCCATTAGCGTACTCCTCTTCTCTGATTATTGCAATCACAATCTTAGTTTAATTTTGAAAAACAGAGAGACTAGAAGATAAGTTTTTTTTGAATGTTTTAATGTTTTTTAATGAATGTATGAATGCAGCACACAAAAACATAGAAAAATCATGGGGTCAAAGGGTCGTTGTCATGAAGTCAAGGCTCTACCCATCCCCAAAGGTTTATACTAGGGCGATTTTTGTACCTGTACTCATTATCATCAGCTCCTCCCAGGAAAGCAAAACAACAAGCAGATCGCCAGCGAGTTGTAGAGCAATCTTAGAGTAAGTGCCATTCACCGAGAATAGATCACCAGCCTCAAATGAGGGTAGTATCACGTAACAACTATTCCTGATAGTTTCCGCACTACGAAAGGGTTTGGCTCCTCAGCTTCTCAGACTTAACAATTGGCCCATTGTCTAGGTGAGAGAATGGGCTGCATTGGTCAACCTCCACTGAGGTTGATGGTCGACCTCATCGCCATCACTTATCTTAAGTGTATACTCGATCTTTCCACATGCAGCATCACACGCATTCCCATTAGCAGAAAAATAAACACGTATAGCAATTAGGAAAAGCAGTATATATATTTGTCCTAAACATCCTAGACCTTTAAAGCTATGAATCCTATGTTCCTGACAGAAAATGGGTTACCCGGAGGAAGCCCCAATCTGTGGTTTTCACATAAGTGAAGAAAAGAAAAGAAGAAACTGAAAAGACAGCGCCCCAAGGTGGGCGCCATTTTTCTGTAGCGAGCAATTTTGGACGCGGTTCTTAAGCGCTGGTCACTCTCTGCGGTTTGAGCTTACTACAGGTCGATTCATTTTTTATCCTATTAAAGCTGATGAAGGAAGGGAAATAGATGTCTCCAATTAACCCTGTTTTGCATACTGAGTTTAAACAGCGGTCTGTTAGGTTACGGATGCTATCAATGTGGGGGGCCTTTGTACTGGTTATTTATATTTTTGCCAATACTGGTTTCTCTCTTTTTATTTTGACAGCTTGTTTCTGGCGGGGAATAAGGATTAGGATGTTAGGACTGATGCTTTTTGATAGATATGTGAGAGTATGGGATTTTGAGTTTTTTGTTGATTGTGCTCGCTAAGATTTTTCTTTCAATCTTATGCCTACATATTCCCGTTTACCGAAACAGGGAAATCAGAGCATTCATAGTTCCTCCTATTCTATGGGAGGAAATGGTTGTTTTGGTGTCTTGTTCAAAGCCCCAGACGTGAAGCTAAAGGTGTTTATATATTGTTCAAAGCCCAAGATATGAAGCTGAAAGGTCTGACTTTAGAGAGAATTTGTCATCTCTAAAGAGGGGGTTGTATGTCACAACTGTTTATAAAGGAGAATTACTTTAAACGGGATTTGTGAATCCGGCAATGCCATAATTTCCTTTAAAGGGGATTTTTAACCTGAAGAAGAAGACTTTAACTCAGTGTAGAGCAATGCTATCTTTCCTTAGGAATTTCTCATGCTAAAAGAGGGACAGTGGCATGGATGTAGATGATCCAAAGGCTTGTCGCTTACAGCAATTAGATGAAGGGGAAGGAGTTGTTGATGTTTGTGTACTGTGAACGAGGCACAGCGTTGATGCTAAAAGGTTGATTGGATCAACCAGTGGTTTTCTTATACAAAGCTTAAGAGGAGGCTAATATGTGTCTCGTACAAAGCCCGAGAGAGAGGCTAAAAGGTTTTGACTCAACGAGGGAATCTTTTGGTATCTCGTACGAAGCCCGAGAGAGAGGCTAAACGTTTGCTTCACTGGGGAAAATCATTGTACAAAGCCCAAGAGGAGCCTAAGGTAACTGTTTCAGTTAAGTGACAGGTCCAGTATACTAATATTAAAGAGAACATCAGTTCTTATATGAGCAACACTGTACTCAGGGAGTTTTACTGCGAGGATCAGGGTTATCTCCTGTTCTTTGAGGAAACGGGAAATCCAAAGGGTATTGAGACTGTCCGAGTCTGCAGGTTTCCTTCCTATTTAACGAAGGGGTCACTTGAGAATGTCTTTGAGACTCAAGGATATTAGACTGTCCGTGTCTAGAGTTTTATCTTTTGTATTATGCTTTGAGAAACAGTAGTAGACTCTTTG
Organism: Lathyrus tuberosus; assembly: GCA_022829125.1. Classification (NCBI taxonomy): domain Eukaryota; kingdom Viridiplantae; phylum Streptophyta; class Magnoliopsida; order Fabales; family Fabaceae; genus Lathyrus; species Lathyrus tuberosus. The sequence continues at coordinate 656,869 of JALAZF010000784.1, read as the reverse complement.
AAAGGACTGTTCTATGAAGATTACTAAGTTCTGTTCCTATACCTCTAGGAGATCGTCGGGACAATTTGTACGAAGCCCAAGAGAAGGCTAGAAGCTTTTAAGAGGCCGACGGGTCCTTGTACGAAGCCCAAGAGAAGGATATCATTCCCGGAGGAAGAGATCATTATACGAAGCCTAAGAGGAGGCTGTGAATACTTCTAAGAAGCCGGGAGGTCCTTGTACTAAGCCCAAGAGGAGGCGGGGTTGCTTTTAGGAAGCCTGTGGGTCCTTGTACGATGCCCAAGAGGAGGCCGATGCTTTTAAGAAGCCCGTGGGTCCTCAAACCCCGAGAAATTCAAGGCAATGCTATTCACCGAGAATAAATCAAAGTCAGGAAAGCCGAGAATTTGGAAGAAACTCAAAGATGCCATTCACGAAGAATGCATTCATCTCTGGGAGTAGAGTTTCTTGATGATTCCTAATGAGGACAGCCTGAGAGAAGACTGTATCTGGTTATCCTATTGGGGATCTAGTTGTCTATTTCTACGAATAAACGAAACGGCGTCACCTAGTTCTAGACGTAGTTGCCGGGGAAACTCTAAATATCTATACTATGATTACACAGTTGATATGAGTTTATGAAAGAAGACTTACAGCAAAACAGCCCCACAATACAGGTATACGTATATGAAAGCGGTAAATAAAAGCGTATAAACACTTACTCGGTTGTAGAGCTTCCATGTTGTTTGGTTAGTTGTTCAACAAAGAAAGATTGAAAACAATAGTATATTCAAAATCAAAGGAGAAAGTGCTCTGAAAAAGAAAGATTTTGGGCTTACAGCTCAAGGAGAGGCCCAAAAGTTTTGAATGGGTCTTATAGCTCAAGGAGAGGCCCAAGGATATTTTTCAAAAATGGGCGACGATCGCGCCGTTTGTTTTTGACGGTATCGGGACTTATACAATACACTGAGGCCCAAAAAGGATTTGGTCAAAAAAAAGATTGGGTCTTACACTCTATTAGAGGCCCAAAATGTTTAAAGAAAAGAAATGGGTCTTACTACTCGAGGGTAGGCCCAATGTTTGCTTTTCAACGGATGATGATCGCGTCGAACATTTTGAAATACAACGGGACTTATACAATAAGTGAGGCCCATAATGGGTTGTATTTGCAAAGGGTTGGGTCTTACACTCTATTAGAGGCCCAAAATGTTTTGAAAATGATTTATGAGGGTTGAATTAATCCAAAAACCCTAATTTGTTTTCAAAATGTATTTAATTGAATAAAAATTCAATTAAAATGATCAAAATTGTTTAACACATGGAAAACAAATTGTGATCTTGGATTAATGCTTCAAAAATTAAGTATTGACCTACAAAATAATTAGAAAGCATTAAAAGTTGCAAAATCAAGGTGGAAAGAATATTTTAAATGTTAAAAACAATTAAAACATTAATTCTTTGCAAAAATATCAATTATACAAAATAAATAATATTTTTGGGATTTTTTGGGAAAATAAAATATTTTAACATTTTTGTGAATTATTAAAAAAAAGAATCAACTCAAAATCATTAAAACTCAGAGAGAAATTAATTTTTGAATCAATTAAATAAAATCACAAAATTCAAATATTTGAATTTGAAAGAAATGGCACCAAGAACACACCAAGAACACGCGCGTGTTCTGCCTTGCCCAGATTTGCATTTCCTATCCAATCTCACTGAATACTTGATCATATCATGTAATCCACATACCAATCAACTCGTTTCAGCCTCACAATCATGTCTATGGTATTTAAATTCATTTAAATTAAACATATAACAAGAAATCATGAAAAATCCTCAAGAACCCTAATTTCTGCATGAAGGCTAGGATTTTTGATACAGGATTCAAACAATGTAATTAATTGAGGGGAAACATTCCATGCATGATTATGAACATAGGGCCAAATTATTGTGCAGCAAAAATTGCATGGATCATAGAGTTAGAAGAGCTCATGCTTACCACTTGCAGCTGGTGATCGTGATTTGTGTTGGAGGTGTTACAGCTAGGTTCTAATGATTTGGATAGCTTCCTAAGGTGCCATGGAGTGTGTATGAATGCTTGGAATGGATTGAAATGGTTTGGAGTTGAAAATGGTACCTCAACTGCAAAACTGTCAAGAACATGAGCAATTGGCTGGTGATTTTGTGAAATCTGTGTTCCAGATGTTATGTGAGGTGTGTGTGTGTGATTGGTTTGATTAGAAAAGCTCTCAAACTCAAAACCCGATAGTGACTTGCCTTAGAAGGCAAAATTGGAGTGAAAGAAGAGATTTTGAGGAAAGCATCTGTTAGATGGCTTTGGTGTACTCAAACTGATCACAATTGAGCTCTATTTATAGTAGATCAAGTTTGTTTTGGGATCCACAGTGAATGGCAACTGCAGCAGAGGTTTGGCCAATGTTGTCCAATGGAAATCCAAGTCTCCTCTAGCCATTGACTAGAGGTTAGGGCACAGAACTGTGGTTCCCTTGGTCTTGGATAAGTCTTGACTAAATTCAGTTGAGAATGGCTCAGTCCATGCCACCTTAATGCTTCCATTGAATGCTCCATTCCAAAATTGGAGTCTTTTCCCTATTTTGGCAATTCTAGGTTCAACATGCTATTTCTTGTTCCAAAGACTTTGAAGGCTTGGCTCAGTGATTGTCCCCTTGAGATTCAATCCTCTGAGGTTTCCAAGTGGATAGGAGCATTTGGATTTGGATGATTTTGGCAAATCGACCAAAAGTGCATAATCTGCCTTGCCTTGGCAGATTTCAGCAAGGCAACTTGCCAATGTCATATCTCATGGCTCAAATTGAATTTGGTAATTTTCTTGGCCATTTTGGAAAGCCCTTACATGATACAACAATTCTTTAATCATGTTTGGTTTTGATCTCTTCTGAATACAAGTGAAAAATCCCCCTACATTTGGAAAAAAGTAAAGGCAGAGTCTGACTTAGTGAAATTTTCACTAAGTGTTGGAACAAGGTGACTTTTCTTGATTTTGATCACTCCATAACTCAAAATCTATGAGGAATTTGGACATAGGTCAGTATGAAGCTTTTGTAGAGGGCAATATGATCTACAAATCAAGCTTTGAATGGGGAACAATGGCCTTGTGGTTTAGGAGTTATGGTCCTCCAAAGTTGGCACATTAGTGGTACTTTTTCCATAACTTAGAAATTTTTCTAAGTTTTTATGGTTGCCCCTTTTACAAGTTATCCCACTTTCTTTGATTTTTCTTGATGAATGATGATTCAAATCATACATTAACATCATTTTAGGGATAAAAATCCATTTTGGTGAAAAATATCAAAAAGTCAAAGTTGACTTTTGTGCACAGTTGACTTTTTATCAGATGAATTCCAAACTGTGCAATTCTTCAGGAAATCATGTCCTTGACCTAAATCAAACTTGATGGACATGTTCCATGGGTGTCATAGGGTACATTGAATCATGTCTTAGGGTTAGGGAGCATGTCCTGGTCAAAAGTCAAAGTTACAGTTGACTTTCCTCGTGAAACCCTAATTGTGGTGTAGATGAAATTGAGACTTGTTGCTCAAGCTTCTTGGATCAATCCATTGTTCCAAATGGATAAATATGGCATATTAAAGACCCTCAAATCATGTCTTGAGGTCTTGGTTCATGATTTATCCCAAAAGTCAACTTAGGGGTGAATTAGGTCAAGAAACCCTAATTCCTGATTTTTGATGTATGCATCCCCTGAGGCAAAATTGACTTGATGATTGGGTCCATGAGGCTCCATGGAGTATATTAGATTATGTTTTGGATCCTTGGCTTGTGTCCAGATGAAATTTTCCATCTGGAGGCCCTGGTCGACCAAAACCCTAATTTGGTGACACTGACAATCTTGAGGCTTGATCCACCTAGAAGGGAGCATCCTTGTGCTTAATCCTTGAAGTGGGAGTCATTTTTGATCCTTTGTGGATGTTTGAGAGGTTAGAAAAGTTGAAGATCGTGTCATTTCTTGATGGATCCTTTGTCTAAGCACTCTGAGAAGGCTTGAAACCCTGATTTTGATGGTAGTGAATGCTCAACAACCCTTGAGGCATTTGATGAGGCATGATAGTTCATCCTTATTGTGATGATGATTTGCACAATGATGGGAAATCTTAGTGGTCAAAATTTGGGGTATGACAATAGTGTTTGTTTAGAAAGTAACCAAGGGTGTTACCTTGTGAGAGCAGCTCTTCAAGGTCGGGTGGATCGTGGAGAGATTCGCCTATATCCGGGTTCTGGACCCATCAACGGGACGCGGAACTACCTTGCCAATCAAGTCGAGGATGTTATCACAATCTCTGGTCGTCACCAGATCAGGGATGTTTTTGCCATCATCCATCTACTTGACGAATCTAAAGCTCCCAGCCAGGAACGGATCGAGATTACTTATGATGGTCAGAAAAATCAGAAGGTTCCCATAGTCATCTATCTACCGGGACCAACACCGTATTGTAAGTTCCTGGATTGGCTGGAATTTTGGTAAAACAACAAGGTGTTCAATGCTGATGTCATGGTGTTGATGTTGCAGCATTGAGTCTTAGTACTGGGTTGTACTAAGTTGTGAAGGTTAACTATGTTTGATGTCATGGGCTTGATGTCATAACATTGCACTTAACACTGGGCTGTGTTAAGGTTGCTAGTTGCTGAAGTGGATGTCTGATGTCACATAGGTGATGTTGTAACATCAGACCTGCAGAACTGAAGCTAATGACAACATGGGCTTGTTGTTATTAGGGTCGCGTATTAGCTGGAATTGTGGAGAGTGTTGACTCGTTGGATGAGAATATCTTGGGCTAGATATTTTCTGTTACATGGGAGATTTGATTGCAGGTTTGTTGGAGAATTAAAAGGTGGAAGATTTAAAAAGATTTTGGGGATAAAATCTGTTTTAAAAGATTCAGTTTTTAATTAACAAATCTGATCAAATATTGTGACAAATCCAATCCAAATTCAAGGAGCTATATAAAGCGCACAAGACCAAGGAAGAAGGTACAGAAAACAGATTGAAGATCAAGAGCTGGAGGCTTAGAGTCTAGGGTTTGTTTAGAGTACTTGTAATCACACTATTCTAGGTTGAATAGGTGTTGAATTTTCTGTCCTCTCTAGAAGCTGTGAAGCAATAGAGAGTTGTTGATTGATCGAAGCTAGGAAGCAAGATCAAGGGATCTCAAAGAGGTTGTTCTTTGAGTGTTTTAGGGGATTGAGTAGTGTTCTCATATCTAAGTGGTTTCTTAGGTAGAAAGTCACTAGTAGAGTATAAGTTTAGGAGATTGTCAACTGGTGTGTTGAGTCTGTAAATTATATCTACAAGTAGTGAATTTCATCCCTGGCTTGGTAGCCCCCAGACGTAGGTAGTTAGACCGAACTGGTGAACAATTCCTTGTGTTTTCCTGTTGCTTATTCTGTCCATTATTGCAGAGTGTGTTGTTGTGACATCGCACCTTAACATCACACGTCTGGTACCAGAATTTCAATTGGTATCAAAGCAGGCATCCTGTCTGTCTCTGGGTGAGATCTAGCAAAGTTACTTTCTGGTGAAAGATAGACAAAGAGGTTGGAGGATTTGTCAACAGACCCCCTATTTTGGATGGCTCAAACTATGAGTATTGGAAGCCTAGAATGACTACCTTCTTAAAGTCATTAGACATCAGAGCTTGGAAGGCTGTCATTAAAGAGTGGGAAGCTCCAGTTGTGTGTGAGAAAGATGATGCTGGCAAGGATAAAGAAGGTACCTCTAAGCTAAAGCCTGAAGAAGAGTGGACCAAGGAAGAAGATGAGCTTGCCCTTGGGAATTCAAAAGCCCTAAATGCTATCTTCAATGGAGTTGACAAGAACATATTCAGGTTGATCAACTCATGTGAAACTGCTAAGGCTGCATGGGATATTTTGAAGGCCACTCATGAAGGTACTTCTAGAGTAAAAATGTCAAGACTTCAGATTTTAACATCAAAATTTGAAAGTCTAAAGATGAAGGAAGATGAGACTATTCACGACTTCCACATGAATGTCCTTGAACTGTCCAATGCATCCAGTGCTCTTGGTGAGAAGATGACAGAAGAAAAGCTTGTAAGAAAGATCCTTAGGTCCCTTCCTAAGAAGTATAAGATGAAGGTAACTGCCATTGAAGAATCACAAGACATCAGCAAGATGAGAGTTGATGAGCTCATTGGGTCTATTCAAACTTTTGAGCTTGGCTTGAACGAGGAAGAACCGGAAAAGAAGCCAAAGAGCATAGCCTTGGTGTCAAATGATCAGGAAGAAAAGGGAAAGAGTTCTGAGTCCCAGGAGGATCTGCCTCAGGCCATAGTTATGTTGGGAAGGCAGTTCAACAAAGTGTTCAAGAAGATGAACTATAACTCCAGGCCTAATGTCGAGAACATCTCTTCTGACATCAGCAAGCCAAAAGAGAAGGATGAAGAGAAGACTACCCAAGATAAAGGAGTTCAGTGCTTTGAATGTGAAGGTTATGGACATGTCAAGAAAGAATGTCCCACATTCTTGAAGAAGCAGAAGAAGGGCATGACAGTTTCTTGGTCTGAATCTGATAGTGAAAGTGAAGGTGAGTCAGCAAAGCATGTTAGAGCCTTAACAGGAACAGTTGTTTCTGATGGTGATTCTAGTGAAGAGGAACTGACTTTTGAGGAGTTAGCATCCTCCTATCATGAGCTGTGTCTGAAGAGTGCAGAAATCTGTCAAGAAAGTGAAAAACAGAAGATACAGATTGTCCAGCTTGAGACTGCTAAAGCTGATTTAGAAAATGAAGTCTTATTGGTCAAAGCTCATCTTGATCATATGGCCAAATCTATTAGGATGCTGAACAGTGGTACAGACACACTTGATAAGATCCTTCAGACAGAAAGGGTAGCTGGAGACAAGATTGGATTAGGATTTGTGGCTGAGAAAAAGGTAACTGCTGAAGCAAGTACTTCAGGAACCAAGAAGGAGATGTCTCAACCAATGTCTCAGCATCAAACAAAGAGACATAATTCTACACCTAAGAAGGTTACTCATCCACAGCCTCAGAATGTTGAGAAGAAGAGTGCTCATCATCAGAAGAAGGTGCAGTCTCAGGGAGCTAGTCAGTATATGCCACCTCAATATCACAAGAACATGAAGGTTGCTAGGTTCAATCAGAACATGGTTCATCAACATCAGGGGAACATGTATGAATATGGATACAACAATGCTGTGTCTCATAACTATGGAAGAAGGAAGCCTCATCACCATAGGAGACAGTTCAAAAGATAGTATCCTTACCATAGAAGACAGTCAAACTATGGTAGTAGAAGACAACAGCCTTATCATAGAAGAAGAAATCAACACTATGGATGGCAGCACCAGCAACATTATCATCATGGTGGCAGAAGGTTTAACCACTTTAGAGATGACAGAGTTAGATGCTTCTACTGTGGCAGATTTGGACATATGCAGTTCTCTTGCTTCAAGCTTCATGGTTATCCAAATTCTGCTCCTCAACCCAGACAGAAGGAGTCAGGACCAAAGTAGTAAAACAATGGGTTCCTAAAGCTCACGTCACATGTCTATTGGCTCACACATCAGATGGACATTTTGCTATGGATGCATGGTACTTTGACAGTGGATGTTCAAAGCACATGACTGGATCCAAGAAGCATTTGGTAGAGTTCAATCCTTGCCATGCAAATGATGTTATTTTTGGCAATGGTGAAAAAGGAGTAGTAGAAGGAGTTGGAAGAGTGAAGAATCATGATGGTCTTACTCTTGATAATGTGCTCCTTGTTCAAGGGTTGAGTGCTAATTTAATTAGCATAAGTCAACTTTGTGATGAAGGTTACAAGGTAAGCTACACCAAAGATGAATGTGTGGTAACTGATGAGCAGAATGAGGTAGTGATGAAGGGAGTAAGATCCAAAGATAATTGCTATCAGTGGATGCCTCAAGAGGACAACTTATCTAGCGATGTTAAGGTTAATGTTGTAACATCAGATGGTGACATCAAGTGTAAAAGTATGGTGAAAAGTCAATCTGGGTTAATGACTTATGGTGCTGTTACTCCTAAGTTAGATGATGTGTTAAAAGCCAACTTGAGTAGTCAGTTATGTGAGCAAAATGAAGGAGTCAACAATGCTGATGGAAGGATCAAAAGCTGTGACCTTAAGAAGTGTTGGGAGCTGAATACTTGCAAGGTCAAGAAAGATGACAACCTGACTAATGACTCCTATAGTTCAGAAGAAAAATTTCACAGGTTGACAATCCTTAGGTTGGAAGATGCAGAGGTTAGAGCTGATGTTAAAACATCTCAAGTCAAGAAAGGTACTTCAAGCCTTAAAATAAAGAAGAGTGATGATGAACTAATTGCAAAAGTGGTTCCTGGGGTTGCTAAACGACTGAAATCAAGGAAGAGGAAAGCTATTGAGTCACCTCCAAAGATGAGAACTGATAAGCAGAAGATCTATGTGGATGATGCTACAAAATCCAGGAGTAAAGTGTTCATCTCTTCCAGAAATAGGAAGATCAGAGATAAGTCTGATGATAATGTCCAAGATATCTCTCAAATGAAGGAAGCCGTTGTTGTTAGAACTTCTGAGAAAATTAAAAAGGCCATACTAGATAACATTCCTGTGCTTTTTATAAAATGGTGGAAATATGTTCTGGAAAAAGAATTTGGTATTGATACTCTGGATATGGTTGAGTTTGCTAGGATATGGTACAGAGAGGGTGTGGGAACTTTTGGTATTCAGGTGTGTATGAATAAGTTGCTCTGACTGTGTTTTATTGGGTGCTTCTTGAAGGACTTCTGTGTGCAATGAGTCCTTTGAATGGTGATAAGAAGCTAATGTCCCAAAAGACGTTACAACGTCATGTTTGCTGGTGGTTATATCTGGAAGCTGATTAAGATTGGACATGTGGAGTTGGATGCTCTAGTATTTTTGGTCAGAAGAGGTGGAGATTATGGTCATGTGATTAGTAGCTGGTTTTGGCAAAGCATGATTACTGTCTTTGAAGACTTCACCAGTTTCAACAACTACTGGTGGATGTAAGGATAGAGGAATTATGATCTTTTGAAGAGACTGGATCTCAGTAAAGCTTATAAGTAAGCTGAGAATTTATGGAGTTTGTGACACAGTGTTGAGTTTGGATTATTTTGCTGATAGTAAATCCAGTAGTGGAGCATATGTAATACCCTGGTGTCAAGAGTGTCAAGAGTATCCTTGGTGAAGGATGTCTTTGTTCTGGATCTGAAGCTTAGTGCTTACATTATATCTAAGGAGCATCTACATAGTCATACGGGAGAATGATGAAGTAGAAGGTTTGCCTTGGATGGTGAAGATGAATTGTATGATAGCCTTTGGAGGAAGGGACAGTGGTACCAAAATGCATGTACTCAGAAAATGTGCTCAAATGTTCATCTCCATCTAGAGCATTTGTTAATCATGACAGGGGGAGTACTTGTCAATGGATTTTGCAGCAAAGGTGCATTTATTGTGAAGATTGCATGCTGATCAAGCTTGTGGAGATTGGTTGCCTCTTATGAGGATATAGTGTCAGATAGCATGTTATGACATTAGGCTGTTGATTGGTGTGGCCTTGAATGGTTCTAGTCATATGAAGCAAATTGTTTGAATCTTGTGTGCACATGCTTCTGAGGAGATGTCTGAAGACAAGATTGAATCATGGTCTTAAATAGATTGTACACTTGTCTTGGTGTGTGAGGAGTTGACTTAGAGTTCAGTGGAAGGCATTGTGTGGATGATTGTGTGAAGCCTTCATAACTGGATGGATGAAGAATATGTCTGGATTTCCAAAATGTGGATATTGCTGACAGAAGAAGTACTTATTGAGGTTTGTCTAATTATGGCTAAAAAGGGGGAGAGTTAAAAATTGCCATGAGGAGAAGAGTAGTTGTTGCTAAAAGAATAAAAATAAAAGGTGTTTAGTTGAAAAGTAATGATGCAGCTGTTGAGGGGGAGCACCAAGCATTGAAGAGTGCAGAGTGCAGCAAAGCAGACATCAAGGGGGAGATGTGCTGTACATTGTGAGCTACTGAACAGCTGTGATGCTGGTTCAAGTTTTTTAGGGGGAGCACCAATTGGCTGTTGTCAATAATGAAGATGGTGCTGCAACAGATCAAGTGATGAAGACTGAAGATTGTCAAACTGCTGCTGATAAAAGTTTCAAAATATTGAAGATATTCCACTGCTGAAGTCTCTGAAGATGCAGAGATTGTTTTAGCCAAAATTAGCCAAAGGGGGAGATTGTAAGTTCCTGGATTGGCTGGAATTTTGGTAAAACAACAAGGTGTTCAATGCTGATGTCATGGTGTTGATGTTGTAGCATTGAGTCTTAGTACTGGGCTGTACTAAGTTGTGAAGGTTAACTATGTTTGATGTCATGGCCTTGATGTCATAACATTGCACTTAACATTGGGCTGTGTTAAGGTTGCTAGTTGCTGAAGTGGATGTCTGATGTCACATAGGTGATGTTGTAACATCAGACCTGCAGAACTGAAGCTAATGACAGTATGGGCTTGTTGTTATTAGGGTCGCGTATTAGCTGGAATTGTGGAGAGCGTTGACTCGTTGGATGAGAATATCTTGGACTAGATATTTTCTGTTACATGGGAGATTTGATTGCAGGTTTGTTGGAGAATTAAAAGGTGGAAGATTTAAAAAGATTTTGGGGATAAAATCTATTTTAAAAGATTCAGTTTTTAATTAACAAATCTGATCAAATATTGTGACAAATCCAATCCAAATTCAAGGAGCTATATAAAGTGCACAAGACCAAGGAAGAAGGTACAGAAAACAGATTGAAGATCAAGAGCTGGAGGCTTAGTGTCTAGGGTTTGTTTAGAGTACTTGTAATCACACTATTCTAGGTTGAATAGGTGTTGAATTTTCTGTCCTCTCTAGAAGCTGTGAAGCAATAGAGAGTTGTTGATTGATCGAAGCTAGGAAGCAAGATCAAGGGATCTCAAAGAGGTTGTTCTTTGAGTGTTTTAGGGGATTGAGTAGTGTTCTCATATCTAAGTGGTTTCTTAGGTAGAAAGTCACTAGTAGAGTATAAGTTTAGGAGATTGTCAACTGGTGTGTTGAGTCTGTAAATTATATCTACAAGTTGTGAATTTCATCCCTGGCTTGGTAGCCCCTAGACGTAGGTAGTTAGACCGAACTGGGTGAACAATTCCTTGTGTTTTCCTGTTGCTTATTCTGTCCATTATTGCAGAGTGTGTTGTTGTGACATCGCACCTTAACATCACACGTCTGGTACCAGAATTTCACGTATGAATCAACAAAGGCTATCCCTTACAAATACGGTGCAACGATAATTGAAAATGGAAAGGAAATTCCATTACCCTCCGTCGTGAATATTGCAGACATCAGTCGTGTAACACGAAGCAGTCGAATCATCAACCGAGGAGTTGGAGAACCTAACAAGGAAAAGGAACTTCGGACAGAAGCTCCCGATCCATCATTCGGTTAATCCAGTAATCCCGACCTTTCGAAAAATAATGATGAGATGCTGAAGCTCATCCAAAGGAGTGAATATAACATTGTTGATCAACTGTTATAGACTCCTTCAAAGATCTCGGTATTATCACTGTTACTCAGTTCAGAAACCCACAGGGAGGCTCTACAGAAAGTCTTGGAGCAAGCCTTTGTGGAACAGGATGTAACAATCAGAGAGTTTGATAGTATTGTCTCTAACATCACTTCCTGCAATAATTTGGGATTTAGTGATGAGGAATTACCCGAAGAGGGTCGCCGTCATAACATGGCGCTCAACATTACAGTTAACTAACAGGACGATGCTTTAGCCAGCGTACTGGTAGACACAGGGTCAGCCCTGAATGTTATGCCGAAGTCCACTTTGATGCAATTATCATTCAAAGGTCCTCCGATGAGAACTTGCGAGGTCGTCGTCAAAGCGTTCGACGGATCCAGAAAAATAGTTACCGGCGAAGTTGATCTTCCCATAACTATCGGTCCTCACACTTTCCAAGTCACTTTCCAGGTCATGGACATCCGGGTAATACAAAGTTGTTTATTAGGAAGACCTTGGATACATCAGGCTGGAGCGGTCACTTCGACCCTCCACGAAAAGCTAAAGTTCATCCAGAACGGCCAAATCATCATAGTCTGTGGAGAACAGGCCTTGCTCGTGAGTAACTTATCATCATCTGCTTGAGTGGAACCTGAGGAGGTTATTGGAACTCAGTTCCAAGCACTGTCAGTGAGCAAGGACAATCAATCCCAAGGAGGAACCTCGATTTCCTCATACAAAGATGCTATTAAAGCGGTCGAGAGTACCGATACAACCGGATGGGGACAGCTTGTCATTCCTATTGACAATAAAACAAAGAAGGGTCTTGGTTTTCCTGCAACCTGTACCTAGACAGCTGCCAGCGATGAAAATATTCATCCCATTCAGAACTTCTTCCATAGTGGAGGGTTTCTTCACCCAGTGTCTCAAGCAGTACATGCTATCAATGAGGAAGATCCCTCCGACACAGATGAAGAATGGAAGTCCTATCTTAATGAGGACGGTTATATATCTTAGGAAGAGGTGCCTACACCATTTTGCTATCCCGAACAGAGTCCGAGATTTATACCACGATCAGATGTCGAAATGATATACGGAGATTGGGATCCGGAAGGATGTCGTGATCCGCCAAATTCATTAGAGGAAGACACTCTGATGAAAGACAATTTTGACTACACCTACTATGGCCCAATGGATGGTCTGCCAATGTGGCAACCTTATCCAGGAAACTTGGGGCAAGAAAGTCAGCCGAACAATGAAAATTAGCTGACCGTCATTGAACAGAATACCTGTGTCCCCACCATGTCATGGGATCAACATTCAGGTCATTCAGAAACTAATCAACATAACGATGAATTCACAACGTTTGCAGGACTTGAATTCATCAACTATGCTTTTCCCGAGGTCAACGTCATCGAGAGGGATGACTCCTCCAGTTCCAAAGAAGTGTAGGACACCTTGGGACAACCAAGTGGAAAATTTGACTATATGGTCAAGTACACCGCTCCCGAAAGCTCTCGTATCAGGCTCGAACATATCCAGCCAACTGGATGGGGAGATACAGCTGAGAGCACAAATGCTATACAAAATACAACAGAGGAATCCTCCTACGACAACTCTGCCTGGGAGACAGATTCCAACGATCCTGCTCCACCAGAAATCAGCGTCATTTCTGAAGACAAATCAAGGAAGGTGCCAGACTTTGTGATTCATCGAGGAGTTCTCCGCCAATGGGTTGCCGTCGAGGGTCCGAAGATCGTTCATCAGTCAAAGTAATTGCCATCTTTAACCTTTCACCCTGCCCAGGTGAAACGGATGTTTTGATCGGGTTCGCTTTCTGTAAATTTTCCCTCTTCGCTTTGCCCAAAGCGACAGAGTTTTGTTTTATAGGGCTGTAGTTTCAAGAATCGACTTGTTCATTAATAAAATAATGTCGTTCTGTAATTTATGCATTAATTGTTGTTTTCTCTTTTTGCTTTTTCAAAAAATGGTAATCCTAAAAACCAATTAAAAATAAAAACAAGCAGTAAAATAAAACACTGTACACACTTGCATTTTCTCTATCTCTTCTAAACACAAATCATCACGTCATGCAAATTGCTTGTTTTAAACCCAGTTGAAACATACGATCCAATGCCTTCTCCCGACTTTGGGTTCCCGATATTTGGGGCTGAAGAAGAAGTTGACAACGAAATTCCAAAAGAGATCTCCCGACTACTCAGACAGGAGGAAATGTCCATTGAACTTCACAAAGAGCCTTTGGAAATGATCAATGTGGGTTCGGAAAAAGAGAGAAAAGAAATCAGGATTGGGGCACTGCTCAGTCCAACTGCCAGAGAGAGTTTGATAAAGCTTCTCAGAAAATTTCCCGATGTATTCGCTTGGTCCTATCAGGATATGCCAGGGTTGGATACCAGCATCGTGGAACATCACTTACCGTTAAGATCGGAATGTCTGCCAGTAAAGCAAAGGTTGAGACTGACTCACCCGGACATGGCCATCAAAATCAAAGAGGAGGTACAGAAACAGATCGACGCGGGTTTCCTCGCTACATCTCAATATCCTCAATGGTTAGCCAACATCGTATCCATTCCCAAAAAGGATGGAAAGGTTAGAATGTGTGTTGATTACAGGGATCTGAACAAGGTAAGTCCAAAGGACGACTATCCTTTACCACACATCGACATGCTGGTAGACAGCACAGCAAAGTTCAAAATTTTCTCCTTCATGGATGGATTCTGGGGCTATAACCAGATCAAAATGGCGCCGAAAGACATGGAGAAAACTTCGTTCATCACCCCATGGGGCACCTTTTGTTACAAGGTAATGTCGTTCGGCTTGAAGAACATCGGGGCAACCTATCAAAGGGCCATGGCTACTCTATTTCATGACATGATACATAAAGAAATCGAGGTATATGTCGATGATATGATTGCAAAATCAAAAACAGAGAGGGGGCACGTTGAACATCTGTCAAAATTGTTCGAACGTCTAAGAAAATTCAAGCTCGGCTTAAATCCTAACAAGTGCACCTTCGGTGTCCATTCAGGGAAACTCCTAGGGTTCATCGTCATCCAGAAAGGAGTTGAGGTTGATCCTGACAAGGTCAAGGCCATTCGAGAAATGCCTACTCTGAAAACTGAAAAACAAGTCAGAGGATTCTTGGGACGTTTGAACTACATCTCCAGATTCATATTCCTCATGACTGCGACGTGTGCGCCGATTTTCAAATTACTCAAAAAGAACCAGGTTTGCGTTTGGTCAGAAGATTGCCAAACCGCCTTCCACAGTATTAAGGAATACTTATTGAATCTGCCGATTCTATCACCTCCAGTGGAAGGAAGACCACTGATCATTTACCTCACATTCCTAGAGGACTCAATGGGATGTGTGATTGGCCAACAAGACGAAACCAAAAGGAAAGAGTCTGTCATCTACTATCTAAGCAAGAAATTCACCGACTGCGAAACTCGGTACACGATGCTTGAGAAAACTTGTTGCGCTTTGGGTTGGGCTGCCAAAAGTCTTCGCCAATACATGATTCGTCATACTACTTGGTTGATCTCAGAAATGGATCCAATCAAGTATGTCTTCGAAAAACCTGCTCTTACGGGAAGAATTGCCCGTTGGCAGATGTTGTTATCCGAATATGACATAGAGTACCACGCTTAGAAAGCCGTTAAAGGAAGTATTTTAGCCGATCATTTGGCTCATTAACCGATTGACGATCAAGAATCAATCGGGTTTGACTTCCCAGACAAAGATGTCATGTATCTAAAGATGAAAGACTGCGATGAACCGCTACCCAGTGAAGGGCCAAAACCAGGTTCCCAATGGGGACTTATCTTTGACAGAGCAGTTAATCATTATGGAAACGGAATTGGGGCAATCATTGTTACCCCTCAGGGTACCCACATTCCTTTCACTGCCAGACTTACGTTCCAATGTACGAACAACGAGGCTGAATACGAAGCTTGTATCATGGGTCTCGAAGAAGTGATTGATTTAAGGATCAAAAACTTGGACGTATACAGCGACTCATCCTTGGTTATCAATCAGATAAAAGGAGATTGGAACACATACCAATCAGGATTGATTCCTTACAAAGATTATGCAAGAAGGTTGTTACCCTTCTTCAACAGAGTTGAGTTTCATCACATCCCTCGTGAGGAGAATCACATGGCTGATGCATTAGCCACTCTCTCTTCTATGATTAGTGTAAATCAATGGAATGACCTACCTAAGATTGACATAATGCGCCTTGAACGGCTCGCTTACGTCTTCACGATCAAAGCAGTCATGGATGACAAACCTTGGTATCACGATATCAAATGCTTCCTTCAGAAACAAGAGTACCCACCTGGGGCATCCAGGAAAGACAGAAAGACCCTCAGAAGATTGGCTGGAAACTTCTTCCTGAGCGGTGATATTCTATATAAGAGAAACTTCGACATGGTCTTGCTCCGATGCGTAGACAGACCAGAAGCAGACATGCTTATGAAAGAAATTCATGAAGGATCCTTTGGCACTCATGCCAATGAACACACAATGGCGAGAAAAATTCTGAGAGTAGGGTATTACTGGTTGACCATGGAATCCGACTGCTACAAGTACATGAGGAGGTGTCACAAGTGTCAGGTATACTCCGACAAAATTTATGTACCGCCATCACATCTCAAAGTTCTTTCTTCCCCATGGCCTTTTTCCATATGGGGAATCGACATGATTGGCTTGATCGAACCTAAGGCTTCAAACGGACATCGGTTCATCCTGGTAGCCATTGACTATTTCACCAAGTGGGTCAAAGCAGCATCGTACGCTAATGTAACCCGACAAGTGGTGGTCCGATTTATCAAAAACAATATCATCTGCCGTTATGGTGTTCCGAGCCAGATCATTACTGATAATGGATCTAACTTGAACAATAAGATGATGAAAGAGTTGTGCGTTGAGTTCAAGATCGAACACCATAACTCATCTCCCTACCGACCCAAGATGAACGGAGCAGTAGAAGCGGCTAACAAGAACATCAAGAGGATCGTTCAAAAGATGGTTGTAACCTACAAAGATTGGCATGAGATGTTACCCTTTGCTCTTTACGGTTATCGAACATCTGTCCGCACTTCAACAGGGGCAACCCCTTTCCCTCTAGTATATGGCATAGAAGCAGTGCTCCCCATAGAGGTAGAGATCGCATCAATCCGGGTATTAATGGAAGCTAAGCTCACCGAAGCTGAATGGTGTCAAAGCCGACACGACGAACTGAATCTGATCGAAGAGAAACGAATCACGGCTCTATGCCATAATCAGTTATATCAGCAAAGAATGAAGAAGGCGTTCGACAAAAAGGTCTGACCTCGTGTCTTCAGAAAAGGAGACCTCGTGCTCAAGAAGATACAATCTTTTCTCACTGATTCCCGGGGCAAGTGGACTCCGAATTATGATGGCCCCTATGTGGTCACAAAAGATTTCTCAGGCGGTGCCTTGAGACTTGCAACCATGGACGGAGAGGAATTTGCCTACCCCACGAATGTTGATGTAGTCAAGAAATGCTTCGCCTAAACTAAAAAAAAAACGTCTCGGTGGATTGAAAACCCGAAAGGGCGGTCCATGCAAAAGTTAGAGACATGGAAAAAAAATCATCCCGATGGATTGGAAATCTCATAGTACAATCCAGGCAAAAATTAGGGATAATGGCAAGTAACTATGTTCAATAGAGGAAGATCCCTCAGCAACAGTTACATCATCCGTCAGGAAAACTTCAGTCAAGGTCATCTTCGACAGAAGCTCAGGACGTCCGAAATTCAAATTTGGTAGAAGGATAGTGGTTATTATGTTTCAACGTAGCCCTTTTCCCTGTAAATTACCATTTTCAAACTTTGTATATACTCTTTGGAATCACGCGTTTGGCTGATCTCCATCTTATCAATAAAATTTGAGCCCTTGTGCTTTTGTTTGTAATTCTCATTTGTTTTAGCTTTACAGAACGACATTTTAACGTGATTAGCGATTCTTGAAATAAAACAAAAATAAATTTACTTGTTAAAACTTTTTCTGCTTTAAAATAAAGATGGCAATTGCTTTTGACTGTTGAACATCGAAAGGACGTCGATTGCGTCTCCAAAGGCGTTTGAATTTCAAAGTGCAGAATCAAAGTACTCCTTCTAGGCCAGTACGCCTGAACGAAGGATCAACTATATGAGATGTGGCTTTCCCATCTGATACCCTCGGCCGAGTTCTTATCTCCTAAGCCCGATCAATGGTATTCCCCGCGAGGACTACTTCTCCTAAGCAAGGTAGAATTGCTACATTTTGGACCAACGGTACTTCTTCGCCCCGCAATGGTCGAGCATCCAGTCGTGTTCACCTGTCAGTTTGTATGGCTCATCAGTTTTGTCAGCATATACATACATACATCATGCATTATTGACTTTGCACTCACATTTCATATTGCATCACTATCACTCTAAGCGGTCTTCTCCCCTAGTGATAGAAGTTCTCTCAATCGAGTCGTCAGTTCTTGCCTCGTCAGGAAACGCTGCGTTAGAACAATTTCGCCTCAAGTGTATCTCTGGATTAGAGTCGGCACTCGACCAC
The DNA here is from genome assembly GCA_022829125.1 of Lathyrus tuberosus. Lineage (NCBI taxonomy): Eukaryota > Viridiplantae > Streptophyta > Magnoliopsida > Fabales > Fabaceae > Lathyrus > Lathyrus tuberosus. The sequence goes on along the minus strand of JALAZF010000784.1, from coordinate 638,728 downwards.
TTTGATAACTCGAACCTCTAAAAAGCCAGAGAGGCTTTCTACAAATGTCACTCTTCGCCATTGAAGATGATATCCTTGCTTTCCCAGATTAAAGAAAATCCCCAGAGAAAGCCTCATAAGCGGAGAATTGGCAGTACAGCTGCCTTTCTCCAAAAGACCGCTGATGAAAAGGAGCCCATCACATGGCATTTCTCCGGGAAGATCCCGAGAAAAGTATGATGTAAGATCCCAAGTGACAGCAGTCTCTCAAGAGACTCATTTTCCCCAGATAGAGTCGACAAATGGCGTCTCCAACAGAGAAGTTTGTACACCTCTATAACTCAGATAACTGGGTTCCCCAGCAAGTCTGACATCAAAACTTTTTCTGTCAAATGGCATCTCCCCAAGAAAATTTGGCGAGAAGTTTGAGGAAAACCGCTACGCATAGCGTCCCTTGTCAATTAAGTTTATTGACAAAAGAAACTTAGACCAGTTCCTCGGTAGGAAATCAGGATCGAGGGGAAGTTTAAATCAGAAACTAAGACCAGTACCTTGGTAGGAAACCAGGATCGAGGGGAAGTTTAAATCAGAAACTAAGACCAGTTCCTTGGTAGGAAACCAGGATCGAGGGGAAGTTCATCTCAAAAGAAAACTGAGACCAGGTCCTTGGCTGAAGACCAGGATCGAGGGGAAGTTTACCTTTTCTAAGCATCATTGCTTAGCAAAAAGAAGATGAATGCGTAAGCCGCCATTCATAGTCATCAAAATTTCGGGTATTCCGATATTTAATCCTCTTGCACCCCGAATGCCTGAATACCTTCGTCATTCACACCTTTGTGTCCAAGAAGATTAAATAGGGGCATCTGTCATACCCCAAATTTTGACCACTAAGGTTTCCCATCATTGTGCAAACCATCATCACAATATGGATGAACCATCATGCCTCATCAAATGCCTCAAGGGTTATTGAGCATTCACTACAATCAAAATTAAGGTTTTATGCCCTCTAAAAGCTTTAGACAAAGGATCAATCAAGAGGACTCCCACTTCAAGGATTAAGCACAAGGCTGCTCCCTTCTAAGTGGATCAAGTCTCAAGATCGACAGTGTCACCAAATTAGGGTTTTGGTCGACCAGGGCCTCCAGATGGAAAAATTCCATCTGGGCACAAGCCAAAGATCCAAAACATAACCTAATATACTCCATGGAGCCTCATGGACCCAACCATCAAGTCAATTTTTCCTCAGGGGATGCATTCACTAAAAATCAGGAGTTAGGGTTTCTTGACCTAATTCACCCCTAAGTTGATTTTTGGGACAAATCATGAACCAAGACCTCAAGACATGATTTGAGGGTCTCTAATATACCATATTGATCCATTTGGAACAATGGATTAATCCAAGAAGCTTGAGCAACAAGTTTCAATTTCATCTGCACTACAATTAGGGTTTCGCGAGAAAAGTCAACTGTAACTTTGACTTTTGACCAGGACATGCTCCCAAACCCTAAGACATGATTCAATATACCCTATGACACCCATGGAACATTTCCATCAAGTTTGATTTAGGTCAAGGACATGATTTCCTGAAGAATTGCATAGTTTGGAATTCATCTGATAAAAAGTCAACTGTGCACAAAAGTCAACTTTGACTTTGGAGATTTTTCACCAAAATGTATTTTTAACCCTAAAATGATGTTAATGTATGATTTGAATCATCATTCATCAAGAAAAATCAAAGAAATTGGGATAACTTGTAAAAGGGGTAACCATAAAACTTAGAAAAATTTCTAAGTTATGGAAAAAGTGCCACTAATGTGCCAACTTTGGAGGACCATAACTCCTAAACCACAAGGCCATTGTTCCCCATTCAAAGCTTGATTTGTAGATCACATTGCCCTCTACAAAAGCTTCATACTAACTTATGTCTAAATTCCTCATGGATTTTGAGTTATGGAGTGATCAAAATCAAGAAAAGTCACTTTGTTCCAACACTTAGTGAAAATTTCACTAAGTCAGATTTTACCTTACTTTTTGCCAAATGTAGGGGGATTTTTCACTTGGATCCAAAAGAGATCAAAACCAAACATGTTCAAGAAGTTGTTGTATCATGTAAGGGCTTTCCAAAATGGCCAAGAACATTACCAAATTCAATTTGAGCCATGAGATATGACATTGGCAAGTTGCCTTGCTGAAATCTGCCAAGGCAAGGCAGATTTTGCACTTTTGGTCGATTTGCCAAAATCAGCCAAATCCAAATGCTCCTATCCACTTGGACACCTCTGAGGATTGAATCTAAAGGGGACAATCACTGAGCCAAGCCTCCAAAGTCTTTGGAACAAGAAATAGCATGTTGGACCTAGAATTGCCAAAATAGGGACAAGACTCCAATTTTGGAATGGAGCATTCAATGGAAGCATCAAGGTGGCATGGACTGAGCCATTCTCAACTGAATTCAATCAAGACTTATCCAAGACCAAGGGAACCACAGCCCTGTGCCCTAACCTCTAGTCAATGGCTAGAGGAGACTTGGATTTCCATTGGACAACATTGGCCAAACCGCTGCTGCAGTTGCCATTCACTGTGGATCCCAAAACAAACTTGTTCTACTATAAATAGAGCTCAATTGTGATCAGTTTAAGTACACCAAATCCATCTAACAGATGATTTCCTCAAAATCTCTTCTTGCACTCCAATTTTGCCTTCTAAGGCAAGTCACTATCGGGTTTTGAGTTTGAGAGCTTTTCCAATCAAACCAATCACACACACACCTCACATACATCATATAGAGGTGATCCAGACACTCACATAACATCTGGAACATAGATTTCACAAAATCACCAGCCAATTGCTCAAGTTCTTGACAGATTTGTAGTTGGGGTACCATCTCAAGTTCCATATCATTTCAATCCATTCCAAGCATTCATACACACTCCATGGCACCTAGGGAAGCTATCCAGATCATTGGAACCTAGCTGTAACACCTCTAACACAAATCACGATCACCAGCTGCAAGTGGCAAGCATGAGCTCTTCTAACTCTATGATCCATGCAATTTTTGCTGCACAATAATTTGGCCATATGTTCATAATCGTGCATGGAATGTTTCCCCTCAATTAATTACATTGTTTGAATAGTGTATCAAAAATCCTAGCCTTCATGCAGAAATTAGGGTTCTTGAGGATTTTTCATGATTTCTTGTTATATGTTAAATTTAAATGAAATTAAATACCATAAACATGATCGTGAGGTTGAAACGAGTTGATTGGTATGTGGATTACATGATATGATTAAGTATTCAGTGAGATTGGAGAGAAAATGCAAATCAGCCAAACCCAGAACACGCGCGTGTTCTTCAACTGTTCTTGGCGCTCTTTTTTGAAAATTCAAATATTTGAATTTTGTGATTTTATTTAATTGATTCAAAAATTAATTTCTCTCTGAGTTTTAATGATTTTGAGTTGATTCTTTTTTTTAATAATTCATAAAAATGTTAAAATATTTTATTTTCCCAAAAAATCCCAAAAATATTATTTATTTTGTATAATTGATATTTTTACAAAGAATTAATGTTTTAATTGTTTTTGACATTTAAAATATTTTCTCCACCTTGATTTTGCAACTTTTAATGCTTTCTAATTATTTTGTAGGTCAATACTTAATTTTTGAAGCATTAATCCAAGATCACAATTTGTTTTTCATATGTTAAACAATTTTGATCATTTTAATTGAATTTTTATTCAATTAAATACATTTTGAAAACAAATTAGGGTTTTTGGATTAATTCAACCCTCATAAATCATTTTCAAAACACTTGGGCCTCTAATAGAGTGTAAGACCCAACCCTTTGCAAATACAACCTATTTTGGGCCTCACTTATGGTATAAATCCCGTTGTAATTCAAAAAGTTCGACGCGATCATCATCCGTTGAAAAATAACTTGGGCCTACCCTCGAGTAGTAAGACCCATTTTTTTAAAAACCTTTTGGGCCTCTAATAGAGTGTAAGACCCTATCCTTTTTTTGACCAAATCATTTTTGGGCCTCAGTGTATTGTATAAGTCCCGATACCGCCAAAAATAAACAGCGCGATCGTCGCCTTTTAAAAAATAACATTTGGGCCTCTCCTTGAGCTATAAGACCCATTCAAAACTTTTGGGCCTCTAATAGAGTGTAAGACCCAACCCCCTTTTAACCAAAACAACTTTGGGCCTCAAATATTATAGAAGCCTCTTCGCGTTAAAAGAAAATCTCAGCGCGATCTCCATTTCAAACAAAAAATCATCTGGGCCTACCCTCATGTTATAAGCCCCACTCTTTTTCTTTAAAACTTTTTGGGCCTCTTGAGAGAGTGTAAGACCCATCCCTTTGTACAGAAAACCTTTTTTGGGCCTCAGTCACTTGTATAAGTCCCTCTGTAAAAATTCAACAGTGCAATCACTGATAAAACCCTGGGCCTCTCCTCGAGCTGTAAGCCCCAAACCTTTCTTTTTCAAAGCACTTTCTCCTTTGATTTTGAATATACTGTTGTTTCAATCTTTCTTTGTTGAACAACTAACCAAACAGCATGGAAGCTTTACAACCAAGTGTTTATACGCTTTCATTTACCGCTTTCATATACATATAACTGTATTGTGGGGCTGTTTCGCTGTAAGTCTTATTTCATAAAATCATATCAACTATGTAATAATAGTATAGATATTTAGAGTTTCCCCGGCAACTACGTCTAGAACTAGGTGACGCCGTTTCGTTTATTCGTAGAAATAGACAACTAGATCCCCAATAGGATCACCAGATACAGTCTTCTCTTCGGCTGTCCTCATTAGAAATTGTCAAGAAACTCTACTCCCAGAGATGAATGTATTCTCCGTGAATGGAATCTTTGAGTTTCTTCCAAATTCTCGAACTTTCCTGACTCGATCTATTCCTTGTGAATATCTTGCCTTGAATTTCTCGGGGTATGGGGACCCACGGGCTTCTTAAAAGCATCGGCCTCCTCTTGGGCATCGTACAAGGACCCACAGGCTTCCTAAAAGCAACCCCGCCTCCTCTTGGGCTTAGTACAAGGACCCGTCGGCTTCTTAAAAGTATTCACAGCCTCCTCTTTGGCTTCCTATAATGATATCTTTCTCCGGGAATGATAGCCTTCTCTTGGGCTTCGTACAAGGACCCGTCGGCTTCTTAAAAGCTTCCAGCCTCCTCTTGGGCTTCGTACAAATTGCCCCAACGACCTCCTAGAGGTATAGGAATAGAACTTAGTTATCTTCATAGAACAGTCCTTTCAAAGAGTCTACTACTGTTTCTCAAAGCATAGTACAAAAGATGAAACTCTAGACTCGGGCAGTCTAATATCCTTGAGTCTCAAAGACATTCTTAAGTGACCCCTTTGTTAAATAGGAAGGAAACCCGTAGACTCAGACAGTCTCAATACCCTTTGGATTTCCCGCTTCCTTAAAGAACAGGAATAGCCTGGATCCTCGAACCAAATCCTTGAGTACAGTGTTGCTCATATAAGAACTGATTTTCTCTTTAAATCAACATACTGGACCTATCACTTAACTGAAACAGTAACCATAGCCTCCTCTTAGGCTTTGTATAATGATCCTTCTTCAGTGAAGTTAGCCTCTCTCTTGGGCTTTATACAATGATTCTCCCCATCGGAGTCAAACAACGTTTAGCCTCTCTCTCGGGCTTTGTAGGAGACATATAAGGGACTCCCTCGTTGAGTCAATCACCCTTTCGCCTTCATCTCGGGCTTTGTACGAGATACAAAAACTCTCTTGTTGAGTCAAATAGCCTTCATCTCGGGCTTTGTACGAGACACATAATAGCCTCCTCTTAGGCTTTGTATAAGAAAACCACTGGTTGAACCAATCAACCTTTTAGCATCAAAAGTTGTGCCTCGTTCACAGTATACAAACATCAACAACTCTTTCCCCTTCATCTAATCGCTGTAAGCGGAAAACCTCTGGATCTTCTACATCCATGCCACTGTCCCTCTTTTAGCATGAGAAATTCCTAAGGAAAGATAGCATTGCTCTACACTGAGTTAAAGTCTTCTCCTTCAGGGTAAAATCCCCTATAAAGGAAATTATGGCATTACCGGATTCACACATCCCGGTTAAAGTAATTCTCCTTTATAAACAGTTGTGACATACAACCCCTCTTTAGAGATGACAAATTCTCTCTAAAGTCAACACCCTTTTAGCTTCACATCTTGGGCTTTGAACAAGATACAAATCACCTTTTCGCTTCACGTCTTGGGCTTTGAACAAGACACCAAAAACCCATTTCCTCCCATAGAATAGGAGGAACTACGAACGCTCTGATTTCCCTGTTTCGGTAAACGGGAATACGTAGGCATAAGATTGAAAGAAAAATCTTAGCGAGCACACTAAACAAAAACTCAAAATCCCATATCTCCATCAATCAACCCGAAAGCAGTAATTCAAAAACATCAGTCCTAAACATGAACCACCCTCGTCAATAAAATAACCTAAGAGAAACCCAGAATCTTTGTAGCATCTGTAAACCAACAGTTTTGACTGTTTAACCTCAGCATGCAAGCAGGGTTAGTTGGAGACATCTATTTCCCTTCCTTCATCATCTTTAATAGGATAAAAAATGAATCGAGCTGTAGTACCAGAGCGATTGTGCTTCGCAACCACATCCAAAAATCACTCGCTACAGTATGAAGGTACTGGACCTAGAGTTTTTGATTGGTATGAAGGTACTGGACCTAGAGTTTTTGATTGGTATGCTCGCTAAGATTTCGCAATCTTATGCCTACGTATTCCCGTTTAAAGAAACAGGGAAATCAGAGCAATCGTAGTTCCTCTTATTCTATGGGAGGAAAAGATATTTGGTGTTATGTTCAAAGCCCAAGATTGAAGCTAAAAAGGCATTTGTGTCTTGTTCAAAGCCCAATATTGAAGCTAAAAGGTTTAACTAAGAGAGAATTTGTCATCTCTAAAGGGAGACATTTCGTCTGTTTATCACAATTGTTGGGTGACTGATTATAAAGGAGGATTACTTTAACTAGGATATGAGAATCCAGCAATGCCATAATTTCCTTTATAAGGGATTTGTCCTGAAGGGGAAAACTTTAACTCAGTGTTGAGCAATGCCATTTTTCCTTAGGAATCTTTCATGCTAATAGAGGGACAGTGGTGTGGATGTAAATAATCCAGAGGCTTGCCACTTACAGCAATTATATGAAAGAGGAAGTTTACCAGGATAAGAGATGGACGACAACTTGGATATTTGAATCAACAAGCGTGCCACTTATAGCAGTTATCTGGGGTTTAGGGTTTGTTTTGAATGTATGTTTTGATATGTGATATACAGAGAAGTATCTTCCTACATAGAGATTTTGATTTCCTCTTAAGGGAATGTTGATTTTTGTGTACCTTGATCAAAGCCCAAGGTTAAAGCTAAGAGATTGATTGACTCCACTGGGGAAGTCCTTATGCAAAGCCTAAGAGGAGGCTAGAAAAGACTGACTCAACAAGAGAGTGTTTATATATGTCTTGTACAAAGCCCAAGATTGAGGCTAAAAGAGACAGACTCTTTTGGGGATATCATTCTATAAAGCCTAAGAGGAGGCTAAAAGTTTGACTTTTCTGGGGAAATATTTTGTCTGTCTTGTACAAAGCCCAAGATTGAGGCTAAAAGGGTTTTTGACTCCGCTGAGGCGGGTTTGTATGTGTCTTGTACAAAGCGCAAGATTGAGGCTAAAAAGAAGACTAACTCTGTGGGAAAGAAATCTTTATCTGTCTTGTACAAAGCCCAAGATTGAGGCTAAAGTGAGACTTTACTGACTCAGCTGAGGATATTTCAGGTGTCTTGTACAAAGCCCAAGATTGAGGCTCAAAGGAGTTTGACTCTGCTGGAGAGTATTATCTGTCTTGTACAAAGCCCAAGATTGAGACTGGAAAGAGGATTGACTCTGCTTAGGGAAATTTATATGGTGTCTTGTACAAATCCCAAGATTAAGGCTGAAAAAGGTTGACTCAACAAGAGAGTGTTTTTATCTGTCTCGTACAAAGCCCGGGATTGAGGTTGAAAAGATTTTGACTCAACGTGTGAGTGTTTTTATCTGTCTTGTTCAAAGCCCAAGATTGGGGCTGAAAAGGGATTGACTCAACAAGAGAGTGCTTTTGTTTTATACCATTGACTCAACAAGAGAGTGTGGAAAGGTGATGGACTCAACAAGAGAGTCTGAGGAGGTTAGCTCAGCTGGGGAAAATCATTGTACAAAGCCTAAGCGGAGGCTGACTATGCCGAGGAAAGGAAGGATCATTATACAAAGCCTAAGAGGAGGCTAGCTTCTGCTGAGGATTATTGAGATCCAGATGCAGGTCCAAATGAGGAATCAACTCTTGTTGAGGGTTTACGGGAGAATTGAGATATCAGATGCCCTGAGGTTCTGATTTGGGATAGTGTTATACTGATGATAAGTTGACTCTGGCTGGGGAAACTTAAGGTGAGAGTTTAAAGATTGAGTTTTGAAAACCTATAGAGGTTTCAACTCTACTGGAGATTGGTTGAAATGACCAGGGTTTTTCCTGTGTTGGTAAGGAGTTTGAGAATGTCTTTGAGATCCATGAGGGGGTTAGACTGTCCAAGTCTATTGGTATGGAAGAGTTTTTATTTGTATGATGCCCAAGAGGAGGCAGGTGTTTTTAAGGGATGAGAATCAACCCTAGATTGGTCTGAGGTTTTGACTCTGGAAAGACTGCTCTAGCAAAGGATGACTAAGTTCTGCCTTATACCTTTAAGAGGTCTCCAGGGTCCTTGTATTAAGCCCAAGAGAAGGCATAAGAACTTCTAAGAACCTGGAGGGTCCTTGTACAAATCCCAAGAGGAGGCGGGGATGCTTTTAGGAAGCCTGGGGGTCCAAACTTAAGAAGATTTCAAAAAAAAATTCACCGAGAATAATCTTTTCTTTAATGAATAGTTCTAGGGTTTGAAGAAATTCAATAGAGGTTTCACCGAGAATTAATCCTCTCTAGAGAAATGAACTTCTTTGAAAATTTCTAATAGTGACAGTCTGAGAAAAGTTTCACCGGGAATAATGCCTTTCTCTTTGTTCCATATTGTTTAAGCCCAAGAGAAGGCACGACTATATATGGAAATCCTATGGGGATCTAGTTTTGACTGTATTTAAGAGTGGCCAACTGGTTTTACTTACTTCTAGACCTAGTTACTTGGGAAAACTCTAAGCAGATATACTAGTATATATACAGTTGATATATGAAAAGTATTTAAAAGGATATGAAAGAAGGACTTACAGGTGATCAAACTTCCAGCAATATAGACAAATATATATATATATATATGAAAGCATGTAAAGAAAACTGTTTAAAACTTACAGGCGAGTAAGCTTTCATTGTAACAGCTGTATGGTTAGTTGTTCAAGAAATTAAAGAAAGTTTTGGTAATAACTATGAATTTGAGCCTAAATCAAAAGGCCAGTTGTTTTAAAAAGATTGGGGCTTATACTAAAGGAGAGGCCCAGATGAAAAACAGTAATCGTACCGTTGTTTTATAAACTGTACTTGGGGCTTATACAATGACCGAGGCCCAAAGAGGTTTTTTGTATAAAGGGATGGGTCATACAACTCAAAGAGAGGCCCAAAGGTTTGAAAAAGAAAAGAAATAGGACATACAACACAAGGGTAGGCCCAGATGAAAATGTTTTGAAAAGCGACGATCGCGCCGAGATTTTGAAAACACAGTGGGACTTATACAATGACTAAAGCCCAAAATTATTTATGTACAAAAGGGTTTGGGTCTTACACTCTATTAGAGGCCCAGAGATGTTTGAAAATATTTGTTAGGGTGATAGTGATCAAAACCCTAATTTTTGGCATTAAAATGTATTTTAATTGAATAAAAATTCAATTAAAATAATAAAACATGTGAAAAAAGGTTGTGATCTTGGATTTATATTTGTAAAATCATGTTTCATTCATGGGATGATTTAAAAATCATTTGAATTTTGCAAAACCAAGAGAAAGAAATTTTTTTAATGTTTAAAAACAAATAAAAATATAATTCTTCACAAAAATACCAAATATATGAAATAAATAGTATTTTTGTGAAATTTTCATGGAATAAAATATTTTAATATTTTTTTGAATTTTCAAAAAAAGAATCAACAAAAAATGATTAAAATTGAGAGAGAAATTAATTTTTCAATTAATTAACAAAAACATGAAAATATGGAAAATAGCAAAAACATAGAAAAATGGTAAAATGGTCTGAGTGGGGTTTGAACCCATGACCATCAAGCTAAACACACATACGCGCTACCACTGGGGTGGTGATACAGCCGTGTATCAATACCACCCCATAAATACATAAGGGGTGCCAAGTTTTCAGGCCTGACCAAGGCAAGGCAAGGCAAGTTTTGGCAATTTACGTGAAGCCTATAACTTTCTCATTTCTCCATGGATTTAGACAAAATTTAGGTGCATCTGGCCTAGAATTTCACAAGGAATCCAATGGTGCCCTTGGTTTTTTTCAGGTGAGGTCCCTATTTTAAAACCTGGTAGTGGTTTTGAAATAGGCCACAATTTGCATTTTCTATGCTAACACATCATACACACACTAATAGCATGGCCAATTGGTTCAAACATAACATATATAACATGTATGAGATGTTTATGATCAGTGGACTTCAAAGCAATACATAATTCAAAGAGTTCAAGTTGTCATGCACTTACCTCTTGGAGCTTTTTGTGCTATCTGCCAAGTTCCTTGTGCCAGAAGTAATATGATGGTTTGGACACTCTCAATTGATCCCTTAGAAGCTTTTAGAATGATTAGAACCGGCTGGAATCCTCAGGAACAAGTTTTGGCACTTTCTTGCAAAAGGGACAAAAGTGACCAATATGGCAACTCTCTCAAATGTTGTTCCAAATGAGGGGAACCATTTGGGATAGTTTGAGGATGTTATTTGAAGTGTGTTTGAGGCTTTGTTTGGTATTGGAAGTGACTGAATCAAGGCGTGGCTTGAAAAATGCAGAAAAGTTAATTTTTGAGGTTTTGGAGGTTGACTTTGTGATTTTGGTGTTTCAAGTCATAAGTGAGTGTTTGAACATCTTAGATACAACATATTAGAGGTGTTTGGATCATGAGTTGTGGTGGAATTGCTCTCTAACTCAAAAACTCAAAGATACCTTGCAAAAGAAGGCATTTTGGCCTAAAGAAAGAGATTTTGAGGAAAGCAAGTGTTGTAGTGCTTTGGTTTACTCAAACTGAGCACAAATGAGCTCTATTTATAGTAGAGCACGTTTTTTTTTGCAAGCAATAGTGAATGGCAGCTGCAGCAAGCCTTTGGCCAATGTTGAGCTAAAGGAATCTCAAGTCTCCTCTAGCCATTGACTTGGGTTTAGGGCACAGGCCTATGGTCCTTTGATTCAGAGCTTATTCTTGACTCATTCAGTTAAGAATGTGTCAATCCATGCCACCTTGGTGTATCCATTGTATGCTTAGAAACCAAATTGGAGCCTTGGCACCTTTTTAGCCTTTTTTAGGTTTGTTATGGCTAAGTGTAGATTCTTGGACTTTGGAGGATTGAGGATCAGATTATTCTCCTTTTGTTTTATCCTCAGATGTGTGCAAATGGATGACAAGGCTTGGAGTTGTCCAATTTTTCCAAATCGAGCAAAATGCCAAAATCTGTCTTGTCCAAGACAGTTGGAAATGGTGATTTTAAGGGATTCATATCTCCCTGCTCAGGTTGAGTTATGGGAGGCTCTTGTGCTTTTTAGAAAGCCCTCATATGATACAAAACATTTGTGATCATAGTTTGTTTTAAAACTATTTGGATCCCATTGAAAAATCATCATGAACATTGATGTTCAAGGTTGGTAACTTAGGCAAATTTTCACTAAGTGTTGGAAAAAGTGTCATTTTCATGTTTTTTTGTCATTTTGATCACTCCATAACTTAAAATCCATAAAGAATTGGAGTTGGAGGTAGTTGAAGCTTTTGTAGAGTGTAGCAAGACCTACAAATCCAGCTTTGGATCACCCAAAATGGTTGCTTGGATCTCAAGTTATGGTCCTTGGAAGGTGGTACCAAAACCACTTTTATTCCATAACTTAGAAAAATGTTGGTTTCTCATGGTTGCCCCTTTTGCAAGAAACCTCACTTTTCTTGATTTTTCTTGATGAATAATGATCAATATCATACATTAACATTGTTTTTTACTTAAGGGGACCATTTTTTGTGAAAAATTCCAAAAAGAAAAACTTGATTTTTTGCACAGTTGACTTTTTATAGGATGAAATCCAAACTGTGCGATCCTTAGTGAAATCAAGTCCTAGATCTAAATCAAACCTAATGGATGGATTCCATAGGTGTTATAGGGTGTATTGAATCATGTCCCAAGGTTTGGGAGCATGTCTTGGTCAAAAGTCAAAGATACAATTGACTTTTTCCCTCGAAAGCCTAATTGTGGTCCTGATGAAATTGAAACTTGTGAATCAAGCCTCTTGGCTCAATCCATTGTTGCAAATGGATCAATGTGGTGTATTGGAGGTAGGAGTGGCAAAACGGGCCCGGTCCATTGGGCATGCCCGTTTTACCCGCACTTTAGTGCGAGGTGGGCCAAGGATTTAGGCCCTCACCCTCTAATGTGTCCTCCCCGTCCCGCCCCGTTTTCTTCGTGCGCTTTTGCGGGCATGAGCATTTACATAAAATTTTGCATTTTTAACCTTAAAAGGTGCATTGCCCGTGGGTTTTTCCATCCCCGCCCTCACTCTTTTGCGGGGTGGGCCTAAGTTTTAGGCCCACATCCTTAACTATGACCGCCCCGCCCCGCCCCATTTTTTTGCGGGCATTTGTGGGGCGGACCTAAACGGGGCGGGCATGCCCGTTCGCCACCCCTAATTAGAGGCCCTTTAATCATGTCTTGAGGTCTTGGCTCATGCTTTCTCCCAAAAGTCAACTTAGGGGTGAATTAGATTAAGAAACCCTAATTCCTGATTTTTTGGCACATGCATCCTCTGAGGATAAATTGACTTGATGATTGGGTCCATGAGGTCCCTTGGAGCATCTTAGGTTGTGTTTTGAAGCATTGGCTCATACCTAGATGAAAAATTTTCATCTGGAGGCCTTGGTCGACCAAAACCCTAATTTGGTGACACTAGCGATCTCGAGGCTTGATCCACTTAGAATGTTGCAACTTTGTGCTTGATTCTTGATGTGGGAGTCCTCTTGATCCTTTGTAGGTGTTTGAGAGGTTAGACAAGTTGAAGTTCATGTCATTTCTTGATTGATCCTTTGTCTAAGTTTTCTAATAGGGCTTGAAACCCTAATTCTTGATTGTGGTGAATGCTCAACCATCTTTGAGGAGATTGATGAGACATGAAAGTACATCCGTATTTTGATGATGATTTACACCATGATGGGAAATCTTGGTGGTCAAATTTTGGGGTATGACAGATGCCCCTATTTAATCTTATTGGACCCGAAGGTGTGAATGGCGAAGGTATTCGGGCATTTGGGGTGCAAGAGGATTAAATATCGGAATACTCAAAATTTTGAAGGTGGTTATGAACGGAAGTTTGCTCCTCCATCTTCTTTTGCTAAGCAATAATGCTTAGAAAAGGGTGAACTTCCCCTCGATCCTGGTCTTTAGCCAAGGAACTCGTCTCAATTTCTTTTGTTAATAAACTTTCCCTCGATCCTGGTCTTTAGCCAAGGAACTGGTCTAAGATTTCTTCTTGAAATAAACTTCCCCTCGATCCTAGTCTTCAGCCAAGGAAATGGTCTCAGTTTCTTTTGTTAATAAACTTCCCCTTGATCCTGGTCTTCAGCCAAAGAACTGGTCTCAGTTTTTTTTTTGTCAAGTTCTTTCCTTGACAAAGGACGCTAATTGTAGCGGTTTTCATCAAACTTCTCGCCGACAGTGGTCCAACAAGTGTTGAAGTGTTCTTTGGACAAGTGCACACCCTTGGTCGTCTTCACGACATTGTTCACAGTCCAGATAATCATGTGAAGCCAGAAAGCCGAGCCTGACTTGCTTAGCGTGTAATTCTACCAGACTGGTATTCATCAAGCGTATGCCAAAGATCTGAACCATATTGACTTGATGGTTATTTCTCTCACGGTAGTCTTGGATCCATCTGAGATGCATCTGATGTTGAAGGGCCTCTTGTACAAAAGAGCATCCCTGATTGCTTGTTGAGCAGATTAAACATGTGTTGTAATCGTGTCGTGGAAGATTATGGTATTGACTCTGTCTCGAATGCATCGCCACCAAATTGACATTCATCGCAAGAATGTTGCGGTTCTGAACAATGTTGGGATGCGCATGGGCCATGTTGACTTCACGGAATCAGTGATCCTGAATCCAGCCCAGATCCATCTGTTCTTGTAGAGTTGATTGCACTACGGAACACCCCTGGTTATTCTTTGAGCAGATATCACACTAGTGATAATTATGAGGCAGTACATGACCGTACCCGCTCTGTCTGCAATGCATCTTGACCAAATTGGTTCCTAATAGGAGTATATCGTAAATTTGATAACTGCGGCTAAATTCTTCCTCTATTAAATTTACTGCAGTCTTCTCATGTTGTGGTAATGGGTTCGTCTGAAGATTCGGATTAGTATCTTTGAAAGATAGGATCACATTCCTAACAAGCTTCCTTACATCAGACTTTAAGCTCAGACAGTTCTCAATGTTGTACCCCGATCCTCCTTGATGGTAAGGGCAAGTTTGATTTGCTTTGAACCAAAAAGGCGGATTTTCCAGTATGGTAAAAGGAGTCCTAGTTTGGACGTGCCCCTTGGTTAGTAGAAGTGGAAATAGTTCTGCGTACAACATCGGTATAGGGTCAAACCCTGATGGTCATGTAGCACGATTGTTGTTGTTGTATTGTGAACGAGCCTACTGAAGAGGTTGTTGTGTCCTTTGCTGATACTGTTGTTGACTTGGTTGGCTCTGAATAACCTGAGGTTGATAAGTCGGAGCTGGCGTTGGGTTTATAGTGGGAGTTATCACCGCTACAGGTTGATTCCTTTGCCTTTGCTTTCCCAGAGAGATATTACTAATATCTTTCTCTTTTTTCTTTTGGAAAGCACTACCGTATCTTTTGGTACTGCCAGATGGCTCTGCATCTTTGACCAATCGTCCTTCTCGGACTGCTTCTTCAAGGCGTACTCCCATGTTCACCATTTCAATGAAGTCACTGGGCGCACTGGCGACCATTCAGTCATAATAGAATGAGCTTAATGTTTTCAAAAAGATCTTGGTCATCTCCTTTTCCTCAAGAGGGGGACAGATCTGGGTGGCAATTTCACGCCATCTCTGAGCATATTCCTTGAAATTTTCTTTGTCTATTTGTGACATTGCTCTGAGTTGATCCCTATTTGGTGCCATGTCCAGATTGTATTTATACTGCTGAACAAAGGCTGCCCCAAGATCTCTAAAAGTACTGATCTTGGTGCGGTTTAAACCCATATACCATTTGAGTACGACACCAGTTAAACTGTCTTGGAAATAATGGATCAGTAGCTGTTATTTTTTGTCTGAGTTGACATTTTTCGAGCGTACATCACCAAATGACTTTGAGGGCAAGAGTTGCCTTTGTATTTTTCAAAGTCGGACACCTTGAATTTGTGCAGGATTTTTACATTAGGGACCAAACAGAGGTCTGCGGCGTCTTTTCCAAATAAGTCTTGACTACGAATGGAATACAGTTCCTTCTACATTTCCAAGAATTGTTCCTGGAACTCATTCATTTTTTCGTACATGTCTTTGTTTCCACCAAAAATTATTTGTGGAATTTGTCCTTCCAGGACAGTGTGTACCACTGGTTGTGGTATAGACATTACAGCGGTGATTCTTGGCACTTCAGTGTCCTGAAGTTTGTAACCTTCAGGAGTTGCTGTTGTAAACCTTGCGTCTTCACTTTCCCGAAGTTTGTAACCTTCAGGTCCAGTGGTTCCTGCTACAGTTTCTTGGTCTTCAGTGACCGGCGGGATATATCCTTCAGGGATAAAGTTGAGAGGCATGCCCCAGGGGCGACCTTTAGGCATGTTGTACTGAGGATGATTCTCATGTGTTTCCATAATAGGCGTAGATGTGATCTCTGAGATTACAGTCCTTTATTGTTGCTTCTGAACTACTGCTAGGGATTTCATGTCACTGTGAAGTTTTTCCAAACTTTCCTTTAGAGCATCGATTTCTTCTCTCAACTCTCTGTTCTCTTCCTCGAGATTATCCATTTTCTTTTGTCAATTGGCCCGAGTATTATATGAGTGATACAGTTTGACTCTAGAATTGCGACACATACGTGAGACTCAATTATAAGAAAAAATGCGCTTATGTGAGAATGATGGATGATATGCAATGATCTATTTTTTAGTTTTTCTTTTATTCAAAAGGAAACTTCAACAAGTAGATTGCAAATATCATATAGTGGAAGGTGGGGACCCCTTTTTATTGAATTCGAAAGATTGCAGAATGTTACAAGGAGAAGTACAGTATTTTACAAAGTGGTGTAAGGAAAATGGCTAAGCTCACGGATCCTGAGTCCTCTCTGAAGAGAGCTCAGATGCTGGTTTCGGTATTTTCCTTTTCTTTGATCGGGGCTCTTCAGCCGTTGTCAGGTCATCAGTCCTTTGCCAAGTGAAAGGAGCAAGCAAATTTATTCGGTCTTCTTGACTCTCTATAGCATGTTGTTCTAATATTTTAATCAGAGCATCCTTATCCTTTAATAGTTCCTGAATCTTAGTACACTCCACGTTGAGGATTCGATATTTGTTCTTCCAAGAGCTCTTCTCACGTTGAACTTTGTTGAGAGCTACCTGGATTTTTTCCGCATCAAACATGAAATAAAGGACAGATTCCTTTAATGGAAAAACTTTTTTGCGAGGTTAAGGCATCCTCAACTTGAAGGCTCTAGTTTGCACCCAGTGGAGATAAGGTTCCATGGAGGTATAATTTGGTCTTCCTAAAGACTCTCTTCCTTTCTTGTGAATATGTTGCCAGGCATGCACTATTTCCTTCTTCAGTGCCCTGTCATTTTCCCCTTCCTTGAAGAAAAAACCTTCCAGATGAACATTATGCGGGATATTTTTCATCAGGTATCCGAGTTGACGGTGAACTAAAATTGGATGATAGTTGATTCCTCCTTTAGTTCCAATGAGGGGTACGTTAGGGAAATTTCCACATCTGCCGATGATCTCTATCCCTTCGTAAATCCTATTGTACCAATCTATGTCAGAGTTGGTAAGGGACATAATCCTTTGTGACCAACATAGAGTACTCTTGTAATCCCAAAATGCAGCAGGCTAAGGTAAATGGGAAATGAACCATTTGTAGAGTAAGGGTACACATCATGTGATCATTCCTCCGCTGTACAAATTCCTTAAGTGTACAGAATGATAAGCATCTGCGAGTAAGCTTGGTACGGGGTTCCCAATCAGAAATATCTTATCAGCGTTGGTATCGACGAAGTTTTCGATGTTGGGAAAGAGGAATAACCCATATATGACTAGGACAAAGATATCTTCAAAAGCAGTTACTTTCCTATACTAGCAAAGTACAGAGCTTTCTCTATCAAGAACTTAGCTGGTAAACCCTAGATTCCTCCTTTGGTGGTCATGTGAGTCCTAACTTCTGACTCGTCCAAAGAGATCGATCTTGCAATGGTTTATTCCTTAGGAATTTCTTCCAGTCCAGAAAATGGAGCTCGATCAGTGATAGGTAAATCAATCAGATGAGAGTACTCCTCCAGTGTTGGTGCCAGTTGGTAATCCGGAAATGTGAAGCAATGATAAACCGGATCGTAGAACTGAATTAGCGTAGACAAGATTCCTTCAACTATGTGGACCCTTAACATAGACAACAGTCCTCCATGCTTAGCTCTGAAAGCCTCAGGGTTGGTAATCATCCTTGCCAACCTCCTTAAATCCTCTAGTTTCGAAGCCTTGAAGGTGTACTTATGCGTCTTTCTTCTACCGAAATCCATAACGCAATCTCTCTGATATTTGCAATCATTGTTTTAGTTTATTTTGAAAAAAGATTTTTTTTTTCTTTGTTTAAAAAGAGTTTTTTTAGATGAATGCATGAATGTAGCACACAAAAACATTGAAAAAACATGGGTTCAAAGGTTCAACGTCACGAGCATGGAGTTATGGCTCTACTCATCCCGAAAGGTTTTACTATTTTGGTCAATTTTTGTACCTGTAGAATGGGTCTTAGGTTCCCAAAATCATTGACCCCTCTAGGGATATCGACATTAAGCTGATTCACTCAAGCGAGTTGTAATATACTATGGTAGATCTCATTTGAGTGTAGTATCATGTATCAACTATTCCCGATAGACACCGCACAACAAATAGTCATATGGTTAATGTCTACTAAATCCTAAGGGTCACGGGTGCCGCACTGGGGAAACTATGTTGTCACGACGATCGGTCATTCAACATTAAGAATCCACACAGGTACCTCGCCCGATTTGGTGGGTTACCAGGATCGCTTGCTCGGGATTCACTCCCTATAAGTTCTTTCGTCTGTGCCACCCCTTATCTTACTGTTTCTCTCAAACTTTCCACATGTGTATCAATCGTATTCCCATTGACAGAAAAATAAACACGGGTATCAATTTTTTCTGCTATGTATTCTTTTTCTGCTCAAAGAAACTCACTGCCATGAATATTATCCTGTGTTATGCCTTTCTAAATTCAAGCTCAAGTTTTTCAAAGGGTTACAATAAAATCAGTCCATGAGGTAGCAGACGGAGCATCGTTAGATGGACTTGAGCAAGTCCAAAATCAATATCTTCAATTTTCTCTAACACAACATTCAATGCCTCATTTGTTTTTCATAACCAGGATATGACTCATCTCCATCCATATGCACTTCTTTTCCAATCTCAAACTAGTTGTCTGCAAGGGTCCTCTTTTAGTGGCTTTGAATGATTTGGGTTAAATTGGATTTTTGAAATTGGTTTTAAAAAAGGTTGGGTTTCTTGGTCATAAAATAGGTATTTGGTTTGACAAATGGATAGTGAATTTGTGGAGAAATAGTTATGTGGATAGAATTTGGATTCAAAAATGGATATTTTGGATTTTGGATATATTTTGTGAAGTGGATAAAAAAAATGAAATTGGATAAGATGAAAATGATTTGGATAAAGAATTAAAAATGGATATTTGGTTGGGAACAAAATGGATATGGACAGTTGGATGTAGAATTGGATCAAAAATTGAATATGGATTTTATAAATGGATATACACAAGATGGATAAAGGAAAAAAGAAGGTTCTAAAAATGGATAACCACGTTACACCAATTCCAAACTTTTCACAACATCACGATTAAATGCACACAACTCTTTATGAACAACTTGCAACAACAACCATCTGAGTGAATCATCCTCTGAATCTCTGATCAAGTGAATCCTTACACGAACCCTTGCTTGACAACCTGATGAAGTCTGCAACTCAACCTTGAAAACAAACCCTAATTCACCTTGATGTACACTGATAAATCTTGAAGAAGATGACTTGAGCTAAGAAGAAATTAAACCCTGATTCACACCAATGAACCTCTGACCCAAAGTCTTTGATGAATCTTCTGAATAAAAATATTACAAGGACCAGACTTCAAACTCTTGCAAGTAGAAAACCTTTATTTAAAGAAATGTTGTAATCCCATGTCTTAGAAGTCCAATGCACTATATGATTATGAATTATGACCTAATGATGCAAATGAAAAGGAAACATAATCCAGTTAAGGTTAAAAAAAGAGAAGGAAAATTTTAGGGTGCTACAGGTGCCCTTGTTCAATCGACTTGGACCTGAAAGGGTGATAGCAACGGCTTTCATACATTCAAGATACACGAAGATTGAATACAAAAAGAACCCAAAAATTTGTTAACTGTGGGGAGAAAGACGATTGGAGCCCTGTCACACCTCGTCAAAGAGATTTGGCGGAAAGACAACATACCCAGAGAAAGAAAAGTGAACCCCTGAACCGCATTAGAAAGAACACATACCCAACAGACCACATCGTTAAAGAATTGACGGAAAAAGAGCCCGCCCCAAGAAACACCTCGTCAAAGAATTGATGGAAAGAAAAGATACCCAACGGACCACATCGTCAAAGAATTACCGGAAATACAGCCCGACCGAAGGAAGCACATCGCCAAAGAATTGACGGAAAGAAAAGATACCCAATAAACCACATCGTTAAAGAATTGCCAGAAAGACAGCCCGACCGAATGAAGTACATCGTCAAAGAATTGACGGAAAGAAATGGAACCCAAAGAGCCACATCGTCAAAGAATTGACAGAAAGACAATCTGACCGAAGAGAACACATCTTCATAGGGATGACAGAAAGAAAATTCCAATATAGGGACACATCATCATGGGGATGGCAGAAAGAAAATCTGAACGAAGATAACACATCGTCATTGGGATGACAAAAAGAAAATTTCACCGTAGGGACGCATCGTCATGGGGATGACAGAAAGAAAATTCCACTGTAGGAATACATCGTCATGGGGATGACAGAAAGAAAATTCAATCGTAGGGACACATCGTCATGGTGATGCCAGAAAGAAAATCTGAACGAAGATAACACATCGTAATAGGAATGACAGAAAGAAAATTCCACCGTAGGGACACATCGTCATGGTGATGACAAAAAGAAAATCTGAACAAAGATAACACATCGTCATAGGGATGATAGAAAGAAAATTCCACCGTAGGGACACATCGTCATGGGGATGACAAAAAGAAAATCTGAACGAAGATAACACATTGTCATATGGATGACAGAAAGAAAATATGTCCTAAGAAACACATTGTCATAGAAATGACAGAAAGAAAACTTGTTTTTGGATTATCGTCATCAAAGGGTTGATGGACAAGGATTGATCGAGGGTAAGATCGACGTATGACCTACAACCCTGAAGAAAGGTAAGCAGAGGTTGACTGAAATGTCTGCTGGGGAATGACTCGGCATTCTCTCTGGGGATATGTCACTGTCTTGACTGAAAGTTGATTCGGGTTTCTGTACAAGGTACCAAATCTGGCTTATGCTTCGCATGCATATGTTTGAATTTTTCTATGGCGTAATGCTCCATACGAAATGGAAATGCTACGCTTTTGAGGATGAAATGCAAATGCTTATAATATGCAACAGGACCCCTCCAGCAAAATAAATGCTGAAGAGATGAGGCCAACTCCGATGAGGATGACAAACCGAACTGTCTCTGAGGTCACGAACCCTGTTGAGGAAGTCAAACTGAATGACCTTCCTGATATAGCCTCTGCTGAAGATGAAACCCTAAGATCTACTATAGAAAAGGTGCCAATAACCATTAGACTTGGAATCTGCCGGGGATGTCAACCACTGTTGACCAAGCCATTGAGATGACTAGCACCAAACTCTGCTTGGGGAATGAAGTCGATAACACCGAACCAACCAAGGAATATCATTAAACTTAACCTGCTGCTGGGAAAATGCCCTTAACCTGCTAGGGAATACCAGCCACCACCAACAACTCTGCTTGGAGAACAATGATTGACGATACCAACTCTGCTAGGGGACAACATTGGACTTACTCCTCCGTTGGAAACCTACCTTCTATCCCTGTCTCTGTCGGGGAGATGGGAACAACTTTGCCACAAACTAGGGAAGCACAAACCCAACACTCTTATCCTGTACGGGGATTCGAACTCCTACTAAAGAGCAATAAACTTCGCCAAGCTGGCTAGGGGAGAGCAAACTCCTGAACTCTTGCTGGGGAAAATAATCATAATCTTCATGACGCTCTGCCGAGAGTGATAAAAATTCAACAATCTCTGTTAGGGAGAGAAACTCTACTGCGGACGTCGCGTGTTAGCTATCAACATGAATCCTGCAGATGTGATATGACCCAAAAGAAGGTCTTGATACAACATAACCCATGAAGGAACCTGTCTTTGAGAGGTATCATGAAGATCTGACATATCTTGCCCCATGATCTTGATTAACCGTTCTCCGAAGAGAATACCTCTTTGCTTTTGGGGTGACCTACCCCTGCCTTAAAGTGATTTTGCCCCTGACTGGATGATCTGTGAAGGAAAGCCCCTAATTGACTGACATTGGAGAGATTTGTCGAATCTCAGCCTAATTGCCCCAGATTAGCTGAATCTTGGAATAAATTGCCCCTTTGATATGACTTGCCCCTGCTCAACGGAGTACTCGGGCATTTTGCATCTTATCTTGATCAATCCTTCCATTGCAGAAACTTGAGTCAAGTACTTACTCGCAAGTAAAACAATTCGCTTTGAAAATGACAATTTTAATGCAATGCATATGACATTTTTGAAATCCAAGTCTGTTCACTGGAAAAATGTTGCGACATATAGTGAATGAATCACTAATCAAAATGTCACTGATACCAACATGAATGGTAAGAAAATCCTCTTTAGGAGTCAGTTTCGACGCGATCTTTACCGAAGTATGTTTTCGAAACAACCCTGCTTCAATTAGGTCTTTTGAGGGTTGTAACGTGGCCTGGTTCACGGTTTGAGAAAGAAAGGATATAAGGCTCAAAGTTTTGTTTTAACCCACCCATTCTCCTTGATGTTCTCCAGTCCTGCGTTCAGCTAACTCGACACAAGCGCTCACCTTTCAAAAAGGTTAATGAATGGTAGGAGGATAGAAGGAACCCACACGGTTTTCGAAATGACAGTCACCCCTTTCCTCTTTGGTGTCTGCAACCACATGACTTGTTCTTTATCGAGGATTTTTTTCCATCCTTTTCACTTTTCATTCTTTTGTTTTCCCTGATTTTGCCTGGACTTATTCTTTTGAATATTTCGATATCAAAGTCCAGCGGGATGTGTAACGCCCCAGTTTTTGTTAGAGTTACTTAATCGAGTCGATATAATTATTTTTGTTTTTATATTATTTTATTTTTGACTTTTATTTGGCAATATATTATTTTTCAGCGTTATTATGTTTTATCGCATTTTGGGAGCGTTTGCAAGATATTTGAGTGTAGGGGTATTTTGGTCATTTTACTTATTTTTCTTAAGTTAGAAACTTAAAGAGAAAAAAAGAGAGAAAATAGTTAGGAAGGAAAAGAGAAAGAAGGAAAAGAGAAAGGAAGGAAGAAAAAAGAGGAAAACTTGGGGTTTAAGGAATCGAATCAACCGACATTTCAAAACACGATTAATCGGGTAAGGGTGTGAAACTCGATTATTTTATGCTTGTGTATGATTATGTATGTATGTATTTGTTTGTTGTTGGGTTAAAATTGAATAGAGAACTAAAACCATTAATATGTTGAGATTGTTAGAATTTGATATAATTTGTGTCGGAAATCATGTTTTAAGGTTCCTTATTGTTGATACATGTTAGATATATGTTGTTGTGCATTCAATTGGTAATTTGCTGATGTTTAGGTGAGATTTGGGAGAGAAATTGGGTGAATTTCGCAGCAGAAATTCTGCAGGAAAAATTCTGGGTTTCGCTGTCCATACGCGTAACAGGCAAGGCAATACGCGTATTGGTTAGGGCAATACGCGTATGGCAATGGGAAAATGTGGGCATTACGTGTATAGAACCCATTTTGCACGGCCCACTGCTGAAATGCGTAATGGTACGCGTACTTGGCAAGGCATTACGCGTAACTAGGAAGGCAATACGCGTACAGGGTTTTTAGTGGAATTTTTGGGGAGAAATTAGTCTCTACCCATACGCGTAGCACTTAGGGAATTACGCGTAAGGATGGGCGAGCGAACTGGGCAATACGCGTATGGCCCAGGGCAATACGCGTAGGACCAGAGAGGGTGCAGAGTTGTTCCTGATTTTGCGTTCGATGCTGTAACTTTTGATCCGTAACTCAGATCGAGGCGTTCTTGGTACCGTTAGAAAGCTTTTGAGATGTTCTTTCTTATTAAAATGGTTTTGATATTGGTGGCCGATTTAATTATGTCAGGATTAAGGAAATGTGTCATTTTGCCGACTTTTACCATCTTAATTGTGTGTATTTGATGTGTTATCATGCAATATGCTTTTGATATATGATGTATGACTTGTGCACTGTGGTATGATGTAAATGCATGTGATGAAATGTTGTGATGATGGTTTGTGGCCTAAGGGCTAGTAAATGCATTGTGATTGTGGGTGATTGTATGTGCATGATTATGGATGTTGGAATGGTTCAAATGGATGTGTATATGTATGCATTTGATTTTCATGAGTCATTGTATGCCAAGCATCATGATATGCATTCTTGTGATGTCACGTGGCCTTGTGGGGTGTGAGCGACGAAACGGTTCCAGAGGGAATCCGTTATAACATCGTGTGCCTTATACAAAGAGGCGTGAGCGATGATTATAGACGATCGTGTGCCTTATACAAAGAGGTGTGAGCGATCGGGTCGTGTGCCTTATACAAAGAGGTGTGAGCGATCCATAAACGTCGTGTGCCTTATACAAAGAGGTGTGAGCGACGGGGAACATCGTTTTCCCGACGGGGAGTTACACTAAGTAACAAGCGATGATTCCAATAATTCCTGAGTGAATTAATGATGAGAATGATGGATGGAACGGTACCCGCATTGCATTTGCATAGAGTCGTTGTGTCGGTTTCTTTACATTTGCATAAATCATGAATGGATTGATTTTGTGTGGAATTGTGAATGGAATTGGTGAGTTGATATATATATATATTGGTGATAAATGTATTGTGCATGAGTGATGTGCCTTTGTGACGGATATATGAGATATGATTTGTGTTGTTTTGTATTTGAATCATGGTGTAAGTTGTGGTGATAGTGTTTTACATGTGTATTTTGTGTTATTATATAATTGTAAGCAATTATATTATAATTGTGTTTCTCACCCTTCTGCTGTTTTGAATGCTCTATGAGGCATTGCAGATTAGATACTGGAGGGCTTTTTGTGAAGCTTATGTCTTCATTCTTTGTCGGTAGGCTCTGATATGTAGCACCGGGTAGTCGGGGAGATCGTTATGTGTTTATTTGTATATGTATATACGTTCTTTGGATTGTACATGTATGACTCTGTATATGACAGACAAGCTTTTATGTTATATATATATGAGATTCAGTTGCAGATTTTCCGCTTTTATTCTGTATCTGAATTGTGGGTGTTAGGAACTGAGTTCCTCTGTTATGTGCTACCTGATTGATGCATATCTATAAGAGGAGGTTGTTGTATTTTGTTTTAATTGATGTGACGCCTTCTCTTATGCCATGAATGTTTTAATTATACTCTGATTATCTGTTATCACTTTAATTAATTTGGGGTATAGATTAGGGGTGTTACATTAAGTGGTATCAGAGCCAGTTTGTGCCAGTTTGTGTCAGTTCGTGCCAGTCCGTGTCGGTCTTTGTGTTTGGGGTGAGCTATTTATTTAACCATAGTTGCTGTTATTGGATATGAACAGAATATGGCTGGTAGGAATGATGCTGCTCTTGTTGCTGTTATGCAAGCTATGGCTTAGGCTGTGCGGGGTGCACCTAATGCTGGTGGGCATGATGAGTTCAGGAAGAACAAACCGCCTGTCTTCAAAGGGAGACATGATCCTGATGGTGCTCAGATTTAGCTTAAGGATATTGAAAGAATCTTTCGAGTGATGGACTATGCTAAGGAACATAAGGTGAGACTGGGTACTCACATGTTGCAGGAGGAGGCTGATGATTGGTGGGTTAGTAAGCGCCATGTGTGGGAAGCTACAGGTGAAGTTGTCACTTGGGCTTTGTTTAGCGGTGAGTTTTTGAGGAAGTATTTTCCTGAAGATGTTAGAGGAAAGAAAGAGATAGAGTTCTTGGAGTTGAAACAGGGTAACATGTCTGTTGTGGATTACACTGCTAAGTTTGTGGAGCTTGTTCAGTTTTATCCACATTATGTTGAAGCAACTACGGAGTTTTCCAAATGTGTGAAGTTTGAGAACGGGTTGCGTCCTGAGATCAAACAGGCAATTGGTTATCAAAGGTTAAGGAGGTTTTCGAATTTGGTGGATTGTTGTAGAATTTATGAGGAGGATAACAAAGCTCGTTCTATTCATTATAAGAGTGTGAATGAAAGGAAATGAAAGCAACCGTTTCGTGGTGGTCCTTATGTGTCACCAGCTGACAAGGGTAAGCAAAGGGGTAATTTTGATAAAAGGCCAAGTGGGGGAGGTGTGTCTAATCCTCTGAGATGTTTTAGGTGTGGTGACTTAGGACATCGTCAGTTTGAATGTAGAAAGGATATAAGGAAGTGTTCCAATTGTGGAGGTTTAGGACATGTCGCAGCTCATTGCAAGAGGAATGTGGTGAAGTGTTTCAACTGTGGTGAAGCTGGTCATGTTAGTACGAAGTGTCCGAAACCAAAGCAAGCTCAGGCTGGAGGGAAAGTATTTCCATTGGCAGGAACTCAGACTACTAGTGCAGACCGTCTGATCAGAGGTACTTTTTTTAGTAATAGTACGTCATTAGTTGCTATCATTGATACCGGAGCGACTCATTCGTTTATTTCGTCTGAGTGTGCGAAGCGTTTGAATCTTTTGTTGTCATTGATGGGTGGAGAGATGGTTATTGATACTCCAGCAATGGGGTCGGTAACTACTTTTTTGGTTTGTTTAAGTTGTCCTTTGACCATTTATGGTAGAGATTTTGAGACGGATTTGGTGTGTCTTCCGTTGGAGGGTTTAGACGTGTTTCTGGGAATGAATTGGTTGCAGTTCAATCGAGTGCATATTGATTGTTATCATAAGTTGGTAAGATTTCCTTCTCTTGAAGAAGACGAAGAATCGAGTTTTTTATCTGCCAAAGAGTTGAAGAAGCTTTTGACGGATGAAGCTCAGCTGTTCTGATTGTTTGCATCGTTGACCGTGGATAGTCAAGTTGCAATTGGTGTGTTTCCAGTTGTGTGTGATTTTCCAGAGGTGTTTCCGGAGGATATTTCAGATGTGCCGCCAGAGAGAGAGGTGGAGTTTTCTATAGATCTAGTTCTTGGTACTAGACCTGTATCTATGGCACCTTATCGTATGTCGGCATCTGAGTTGGTTGAGTTGAAGAAGCAGTTGAATGAATTGTTAGAAAAGAGGTTTGTGAGGCCGAGTGTATCGCCTTCGGGTGCTCCAGTTCTTTTGGTGAAGAAGAAAGATGGAAGTAAGTGATTGTATATTGATTATCGCCAGCTGAATAAGGTGACGATTAAGAATAAGTATCCTCTTTCGATAATTGATGATCTGATGGACCAGTTGGTAGGTGCGTGTGTGTTTAGTAAAATTGATTTGAGGTCAGGTTATCATCATATTAGAGTGAAAGAGGAAGATATTTAGAAGACGGCTTTTAGGACACGATACGGACATTACGAATATTTTGTGATGCCGCTCGGGGTTTCTAATGCGCCAGGAGTGTTTGTGGAGTATATGAATCGCATTTTTCATGAGCATTTGGATTGATTTGTTGTTGTGTTTATTGATGACATTTTGATTTATTCTAAGTCTCGGGAGGAACATGCAGAACATTTGCGAATTGTATTGCAAATTTTGAAGGAGAAGAGACTTTATGCCAAGTTGTCCAAGTGTGAGTTCTGGTTGTCAGAAGTGAGTTTTCTTGGGCATGTGATTTCAGGTAATGGTATTGCTGTGGATCCATCCAAAGTAGATGCAATTCTACAATGGGAGGCTCCTAGATCGGTTACGGAAATTAGAAGCTTTTTGGGTTTAGCTGGATATTATCGAAGATTCATTGAAGGCTTTTCCAAGTTAGCACTTCCTTTGACCCAGCTGACTTGTAAAGGTCAAGCGTTCATTTGGGATATTCAGTGTGAGGAAAGTTTTAGTGAGCTGAAGAGAAGATTGACTATAACTCCGATTTTGGTCTTACCAAATCCTACTGAACCATTTTGTGCTGACTCTGGATAGTTGAAACACCTGAGTATTGAGGACGAGGTGGATGTTCCTAGATGGAACTATTTTCTTCCTCCCATTCTTCTTGAGAATTGACAACTGACTCACTTTCATTAACTGGGAAGTTCGAGGCGTCTTGAATCTTTCCAATCTTGATACCAACCTCAATGCGTTCTCCAATTATTACCATGTCAGAGAATTTTGATGCCCCAATCAACTTATCGAAGTATGGTCCTTACAAAGTACCCCTGAACATATCAACCAATTCTCTCTCCAAAAGTGGTGGTTGAATGTGAGCAACTAACTCTCTCCATCTCTGAGCATTCTCTCTGAATGATTCATTATCCGCTTGAGATAAACCTTACAACTGCAGGTGGCTGGGAGCCATGTCAAGATTATAGCTGCACTGCTTCACGAAGGCTTTAGCTAGGTCTGACCATTATCGGATGCAACCACTCTCTAACTGCATATACCAATTCAACGATGCCCCACTCAAACTGTCCTGGAAACAGTGAATCATAAGCTTGTCATTGCGGATATGTGAGGTCATTCTTCTGCAAAACATCACCAAATGTTGCTTCGGACAGCTATCCCCTTTGTACTTCTCAAAATTTGGCATCTTAAACTTTGGAGGCAACACAAAGCCGGGTACCAGATACATGCTTGAAGCATTCAGATCAAGAGTATCACGCCTCGCCAGGGCATCAAGCTTCTCCAATATACGAAATCTTTCATTAAACTCAACAGTCCGTGGGTCCTTAGGTTTCATCTTTGGAACTACCCTTTGGAAATCTGGCATAGAGAAGGCAAAGCTTTGATAGTCTGTGGCATTAAGAGAAGAAGAATGTCCATCTCGGACGATGGTACGCTCCTGTATAATATGATTCTTAACAGGGATTCGCACAGGCTGAGCTTGAGCAACATTGTTCACCGGAGGTGGAATGACATTCCTAATTCTCTGAATATTGGCCTCTCCCCTAGTCATGGCGGCCATAGCTTCCACAAGTTGGTCCAACTGATTCTTCATCAATTAAACATCAGCCCTAGTCACAAACTGATTATGTTCCCCTGAGTTCATGATTCTTCCGGAAGCTGATTCAAGTTCAATATGAAAGTCAGGAAATCAACTACAGGTTGAGAATAAAGGATGGATGAGCTCACTGTTCTGGTCGGAGACAGATATGCAAAATGATGCAAGATGCAAATGCAATGCAAAGTTATGAATGCAATAAGACATGGGATCAAAGCTTCCACTGGACATGGCTGGACCGTTGCATAGTACCACACGACACAAGATCATAGTTTCGGAACCACCATAAGAACCAAAGTCACCAACGGAACCATAATCACCATCAGAAACAAAGTCACCAACAGTACCTGTACCTGTAAGAATCATTCCCGCCCCACTCACGCGTTCAGTCTAGGTCAAGGTAAGGTCAAAAGAAATGTAGGATCAACGGTTCGCCTGAGAGTACTACCATCGTAACAACAAACGTGTATGATGATAATATCCCACTTGAACCTCCACTGCTCGTGGCATCATGACCGCACTAGTAGGACCTCATCCAGTAGCCGTCATGATCCACTCTATTCCTAGGTTTCCTAGAGAACATCTCATAGCCTGGGTACTGGGCCTTTTACCTCTTGTAACAACCCAACCTGCCCAAAAAAACCAGACAATCCAGCCAATAACCAGTATGCAGGAAATAAAGGCGCAGGTAGGATGCAATGCAAACATATAATCATGCAAAGTAGTAAATAGAACACCCAAAGACAATAAACACACAAGTGCTAGGATTGACTCGCATAGGGGATGGACCAGCAAGAGGTCAATCTCTTCCCCAGCAGAGTCGCCAGCTGTCGCAATTGCGAAAAAATAACCGGCGAGACACTAGAACAGAAGAGTCACCACCGAACGTTATTTGTCCCAACGCAGGGAAAGTAAACGATTGAAGAAAACCCAGAAAGGGAGAAGACATGGTCATTGCAACCATAGCCTGAGTTCGGGAGTCGGTTATGCGAGGGGAAGGTATTAGCACCCCAACACGTCCATCGTACTTGATGGGATCCACGCTTGTTGTTTAATCAAGGGGTGAGTTATCTAAGGCCTACTGCTAAACGAAAACGGGAAAGGGAAACAAAGACGGACTCATAAGGATTATCGCAATCCTATGCCTACGTATCTTCATGGACGAACGAAGAATCAGAGTCGACGTAGTTCGACGGGCTACGCACTAAGGGGGAAGGTTGCTCGCCAAGACATCGCCATCTCGTGCCTACGTATCCTCAATCGGACGAGAGAGAGGAAGTCAGAGCAGTCGTAGTTCGACCTGCGGGTCAAAAGGGTGGAAAGAGTGTTCGCCAAGACATCGCCGTCTTGTGCCTACTTATCCTCAATCTAACCAGCGAGAGGAAGTCAGAGCGTCCGTAGTTCGTGGGACTACGGAAGAAAGTTAGAAGAGTGCTCGCCAAGACATCGTCGTCTTGTGCCTACGTATCCTCAATTTATCCAGAGAGAGGAAATCAGAGCGTTCGTAGTTCATGGAACTATGGGAAGACGGGAACGGTCTCGATCGCACGGGTGCGAGAGAAAAGAGTCGGGACTCGTGGAAGGCTAAAGGGAATACTGAATCCTACATGTTAGCATGCAAAGTGGTCCTAAAGTCAAGATTAGGAGGGAGCTAACCTATTGTTATCATGCTTGGATTAAGAGCCTAATGTCTATCCTACTTCGATCTTAATCAGACATTAAGTCGGACTATGAGCCTTAAGGGAGCATGTGAATACAGAGGTAATCCACAAGTAAACACTAGACAGCTCAATCACAAAGAGAAAATCAACAAGAGGCGGTTAATAATTTAATCAGGAATTAATCAGAATAAGCATCAAAATCATGGTCAACAATTAATCAAGAATATCCAAGTTAGAATTAAAAATAAAGTGCTAATTAAAATCAAGGTTAAATTCTAAGTAAAAGAGTTAATCTAATTAAACCTAGAATTAACTCAAGATTATCAAAATTCAATTAAAACTAAAGATTAAAAATCAAAATCAAAATTAAAATCTAATTCTAAAATCTAATTATAAAATCTAGTTATTCTAAATTAATTAACCAAAACAAATTACTAAATCAATTAACGAAATATTAAAATCTAATACCCAGGAGGGTGCGGACAGTACAGCAGGGGTGTGAAAAAGAAAGTCAGGCGTGTGAGCCTGGTAAGGTTCAGGCCCAAAAGAAAATGCCTATAAGTCAGGGGATGCGCGTGTAACTGGTGGTGTGATCAGAAAAAACATAAAACGGGCCTAAAACCCGGCCCAGGTGTGAAACCAAAAAATGGAAAATAAAACCCTAAAAACAAAACTCTGCTGACTAAAAAAATCCAAAATTTCTCTTCCCCTGTTTCACTCACATTTGCGCCGTTCATGGCTTCTTCCTCACCAGTCGTAATCTCCTTTCTCTGTCTCGTCATCTCCTCTTATCTCTCTTCTCCGTCCAACAAATCTCACCGGCGTTTCCTCCATCTTTCCTCTTCGGCCACTTCTTCTCCACCAACCTCGCGCAACGCTCTCAACGCCTTGCTTCTTTTCTTTCTAAACCCTCCGTTTTGACCTCTCATCTCCTCCAACGTCACATTCTTCTTGTCACTTTCCGTTTACAAAACCATCAGAAATTAACTATTTCGCCGCGTCGTAGCGTCCCGCCGACGGCGGTGGAGACATCCACACACTCACCACAACCTCAACACTCCTCTTCGTTTCCAACTCACACGAAGCGACATGTTCACTTCTCAAATGTAAGCCGCGAAATAAACCAAATCTTTGCAAATTACAAGATACAAACAAATACAAGAAGCAGAATGAACACCGATCGACAAACAACAACATTACAAAATTGATGTTTGGATCGAGACTGACGTACCTATCGGAGTCACTCTGATGGCGCTTCAAAGACGGTGATGATGGCTTGATGCGAAGCTTCAGGTATGATTCAACGCTATCTAGCTTCTTCTTGCTTCGATTCAACTTACTTCTTCTTCTTGCTTCGATTCAACTTTCAATTTTGCTTTCTCTTATACTCCGATTCACTTCTCCTTACGCTTCTTCTGTGATTTTATGCTTGCTTGTTCGCGAATTATGGATTCTGAACTGAGTTGTGAATGGTTTGTTTTCTCGCAGGTTTTGGCTCTTGTTGAAGTTTGTTGATGAAGCTCGAGTGAAACAGAGCAAAGAGATTGTGGAAGAGCTGTGTGAAAATTACAGGCTAAAATTGGAGATGAAGTTGAGATGGTTCGAAGAGGTGAGTGAATTCTTGCAGAGAACAATGAAGAATATTGGAAATGAAATCTCGTCTTTGCAGAAAATGAAAGTTGCGATCTCCTCCCCCCCCTTGCATTTGAGAGAATTGCCACTTTTTATACCAACTTTAGGAGGGTAGAATAGGATTTTTCATTGAAATTCTATTAGGATTTGTATTCACTGTAATTCTGTAATTCCATTCTTCCCACTTTTCTTTTAGTTTTGCACTCGCGTCACGTGTTGCGCATAGGATGTGGGGTCCATTTATGGGCTACTATGGTTGCAGATTTTGTGTATTATGGAATTAGTTTCTGCAGTGATGTGAATTTTCTCTCTGTTATCAATTTTTCTGCTATGTATTCTTTTTCTGCTCAAAGAAATTCACTGCCATGAATATTATCATGTGTTATACCTTTCTAAATTCAAGCTTAAGTTTTGAAAAAAGGTTACAATAAAATCAGTCCATGAGGTAGCAGATGGAGCATCGTTAGATGGACTTGAGCAAGTCCAAAATCAATATCTTCAATTTGCTCCGACACAACATTCAATGCCTCATTTGTTTTTCATAACCAGGATATGACTTATCTCTATCCATATGCACTTCTTTTCCAATCTCAAACAAGTTGCCTGTAAGGGTCCTCTTTTAGTGTCTTTGAATGATTTGGGTTAAATTGGATTTTTGAAATTGGTTTTAAAAAAGGTTGGGTTTCTTGGTCATAAAATAGGTATTTGGTTTGACAAATGGATAGTGAAATTGTGGAGAAATAGTTATGTGGATAGAATTTGGATTCAAAAATGGATATTTTGGCTTTTGGATATATTTTGTGAAGTGGATAAAAAATGAAATTGGATAAGATGAAAATGATTTGGATAAAGAATTAAAAATAGATATTTGGTTTGGAACAAAATGGATATGGACAGTTGGATGTAGAATTAGATCAAAAATTGAATATGGATTTTATAAACGGATATACACAAGATGGATAAAGGAAAAAAAAAGGTTCTAAAAATGGATAACCAAATTACACCAATTCCAAACATTTCACAACATCACGATTAAATGCACACAACCCTTTATGAACGACTTGCAACAACAACCATCTGAGTGAATCATCCTCTGAATCTCTGATCAAGTGAATCCTCACATGAACCCTTGCTTGACAACCTGATGAAGTCTGCAACTCAACCTTGAAAACAAACCCTCATTCACCTTGGTGTACACTGATAAATCTTGAAGAAGATGACTTGAGCTGAGAAGAAATTAAACCCTGATTCATACCAATGAACCTCTGACCTAAAGCCTTTGATGAATCTTCTGAATAAGAATATTACAAGGACCAGACTTCAAACTCTAGCAAGTAGAAAACCTTTATTTAAAGAAATGTTGTAATCCCATGTCTTAGAAGTCCAATGCACTATATGATTATGAATTATGACCTAATGATGCAAATGAAAAGGAAACATAATCCAGTTAAGGTTAAAAAAAGAGAGGGTGAATTTTGGAGTGCTACAAGTTTCATCAAAATCCACTCCCTCTATCTGAGTATACCCTTGCGCAACAAATCTGGCCTTATTTCTTGTGACTACACCGTGTTCATCAGACTTGTTCTTAAACACCCATTTTGTTCCAATCACATTTGATCCTTCTAGTCTGGGTACAAGATCCCAAACCTCATGCATCTTGAACTGCCATAGCTCTTCTTGCATCGCATTTATCTAGAATTCATCTGTCAAGGCCTCCTTGACATTCTTGGGTTCCGTCTTTGACACAAAATAGGCACTTGCAACAACATCTCGTGATCTGGTCATCCTTCCTCCATTTTGGTCCCCTATTATGAGTTCCTTGGGGTGATCTTTCTGAATTTTGATGGAGGGTCCCTTGTCAACCCGCTCAGTCACAGTAGGTTCATGATTGCCATTGTTGGATACTGCAGAACCTCCAGCGTTATCTTGGGGTGTTTCAACATCCTCTGTGACATCTTCCTCCTCCATGGTGAAGAAGGCTCCAATATCATTTGTAGCTTCTACTTCCATGGGTGAGTCATCAACCACAACTTTTATGTACTCCAGTACCACTTGAGTTCTTGAACTGTAGACTCGATATGTTATGCTATTTGTAGAGTATCCTAGAAAGAATCCTTCTTCACTCTTCGGATCCATCTTTCTTCTCTGATCAAGGTCTACAAGAATGTAGCATTTACTTCCGAAGACATGGAAGTATTTCATAGTTGGGTTTCTACCTTTCCATAATTTGTATAGTGTGGCAGATGTTCCAGACCTGATGGTTACCCTGTTTAAGATGTAGCAAGCCGTGTTCATTGCTTTAGCCCAAAAGTGATAAGGAAGTTTTTTTGCATGAAGCATGGCCCTTGCACATTCTTGAATAGTTCTATTCTTTCTCTCAACCACACCATTCTGTTGAGGATTGATGGGTGAAGATAACTCATGACTGATTCTTTCTGAGGAGAAGAACTCATTAAACTTACTGTTCTTAAACTCCTTCCCATGGTCGCTTCTGATTCTGACAATCCCACAATCCTTTTCTCTTTGAACATTAGATTATTCAATCACAATTCAATGAAGAAATAAAGAAGAAATGATATGAAAGAGAAGCCTCATAAGAGTTGATATCAATGTAAAGTTATACAAGTTTTCATTAAATTCAAACCAAGCTTAACTATTGAATAGTTGAAGTAATTATGCAAAACTATGAAAATGCTCATGCAAATGTCCTAAGACTATCCTAGAAGTAATGTCAATCATTTAACAAAAGGAAATGAGTCCCAAGAGGGTGAGATCCAAGGTGGGGCAGTAGCTATGTCCTACTCTATCTCTTTCATGTTATTGTCCTAAAAAGTGAAAAGGAATTCAAGTGATGTCTCATGCTAGCACACAGACCATTATCAATTAAAAAGTCATGCAAAGCATACCTCTAAAGGCTATACAAATAAAGTTAAGCCAATCATACAAGTTGGGTAAGTAGCACACATGGTAAAATCATGGAAGAAAGGTGTTTATGATGTCAAGAAATTATTATGGAACCCACACCAACTCATGTTCAAAAGATTAGGCAATTCTACACAAGAATGTCACTCTTATGATACATCAATCACTTATGGCACAACAATGAACAATCAAGCATGAAGTTGACTTGTAAATGGCCTAAGTCAAAAGTTAAATCATGGATTTAATGCTTAAATGTAACCTTACAAAATTGCAAAAGTTTCATGTCAAAGCATTCTTGGAAGTTAGAATAAGCAATGATCAAATTAAACCCTAAACTTTCATTAAAAGCATGTGATTTGTCAATCATATCAAAGAATGAAAAGGTCATGTAAACTAAGTCTCCAAGCATGCAAGTCAGAAGCAAATGACCTATAATATCTCACATTTAAGTCCCACAAGAATTGAGTAAAGATGGCATACAATAGGCTCAAAGGAAGTTGTCAAAGTTGATGCACAATCATGTTCAAATTCATGCAAGTATAACACCAATTAGAGGCACACAAAATGACCTATAAAATGGTATGGAAAGGATTTACCTCATACTAGATAAAGTGTAAATCAATGCTCAAAATATCCCCAAATGGGTTGCATAAATGCATCATCAATTCCAATCACTTAGGTCAACAATTGAGCAAACATCGGGTATGCATTTAGGGTTCAAAATAATCACATAGTTCATGATCAAAATTAAATATCAAAGCATCACAATGTAGCACAAAATATAATCATGAATGTTCCTAAACATGTCAATAAAATTGGCTCAAGAGAGGTCGCACACAATCATCAAGTTCAACCCTACTTCTAGCACACATCAAAGCATTAGGCATGCAATGAACCACTCATGAAAAATAGCTAGAAGACTTGAAATATTATGAGATTTTAGCCAAGGTATTATGAGGTCAGAAGCTCAACATGCTCTAAAAAAATGCCCAAAATTATGTGTACAAGATGATCAAACAATGTCAAACATAGGGCAAGATGCAACGCAAAGATCATTCAAGACAAGTCACAAAAAGGCATTAAAAATGCACCAAAAAATAATGTAAAAAATCCCAAGTGATCATCAATATGTCCTATAATCATGTGACTAAAGGCAT
This sequence comes from Lathyrus tuberosus, assembly GCA_022829125.1. Taxonomy (NCBI): domain Eukaryota; kingdom Viridiplantae; phylum Streptophyta; class Magnoliopsida; order Fabales; family Fabaceae; genus Lathyrus; species Lathyrus tuberosus. The sequence continues at coordinate 602,455 of JALAZF010000784.1, read as the reverse complement.
ACAAAAATTAGGGTTCAAAATAATTGGGGAAAATCAAGAAACAAACCCTAGCTTGTAAACTATGTCAATTTACCTCTTTGAGATCAAAAACCCAAAACAATTATTAAAATAATCCAAAAATGGAATAAAAATTCATGGAAAATTAATTAATACCCTTAAGGTCAACCTTGAATTTTCTTGGAATTTTTAAGTGATTACAGGTATTTTTATTAAATCAAAATGGAACCTGATTCAAAAAAAATGAAGAAAAAGAAATAAATGGTAAAGGGGGTGCACCCAAAGCAACTCCCAAGTTCAAATCACCATTGGGCCAGACATGGGGTTGGCATTAGCATTAGCGCGCGTGTTCCAGATAAAAAATAAACAAAAACCAATTTTATTTGATTTATTTCATAATTTTGTTCAGAAAATGAAAAAAGAAAAAGAAAGGAAATAAGCACGAGTATGGTTCATCAGCCTCATTAATGCGTTGTCCACATGTTATAGGTGGGATTCAAAATGATACACGTGGGATCAGAAGAATTACACGTTGGGTGAGTTTTTTACACATAGGATTAAAATGAATTACATGGCTCTATAGGAGAATGACACGCGCACGTTGACTAAAAAACCAGGGCTGATGCAGACGCCAGAGCTAGGCTCCGGTCGTCTTCTCCAGAGGACACCCACCGTCGATGGTGGCTAAAATTCACAGAAACGAAAAAAGCGACCATGATCTTTCTCGTTTTTTCATGTAGATTACGAATTTGGGCTTAGAATTCTTGTTATGCATCTCTATAATGCAAAACGAACGAAGTAATTTAAACCCTAGAATCTCAAAACTCCATGAAAAACCCTAAACAACACCACAAACATTGCCTACAAGATGTAGGGCTTCAGTGCAACCAGTACATGATCCTAAATCACCATGATTTGTTTTACAATGATGCTCAAAGTTCAAGAAACCTAACCTGGTTGGAGCTACTATTCAAGTGCAAGAAACCCAGAAAAACTTCCTGCAATACCTTGAGATCTACACTAGAGAAAAATAAATACTCAAACTCCCACGAATCTTGCTTGAAAATGAAGTTTAATGGAGATGAAGTGTGAGCTTGTAGATGGTGATTGTCGCAGTGAGAATTGGATATCAAGCTATTGATTAACTTGAATCGCAAATCATTATTCACCACCGGTTTTTAATTTATCCAAGGGAAGGGAAAAAGAACGAATAACCCATGAGTATGCAATGCAATGCAAGAGAGAATCTAAGGTTCAGGGGTTGGTTATACCTAGGGAAGGTGTTAGCATCCTAGATATTTGTAGTAATCTACAGGAACCTCTTATTTTATCATGTTATTTGCTAATTGTTATCTGTTGCTAAGGGTTAAAGGATAGGAAGACCTAAGGTTTTATTCCTAAGTACGCTCGCCAAGATATCGCATCTTGTGCCTACGCATCCTGACGGGAATGGAATCAGAGCATTCGTAGTTCCCCTCAAAGAGGGTGAGGAACTCTTGACTGTGGTCAAGGTTCCAAGGGGGAGTAAGTATCCATGCAAGATACTTACATGGAGTGTGGCGACTCAAAAGTTAAGGTTAAGTTAAAAGGGAGGTAAGTGTTCATGGCAAAACAATTGTATGGAGTGCGGCGACTCCGATCCTAAGGCTGGGATAAAGGGTAGGGTTCTAAAGTTAGGTTAAGCTAAATGTGACATGGAGTCAACAGAGGGGATCCTTTTCTTTGGGAGCAGATAGGTAGACATGAAGATGAATTCAAACGTCCCGATCAGATTTATGGATTTGTATCGGGTAATCCCCAGACAGGAAATCAATATAAACTCACAAGGTCGAAATGTCATGATATATACAGATAAGGTAAGATATATATAACCAAATATAAACCAAGAAAATTAATATTATTCATGCATCGAAGAAAAAGTCAATGACCAGAAGAAAAAAGAAAAATAAACCATATTTTGGATTTTTTGGAATAAAAATAATTAATTAATTAAAAAAGATGTTTAGGTTTTTTGGGATTAAAGAAAAATTACTTTAGGATAATTAATCAAATTAAAGTCAAATATTTAATAAAATTAATCCCTTAATGGATTAATTAATATTAAATAAAAGAATTAAATATAATTAACTAAAAAATTTATTTAATAACAAATAATATTTTTGCAATTTTTCAATAGAAATGGGAAATAAAATATAAAAATAAAAAACTAAACTAAATATAAAAAAATTAAATAGAAGAAAACAAGAAAATAAATAGAATAAAAATGGGCCGGGCCTAGGTACAGCAATCTGGGGGTGCAGGAAACAACATTATTGGGCTTAAAGGGTTGAGCCCATACGCTGGGAGAAGAGAGGGTCCACTATGGACCTTGGGTCATCCATTAATCTCAGAACAGATCCTGAGCGTTAGAGTTCTATGTTTTCTCACATCTGATGGTTAGAAATCAATGGTACACGGT